>OX335784.1:26658733-27258733 GCA_946896805.1 Scutellaria galericulata | reverse complement strand
TAAGTTGGTATGAGTAATTTGGATTTTGCGCATCGGCATATGCATTTCAGAGGGTATTTCATGTAATCTAGGAATGCATTTTTAAAGATTCTATAGATACACTTTTACTGGTAGCTCACACGATTCCAAGTTCTTGATCATGCCATAAGTGAACCTAAGTGGTCCTTTGATTATATAATTTAAGTCATTGAGAGTAGAAAATGGGAATGGGTTGATTTCAGATAGACCAAACCAAAGACAAAGTGAAAGTCATTGTGTGGTGAATTGAAGAAGAGAGAGATATGTACTACCCAGTGACCTTTATCTAGTTAACAGACCCGGTTTACTTATTCACGGTTGAGACTAGGGCTTTTACTGCTTTGGTTGGCATAAATGTATTTTTTGCTACCTGTCGGACTTGTATCGAATTGGCCGCCTTCCTGCACTTGATATTCTTAAATGTTGTTTAGGCTGAAACAGAGAGAGAAGCCGGAGGAAACAAAGGTGTTTCAGACAAACAGATCCGTTTAAAGATTTTCTCCCCGAATGTTCTTGATATTGCTCTAGTGGATCTGCCAGGCTTGACAAAAGTTCCTGTTGGTGATCAGCCATCCGATATTGAAGCACGCATTAGAACAATGATAATGTCATATATTAAGCGTCAAAGTTGCTTGATACTGGCTGTGACACCAGCAAATTCAGATCTGGCAAACTCAGATGCACTTCAAATGGCTGGAATGGCCGACCCTGATGGTAGCCTCTCTTTCTATCTTCATTTCTCCATATGAATTTCCTATTGACTGGAGTTCTAGATTCTATTGTATTTTTAGTATTTGGATTCTGGATTTCAATTTTTAAAGTTTGTACTTGCAGGTTATAGAACAATTGGTGTAATTACTAAGGTGAGATTTCAATTTTGTAACTACGTTTGGTATACCCAGAGTTACAATATGCTTTTGTTTTTTTATGGAACTTCATATCTACTTTTCTGTATCAGTTGGATATTATGGACAGGGGTACTGATGCTCGGAACTTTTTGCTTGGAAAAGTTATTCCTCTTCGGCTTGGTTATGTTGGTGTTGTTAATCGTAGTCAAGAGGTAATATTGCTTTTTCATAAGATCACAATGTTACCTGGATGGTATATACTATGTTGTCTATTTCAACGCTTTTGTCAAGCATATAGAATTTCATATTATGCTGTCATCTATATCTATGAATTTTCTCATCAGTCCAGTTCATTTACCTGGCGACTACTCATATATTCTTGTTATGCGTTCAGTTTTTTCTATTGCATTTTATCAAATGATTAAGCTTATTCCAAGGTGAGTTATCCATCTCAAGTCACTCTTACTTTCATGTCGTATGTCAAGATATTGTCTGTTGTATGATTGAAGGTTGTTTTCTTTCCTTCATTTTTTGTCTTCTGATCTGTTTTGGTTACTTTTAATACTTCATAAAGGACTATAAAATCTCATCAGATTGTATGTCCTCAAGTATCATTATCTTTATTTTTTTAAAAATCTGCCCATAATTTGGACTTGAATTCTCTTTATGTTCTGCCTTCTTTTCTACTTCTTACTTTATTTTCTTACATTCCTTTTTTGATTTATGTCTTGGAAACCCTAATTCTAGGCTTGTAGTGTCATCTTTGATACTTATAATACATATTAGTTGCTTGCAGTGTGGTGCTGATCTAGTGAATACTTGTTCCTTAACTCATAGCAGAGTCATGAATGTCATTGTCTGTGTACATAGAACAGTTTATAGCAGGGATTCGCAGCAATGATCATTAGGAGATTCATTTGTCAGGTAGCAGTAGTCTTTTGAGCTTTTCTAATGATAGCATAAGGAGAAATCTTAAGGCTCAAAATTGTTTAATACTGCCATTGACACTTTCTACTTGTCTGGAAAGGGTGCTAAACTTGAATTCTTAGGTGGTCAACAAGTAATACTTTGAGGAGCTTAACAACCCTTTGGCTTTGCCCATCAGAAGATTTGGTTGTTTCTTCTTGTTGCTCTCATTATCTTTTGGTATCAATGCTTTTTATTCACTATATTATAGAAGAGATGAAGGAACTATAGTTTTATGTAGGACAAGTCACAAGTGGAAAATCATTGTTGCCTACATAATATATGTTATGTAGGGTCATGATAAAGAAATAGTTATATACCTGTTAGCTTCCACTTATATTCTTCCCAGTTTCCTGTTCTTCAATGTATCTACATCTATGGTTAATGGATTTCTGATTTTGTAGTTGATTAAAGTGAAACATTATGTAGTATATCTTGGATACATAGTACAAATGTACGTGCTGTGTTTAGTGTTAAGTGTTAAAAATATAGTGTTGTGTGTAAAGGTGCTAGATTATTTTGACGTCAAAATATTCTTAGTATTTGTTTTCTTAATTGAGCAGGATATTCTATTGAATCGGAGCATTAAGGATGCGCTCATAGCAGAGGATCAGTTCTTTCGCAGTCGGCCAGTATTACCTCGATCTCTCTTTCATTAACATAACAATTGATTTCTAGCTCTGATGGTTCTTTCAGATGACTAAAGAAAATCTTTGCAGGTGTACAGTGATCTTGCTGACCGTTGTGGGGTACCTCAGTTGGCCAAGAAGTTAAATCAGGTATATCTGTTAGACTGAGTCATAATCAGATTTTATATGACACTTTCCTTATCAGTATTATGAGAAGCATATATATTCGTGGTGTAGTTTGCAGAAAAGTGAACATATATTCTATTTCCCCGAGTATTTAACCCTGTTCTTGTTACGTACTTGTCTTAACTTGCACCTACATCTTGCAAAGGCATAATCGTGCCTGTAGAATGACCAAATGCCCTTTTTGTTTGTTATTTAACTTGAAGAAGGATACTTATGAATGGCACAATGTTACTTTGTCATACTTAAAACTGTATTAAAATGTGCTGCTATCCTTTTGTTAAGTCAAGTTGAAATCATCAGTGCTTATTAGAAAGCATTTTGCTAGATTTTTTTTGTCTGGTCTTGATTTCTAAAGTGATATCATGAGGTTTCTCCTATTTATGCAGATACTCGTTCAACATATTAAGACGGTTCTTCCAGGGTTGAAGACACGCATTAGTGCTGCACTTGTTTCTGTTGCGAAGGAGCATGCTAGCTATGGTGAGATTACTGAATCAAAGGTTTGTCCCATTTCCCAATGATACATCATTTTTATCTTGTTACATTATTGTTCTCGTTGTTTGTCGGCATAGCTTAAATGTGCTTAATGGATTGTGTGGGCAGAGCCGCAGATGCTTTCATTTAAGGCTTTGCTTTTTCTGTCACCAGTCCTTTGTCCTTTATAGGACATTATAAGGAAACAAAGAATCAGAGAATACAATTCGTCTATGCAGTAATCTAGCAATATTTGTGACTACCAAATCTTTTGACTAGGAGCTACTGACCAATTATCTTAATTGCTACTGTTTGACCTTGTTGTGATGAACAGGCTGGTCAAGGAGCATTGCTACTAAACATTCTTTCGAAATATTCTGACGGTATGCCTCTCTTTGTTATCTATTTAATTAATGTTAGTTAATTACATATTGAGTGATTCACCTATCTAACATAGTACTGGATTGAACTTGGTAGGCAAGCTAAATAAAAGATCATGGGTTCAAATCTTACATCCATCCATTATAAAATAAAATAAAATAAAATCATATGAAGTGCGTTTAAAAATATAATTTGTCTGCACATGAGGAAGCATGCATGCGCTATTAAATATTAAATGATTTTCGTCTCTAATAGTAAAAGCTTTAAGATGAGGTGGTTATTTAACTCTTATCGTGCGTTCAAGTATTTGGGCCTGATATCTGATGTCATACTGAAATTTATCTATGTAAACTCACTTGAGATTGTAAATAAACCAACTATTCTTGATGAGTTTGGCAGTTTTAATTTCTCTTTTATTGTTTTGTGAGTTAGTCTTGTATGCTCCTCGTGCACAACCAAGCACTTGAAAATCAACTTAAGTTTAGATATTGTTTAAAAGTTGACCTAACAGTCTCGATACTGGCTACATCAAGCGTCATCTTCCCCGTTTAGCACTTGCATCTGTTGTTGTGGTTGAGTAATAATGTACCGAGCATGGAAAACTTCCATGTTTGCTTGCGTGCATTTGTTCATTCTCTGCATTCCTTGACATACCTGCCTCGACAATATATAATTTAGACGCCTGCTTATTGCTATTTTCTGTAAAACAGCATTCTCCTCACTGATAGAAGGAAAAAATGAAGAGATGTCAACATCTGAGCTGTCTGGTGGAGCAAGAATCCATTACATTTTCCAAAATATATTCGTTAAGAGCTTGGAGGTTTGTGTTTCCAGTTTGAATTTTTTTGGACATTATGTTATGGTATATTTGCAAACTACTTTGTATTTGATATATATATATATATATATATATATATGTATATGTATATGTATATTTCACTCGTTTCCAAAATCTAAAGAACTTGAATTTGTTGGGTTTTCATATTTTTTGTGCTCCATTTGAAATTCCCACATGTCTATTGCAAAAACATATTTTTATGGTTCAAATTAGTGAAGACAAATACTAAGAATAAGAAGTAATGGAAATAGAGTGGTCGAAGGCTGATTGGTTTTCCTAAAAGTTCAAATTTCAAACATAGTGGACCTTGTGTAGTTTCATTTTTGTTGAAAAGATGTCTTACGAAACTTTTAGTAGCAGAGTATTGCTGTAGTTTTGCCATGCAATTGAAATTCATGAAGTAATCTAGATTTTTTCAGCATGTTCCTGCTACCTTTTCTGAGATGTATTTTAGATTTATTGTCCAATTAAATACTTAGTATTGCTTTCATTAGATGGATGCATTCCTTTCTCTTTCTGCAGGAAGTAGATCCTTGTGAGGATTTAACTGATGAGGACATCCGTACCGCTATTCAGAATGCTACTGGTCCAAAGTCTGCATTGTTTGTTCCAGAAGTAAATCTTAGCTCCAATTCCTTTGTGCTTCTATTCTGTTCTACATCCTTCGTAGAAAAAACACAAATGTCTTTAGTGTGTGTATTTGCCTTCAATATAATATTTACACGGCAAATAATCACAAACATGTAGGTTCCGTTTGAGGTTCTCATTAGAAGACAAATAGCTCGCTTGTTGGATCCAAGTCTTCAATGTGCTAGGTTTATATATGATGAGCTAATCAAGGTATATGCTTGCGAATTATCTTATGAAATTCTTTTGCATTTTGTCTTTTTACCTTACCAACATTGATCTGGATGTTTTTCTTTAGATGAGTCATCGTTGCATGGTTAATGAATTGCAACGGTTTCCAGTCCTACGAAAACGAATGGATGAGGTGATAGGAAATTTTTTGCGAGAAGGTCTTGAACCTTCAGAGACAATGATTGGTCATATAATTGAAATGGAGGTACACTTTTTTCTTGCCTTATTATCTTGTATATGATTTTGCCACATTAAGATGCTGATGCTTTGATGTATCCTATGATTCTTAATGCAGAATATGCTGTACTGCCTACTTTTTTTTTTCCTCGGAAAAAATTTCCGGTCTTTCTGTTTCCACTTTCCAGTGTCCTAAAATAATAGTTTTCACACATGTTATTTTAGCTTTTTGAAAGAATATGGTGCTCTGATTTATCTATTGTAATTTCATTGCCAGTTTCCTAAAAGAGTAACCTTTCATAGTTAGTTACTCCATTCTTTATTCTTCCCTCCATTGAGTTTTTTTTTTCCTCCAAGAGACATGAACTTGACTGTAGGCACCGGAATACATGTGAGCACATTTACTATGAAATGGTTGACTCAAAGAATTGCTAGTTTCATTGTTTACCCCCTTTTTATTTTTCTTATGAGCACATTTCTGTTGTTAGATCTTCCTAAGTAATATTTGTTTATAGCCAAGGGGGGTTCTCCCTCTATCACATAGAACCCTCTTACCTTCTCTGTTGCGGATGGTGTTATGTGATTAATAGTTTGTTACAATATTTTTTTTAACTTTTCGGTGCTTGTTATCCAAAATACTTGTTTGTTTCGGATTTTGACTATTGGTTTACAATGCAATCACTATTACTATTGCCTGTTTGACCACTGAAAATGTTGTGCTAATCACATAACTCCAGTAAAGCAACACCATACTAGCAGGGTAAAAAAGTAAGAGCTCAATTTAAAAGATGATTCTTAGTTTAAGCGGCAGAGATATACATATCCATCTCTTCAGGTGCTCTACCCAATGCCAGAAAAAAGATCGGCAACTGTTCTTAGTGGGAGTTAGTGTGGTGCCTTTGTTATATGCCGGCAAGGATTTCACCATTAGACTTAATGAATTCACTTTTGTTAATCATTTATGTAGGATTCAGTGTTTAGAGTTATTTTCTTTTATTTAACTCTTGATTAAAATTTGGCTGCATAATTGAAATAGTTCTTGGGATCATTAATAGTATGTGCCCTTTTGTTAAGGAAGGTGTATATTATGTGTGCTAAAGGCATTTCTTTTCTGTAAACAATTCGATCAGGTCTTTAGCAGTAAATCATGTTAAAGGCGATTCGTTTCCTATCAACTTCTAAGATGTGAATTATAGAGTCAATCTATGTATGTGTCTTCTTTGTTAATTAAATATATTGCTGTTATCTTACTGTCCTTATGATAGATGGACTATATAAACACTTCCCATCCAAATTTTATTGGTGGGAGTAAAGCTGTGGAGACCGCAATACAACAAACCAAGTCATCCAGGATTGCCGCACCCATTTCAAGGCAGAAGGTAATTGCTTTTTTGTTCAGATTGATTTGTTTCGGTCTCCATTTCTTAACATGGATCTGTTAAGTATTTTTTGGTTGTCTGTTATTTGATTAGGACACAGGAGATTCGGAGAAAGCACCAAATTCAGAGAGAAGCCTAAAGTCTCGTGCTATTCTTGCCCGCCAAGTGAATGGAATTATTCCAGAGCAGGTCAGTTATCTACTGCACTCAAAGTTTACTGCAGGGGGTGCCAAGTTGTTTCATTTCAAAGTGGCTGATTGCTTTCTTCTTTCTGCTCTTTCCTCGGTAAATAGGGCATGCGACCTGTTGCAGATGGTGAGAAAACTGCGCCACCAGGTACTTCAACCATTTCATCGTTTTAAGGAGGAATTCTCTGAGTGAATAAAAAATTAAAAATAGGAATTCTGCTTATTCCATGAGATAAGACTAAGAAAAATTTACTGAAATTTCATTAGTTACTAGAGGACTGAAAATACTATCATTAAAATTCAACCAACTTCTTAATCCATTTGTCAAATGTTTTTCATTGGCCTTTACAAATGGTTTAGGTGTCCGTTCAAAATTTCCTTGCATGTCTGAATACTTTAAAGTTTGGTGGCTACCAACCACCAGTTTATTTGATCACTGATTGTACATGTTGGTGGGACATTCACCTTTCTTTATACAGGAGCAGGAGAGCTGATTTAAATTGGAGAATTACTTCCTTACCCAAAAGGAAGGTGTTAATAAAAAATAATTATTAAAAAAATGAAAAGGAGATAAAAATAAGATCTAAACCTAAAATTTTGCATTCACATAGGGAGACCCAAGTGCCGCAAAATTCTGAGGATACTTTTCGTTTACTGCATATCTGGACAAGTGATTACTGCTTCCCATGCAATAGTCAATGCATTACCATCTTAAGCCTGATATTGTAATTATGAATTATTAATCAGTTACCAGTGCTGGTTCGAGTTGGGGAATATCTTCGATTTTTGGCAGCCATGATCATCGCTCAACTGTGAAAGAGAGTTCGACCAGCAAGCTATTTAGTGAAGAACCTGTTCAGAGCATGGAGCAGGGCATGTCAATGATTCATTTGAGAGAGGTATCCTCTATCCAGCATAAATCAGTTCTGTTTTAGAGATTAACCCTGTTTTCTTGCTATCTAACTCGTTCTTTCTCTATTTTTTATTAGCCCCCTAGTGTGTTGAGGCCCTCTGAAACCCACTCAGATCAAGAGACTATTGAAATTTCTGTTACAAAGCTTTTATTAAGGTCATACTATGATATTGTACGGAAGAACATTGAGGATTCTGTACCAAAAGCTATTATGCATTTTCTGGTAATCTCATATCCTTTTCATTGAGCTTCTGGCTCCTTTTCTGGTGCTTTGTTATTCTTTCTGAAGCATTTTCTGGCATTTCTAACGCCTTGAGAGTGTTTGACTAAGCTTATTGAGAAGATATTGTAAGCTCTTACAACTTATAACTTGTTCTTAGATGTTAAATTAAAAAGAAATTGACGTGTTTGGATGAAGATAAAATCATGAAGATCTTGAGAAGTTAGAATATTAGTAATGACAATTCTATTATTAAATTAACCAAAACCAAACATAGACGTTTCCAAAATAAGATCTTTATTTCAAATTTGAGCTGGGATTACTAATCAGCTTTCAAATAAGCTTCCGATGGTTTTCTCCACACTGCACGTAATTGCATATGCATGAATCTGAGTTTTTTTTTTATAAATATTTTCTTGCTAAATGTTGTTGATGACCTGTTTTTATCATGACATGATAGTTATTGATCATCTTTAATCACAACCAAATATGTCATCTTGTATCTTTATCTTGCAGGTAAACCATACCAAAAGAGAGCTCCACAACGTTTTCATAAAAAAACTTTACAGGTATTTTCTTGTTCCAAGTAGATGGTACTGCATGTTGGCGCTTGCATAACAATAGATGAGAAGAAAGAATAGAATGAGGAAATAGAGTGGGATACGTTGTTTTCAAAATTAAGCACGGAATTATAGATCAAGACGATGGGCAGGTGGATAATAGAATCTTGATTACCCTAGTTGGACACTGTTTCTTATGGTTTATTTCATTTGCTTTTATTCTCGAACATAGTTGTTAGAGGCACAAGGTTGTGCCCCTGTACAGTCAATAGGTACGCCTCTTGGACACATATATTTTGGAAGTGCCTCATGGTTTCAGCATTTTTACTAAGGAGTTCACACAATATTTATGAAGAAGGAAATAAGAACAATTGTCTACCAAGTCCCATCCAAAGGTTCTAAACTAGGGTTTCGCCTTTTCAATCTTTAGATTTGAATGTTGAAAAATTGAAAAAGGAACTTTTTAAGGGTGTTTAATGGGTTGTGTTTATAATATGAATGCTTATTTGCTATTTGAGCTCTAGTAGTCTGATAATGATTTTTTTTTTTTTTTTTTTTGAGATTCCTTTTTTTTTTTTGCATCTCGTGCGCCAGAAATAGGCTTGCACATACGCCTTGTGCCCCTAACAACTATGCTCTAGAATAGGAAAACTGGATGAGAAATCTTATTATTTTCCAATTTCCTTTCACTCATCACAGTTTATGGTATTATAATGGATGTGAGTGTGGTGTGACAGTTGATCACCCCCCTCCTTGTCTCACTTTTTCTCAAATGCAGAAATAGTTGATCCTTCTTTTGTTTGTATTTGAGCAGAGACAACCTGTTCGAAGAAATGTTGCAGGAACCAGATGAGGTGGCCACGAAGAGAAAGCGTACACGAGAGACACTTCGGATCCTGCAGCAAGCATTCCGAGTAAGTGCTGAATACATTTACTCAGATACATTGATCTAAGCTTGTGAGAAATAGCTTGATACTCGGTTTAAACTTGAGCACAAGCAAGATAATAGATCATTCCTTTATAAACCATTCTTATGGGATTATATGTTAGCGTTCGCCATCCTATCCAGTTAACCTTCCATGGATTTTCCGATTATGTTGTCCTGATCAAAAGTTTTTGCTTTTTGTCCCTTGTCTGCTTCATCTTTCATTTTACAATGATGCCAATGTAAAATTCCAAACCCTGTTGTTGATCAGTCCAAATCCTCCGTTAAATTTCATGTTTCATCCCGTGTTTCATTGTATTTAATGAACACCACAAGTTAATTAGTGAAGTCACTAATACAATCACTTGAAGTTCACATCTCATCAAGTTTCCATCAAGTCAATTACAATCAACAATCTTCACGACTAACATAGTATGCCTGGCTGCCTTCTTTTTGTTTTATATTTCTTTGGGATAATTTCAAGAACTACGCTTAAGTTTTAGCCTATACCAAGTGATATTTGTTTCTAACAAATGATTGCTTAAAGTATTACAAACAAACAGCCTCTTAAGGAGACAAAGTGGTGTTTTTCTTGGCTAAACCTCAAGAGCGAATTTAGTATTTCTCCCTGTGTTTCAGCTAAATATTTCATTAAATTGAATCTGTTTTGTTTGTGTAGACATTGGATGAACTGCCACTTGAAGCAGAGACAGTCGAGAGGGGCTACAGCTTGAGTACTGATCCAACAGGCTTGCCAAAGATCCACGGCCTTCCAACCTCGTCTTTCTACAACACTAGCAGTGGTTCTACCGAATCATATAGTGCATCACCCAAGAACCCCAAGTCACGCAAGTCACATTCCGGTGAGCTGCACTCCCCGTATTACGGGGATCTCAACGGTGGTGGTGGTGGACGCAGCTCCCTGTCCGGTCTCTATCCAACGGCTGATATTTAGCTTCATCAAGACTCGTGCTCAAGCCGTTGGTGTTAGATGTCTTGCCACACAGTAAAGTCCGAGTCCTATTTTTGTGGATTAGTCGAGCATTCTTTCTATTAAATGGAGAATAGCTACTTTACCATTGGTTTTCCTATTTCTATATAGCATGCTGGTTTCCCTTAATATGGTTTTTGAAAATAATATGTTTTCTTTTTTGTCGAAATGCTCCATTTAAAATTAGGAGCCACAGCCTCTCTCTTGCCCCAACCCTAAGTCGTGTTTGGTGTGGCTATATGTAAAGCTGCAATGACAACCATAGTTCCAACTTTCTAGAATAATGGAGGTTTGTTTAGTGCATGTTTCTCTCATAACCAACACTTTCTGTATAGTATTGCATTTATTGTTTTCACAAGGGTTCCAATTTTTAAAAGAAAACAAGCCTGTTTGCAGTGTTTTTGTCTATCACATTTGTAGAATGATTATATGAGACTATTTTACAAATATAATTCTATCGGATGAAGTCTTGCAAACCAAACTTATTATCACAATGGCAATCTCTATTTGTGGGTAATAGGTTGATCTCTCTTGAATTAGATATGTGAGACGATTGCATCATAATTTTAATCATGGTTGAGATAATTTAATTAAATCTTCACCTCTTTTAAAATGGATATGTAAACCTTACTTTTCAAATTTAACCAACACTACATTTAGTTTTCACCTTTGTATCATTCGTTCATCCATCTGGATATATTGTTGCATCGACGCTACATATAATACATCTGTACTCTCACACTACAATACAAACAACAGAATGTCTTCACAGATTAAAGTCAGCTGCCAGCGTCATCTTTACTACTCATGAGATCGAAATCACGGTTCATAGATCGAGCCATTGGCTACCCATATGTGTATTGACATCTACCTGTACACGATAACTTTAGGAAAGGAAAACAATGCAGCTCTGGATCGGATGGGATCATAAATCATCCTCTCCTAAAGATGCAAAGCTGTTCGTCAAAGTTCAGGAATCTCAAACTCAGGTTCAGAAACATTCCCAAGTTCATCCAAAGCTTCCTGCTAATCAAAAGTTACATTTATAAAGAAATTAATCTAAGCAAGGGCACTATTCCTTTCATTCAATTTTAAATGGAATAAATGTGATATTGAAATACAATATAGATGCTCCATCATGTTGAGTAAAACATAATAGCATGAGTAAAGGTATCGAGTTTTGGGAGGTTGGGAAAAGCTGCCAAAAGCTTTGTATATGAGAACTTTCCAGTGAATGATTACCTGTTCGCCGGGGTTGCCAGGTGAATGCTCTATCCCAATTGACAAGTCATCAGTGATTCCTTCAGCAATCTCCATCAATTCCTGAAAATTGAAGCAGCAAAAATCAGATTGAAAAAAAGATGTATTTTGGAATAGGCAGAGACATAAATTTTGGAATGGGTAGACTATGTAATGTCATCCAAAGGCTTCCACCTCTATTTGAGTTCTATTTGCTTTATTCATTTAAATCAAACTAAAGTATTGTCGTATTGGTAGTAGCTTTTGTTGAGTCAATATTTGAACAAACTACTTTTGACAAGATCAAAGATGGTTTGCATACCTGCTCGGTTCTAACTGAAGGACTCCCAAACTCCACCGATGGTAGCTGTTTCTGTTCAGGGGTTCTCTGTCAAGCCAAACAAACAAGAATCAAACTTGTTAAACGCTGAAGCCTGTAATACTACTACAAAAATACATAAACTTATGCTCGCACTCATTTTTTGCTCAATTCTAATTCTAAACTATTTGCAATGAGCAAAAATAAATTTAGTTAAGAGAATGCAACCATCTCAACTTTATCTAAATGGATCACCAGATTCTACCAAGTTTTGGAAATTTCCAAAGGTTCTGATTCGCAATAATGGACATTAGAAAAAAATTAACAAACAGGTTTCAAAGAGCCCTACACTTCACATTAAGAGTTACGAAAAATCTTTGGTAGAAGTGTCACTTAACTAGCTCTTCATCCTGGTTGAGGTACGAACTATCCAGTCCAGTAGGAGCAGGCTTGATCTCAAGAGGTTCCTATTGAGCACATGCAGATAGGTGCTTCTAAGTAAGTTACATATAGCAAGTAATTCTATAGATACACCAATATCCCAAAACATGGTGGTTAGAATCAGATTTTGCCAAAACAAACAAAAGTGACAGAAAAGAAGAAGAGTTTTAATAATTCGATTTGTTGTGGAACAACAAAAAAAGAAGAATAAGAAGTCAAATGTGTCACTTACTGGTTCGTTTTGATCGAATATATGCCTTCCTCCTTTCGTGAGATCTCTCAGAGTCCCCTGGAAAGATACTTACGTCATAAAATGATGCCAGAATAACATGGGGTAATGCAACTTATGTCATAAATGATGCCAGAATAACATGGGGTAATGCAAAGTACCAAGAAAACAAGTAACTAAAGTTAAATTCAGGGAAGCAAAAATTGGAGTTAAGATATCATATGCAGTTTTTCCAACTGACGATGAACAGACTGAAGAAAAGCACTATAACTTCAATGATACACACATAAGTATATAAAAACACATTAAAAGGTAGAAGGAACAGTTAAGAGTACACTTTTAAAGGGCAAGAATTTCAAGAATATTTATGAATAAGTCGAACCTTGTTTGCCCACATTAATCCACAAGCATTGCATAAAGTTCTTGGACCTGCTGGACCTCGACGCATTGCTGGAGTTGAGGATTCACTAACTCCGCAATGTTGACATCTACGTAAACTATCATGGAAAACTCTGATAACTATGCAAAAATGAGTAAAGAAGAAAAAGGATGGAGGACTAGAGAATGACATCTATACCATATCCACAAAAAATTCATAGCAAGAAATACTAAGATTCAATTAACAGATAATAGTGGTTCTGGATCATGTGTTTTGATAGGAAAAAAGGTCAGCAGTTTCAGGATGTGCCAATGCCAATACAAAATGAGAAATCATGTGCATTGTGGCTTTGCTATTTCAGTAAAAACATCATTGTAAGTGGCCATCTCTTCCATATATTTAATGAGATTAATTGGATAGAAGTATGTCTAAAAGAGGAAATCCGGCATGTGAATCTTTTAATTGTCAGGACTACAGGTACTGAACAAGTAAACAGAAAACTCGTATGAAATCATATATTAATTTCAGAAGTATTTGCTTCTCACATCGAAAACACCCAATTTCCTAGTCAATATAATTCACTCAAGGTAAATCATGAGAACACTCAATTTCCCAGTCAATATAATCCACTCAAGATAAATCATAGTTATAAATAATATTGCAAGCTAACATCAAACTAAGGGGAAGTGTGTAACAATCTTTTCGAAGAACATTCTACATATCCTTCATATCAAATAATTGCATTCAAAAGATTAAGGTTCAGAATTAGTTGATTGCAATAAGCCGAAGTCAAGAAGAAATGAGAAGTGTGAAAAATTAGAACTTTTGAGTTTCAATAATGCCCACTAATTTTAGTGTCATTAAGGTCGTTGCTAACACATTGGTTGATTCTTCAGCTTCTACGATTGGAACTTCTAAAAATGGAATGAAAAACCAAGTATGTGAGTATGTATAAGAACCTGACTGCTGATTATCGCGGACAGTTTACTAGTTGACCATTGTAGGCTAGGTTTAAGGATTCAGAAGAAGAGGCAGAAGTTAGAAGATTTAATACACATTATTCAATTCTCTGGAGGTGACAACTAAGTCAGAATATCCAATATTTTCCCTTAACATGATCTAATAAATCTTTTAGAAATATAAAGGAACTATTAGCAAGTAAAGAAAAGCTCCGTACTCACACAGATTCAGGATGAGGACAGCGATTGCCTGAATCCCAATTCTCATCAGACATTTTGCAAATATCCTTCACAGAGGCAAATTGGCCATTTTTCCGATGCATCCTAACAGATATTCAATCAGACACACATCAGAATAAGAAAATGCAAAATGAAGTATTTTAATGCCAATGTTGAAAAGGAAGTACGAACATTGTAGCCTCTCAATCGTAACATTTATAATTGGCTAGACTAGAAAATCTGAATTCAACAATTACCAAGTTTAATGTTCTTTTCCCTGTTATCATCTATATATATATATATATATATATATATATATATATATATATATAAAATAACATAAGTCATTCCAAATAGAGTAATTTTTCTTACTAAATATGGAAAGCCAAGAAACTGCTTCTTTTTTGAAAACCGTTTCTTTTTTAAAATGTTGGTTAATTTTAAATCCAAATTGTGTACATGTTTCAAAAGCCAAGGATATACTTGCAACTTTAGACAGCATGGTAAGGACAAAATTCATGTGTACGATTAGAAATAAAGCAGGAGATCAACTGCTTCACCTTCATGTCCATAGTTTTCTGAGTCCATTCATGTGTTATAGTACTCAATGGCATCTCAGCATTATCACAAAATCTTAGGCAACATATATCTTTTAACACCCTACACATATCCATAGCAGAAACCACCCCACCATATCCTTATAAGATATTAATCCAAAAATCGCTAGTGTTAATTCAATAACGCAAGATACCAGGCAGGCAGTCATTGTTTTGTTGGAAAGAAAAAATCAGACTTCTTCCAAATTCTAAACACAAGTTACCTCTGAGCAACTTCTTTCCGGCAAGTATACCGAATCTTCTTTTCAAAGCATCTCTCTTTTCGCTTCTCACGAAATCTCTCTAATGAGGCAATCCTCCGAGACATAGTAGGCTGACTCGAAACATCATCCACAGTCTACAGCACATTTGAATCAAATTCGAGCTTCAACCAGTAAGAAGAAAGATAAAGAATGCCATACCCCATATTATATAGGTAGTAGTACCTTATCATGTAAAAGAAATTCAGAACTGGTAATACTCGATGGAGTCTCCCTACCTCCCAAGAGCAACAACACTGCTTGAACCTATAATGTAAAACATAAATACAATCTGTAAAAGACCTTCACTTCATCATAACTTCATTTTTCCTTATTCTATTTATTTACTTCCATATGAAACATTTCATAAGTTCTAACTTCTAAACTGTAAATTCCAGGAATTAACACAATAAAACCGAAAACTTAGAACACATACAAACAATAAAATTAGAAATTGAGTGAATGTGAAAATACATAATTATATATTAATAAGCAAATATATACCTTTTCTGGAGTAACAGCAGGAAACACATAGACTTCGCCTTCGAAAGAAATGGTGAGCTCACTAGTCCTTGTCGCTGACAGTCGCACACTATTCACAGGAGTCACCATAGGCGCAGACATTTCCTCAGCACTGCTCATGGTCTCATCACCGCCGGCGCCGGCGCCGCTTCCGCTGATATCATCGGCGTCGAAGCCGCCGCCGTTCTCATGCACTCTTATAGGCACGTTTACATACTCAAACGGCCTCCCTTTCACAGCTTCCATGTGCGAGTGTAGTTTACAGTATGCCAATGGGCGAAATTTGGGAAGATAAATTAGGAACCCTAGCCCTAATAAAATGGCATCAGAGTTCGTGTAGCCATTGAATTTGAGGATCGATAATGGTAATTAAGGTGTTAAATTAATGGAGATTTAGGTAATAATCAGTGATTAATGTGACGTTTGAGCTGTGGAAATGGCAGGAGGGTATGGCTAGAATCGAGGGTTTGGGGGAGACAAAATCGGGGCCGTTGGTCCGTGATCAGACACGTGGCTAAATCTTGATTGGATTGTGGGGTCCACTTAAGGGGATGGATCACGTGGGGTCTTGTTTGCCGCTTTGCCGTGTTTGGGCGTGTCATCTGAATATCGATTCCTTTTCTTTTTATCTTTTTTCCGTATTTTTAATAAAAAACTTATATGACACTATTTAATTAAATATAATTCTGTAAAATGAAATCTAATTATTGACAAAACATGTTTTCGCATATTAATATAAATTGTGGATTTGAATTTTGAATTATCAACTTCACAAAATTCACAAACATGTTTTCACATATTTATATGAGTTGTGGATTTTAATTTTGAATTAACAACTTCACAAAATTAAATTAACGTGATGATTTCAGAAAAATCTCTTTATTTTTTTGAAGGGGCCAAAACCATGAAATTTTGATTGCATTTTTACCAAACTAAGTAGTATATGTAATAATTGTAATATATGTGTTGAAGAGTTGGCTTTGTAAGTATCAATTGTAAATCTGTCCAACCTGTGTCTAATACATGCGCAATGGTTAATTTTAGAGATATTATTAAATAAAATATTAATATTTTTAGAATAAAATAATATATGGTGTTATTGTAGGTGTGAGTATTATTCACAACATTAAAAAAAAAAAAAGAGGAGAGAGATAGAGGAAAAATCATATGTTCTGAGCCCAATACAATAAACTAATATATTTTAAACTTTTTTTTTGTAATTTTTTAATATATTCTTACCCCCATACTATTAAATGATGCACATGCCCTAGTCACATAACTAAAATGAATAAATTTATTTACTAAAAACATATCACACGTTTTTTTTTCCCACTTCTTACTTTTATTTCGCGGTCTCTCCTCCTCTTCCTCATCTCTTCAGGCCCATTCCTCCTCCATTTTATTTTTTCTTTCGATTTCCCCCCTTTATTATTTTCATTCTTTCTTTTCTATAATATTAATAATTATCCTTGGAAGAAATACCAGTGTTTAAAATCAAATATGTATTGATTTATATGACCACACACAATCAACATAAGTCTGATTCTAGTTGGCTCATTTCGAATCGAATAATTATGCAAACGTCAAACAAGAATACTGGGCTAAGACAGGATGATAATTGATTGACAAGATTAAAAAATAAAAATCGTATAATAATAGAAGAAACAGGAAAAAAAATAAAAATAGTATAATAAAAAATAGAAAAAGGGGCATTCCGAGAATCGAACTCGGGACCTCTCGCACCCAAAGCGAGAATCATACCACTAGACCAAATGCCCGGACTTGTTAAAGTCTGATCCGGAATAAATAAATCTTATCATCATTGCCAAACTGAAGCTGAAGTTCAATTGCCATACACATTGATATCATGCAATCATCAAATAAAAAGATGTAATTTTTATGGAGTAAGATTACAACCTAGAGTGCACTTTGGTACCTAAATGCACCATACTGTGATTACGAAAAAGAAAATAAATAAAACACAAAAACAGTAGCATCTCACAACATACAAATTATGCAGAGGACTAGTTCCATCTATACTAATTAAGTGATAGCAGTTGAGGCTTTATAGCAGAAAACTATGTCATTATTAGCAGACACTAAGAAAAATAAACTGAAAGTTTCACTTCAAAAAGAACTCGAATCAGAATGGAGATATAAGCAGATAGAAGGAGCTTATTGTTCACCAGCACTTGCTGCACTTAGATCCACTGACAAATCAAGAACCTTCCCAGTTATCTTGGTGTACATAGCCAACACATCTGTTACTGTGGACTCGAAATGTGTGGATGCATCATAACTCTGCAATATGATCAATCCAAGTAAGCAAGGTTATAGTCTACTTTATGCTATCATCAAACTCATAATTGTTTATTCGTAGACGTACCATGGATATATAACAATGGTCAGCATCAGAACTGTTAGTAGGTACGAATCTATCGTACGTTTCATAGAAGATCTCGTCTAGTGGGCCGAGAAGGTCCACCCCGGGCTTCAATTCAGCCTCCGGGTTGTCACTCTCGGCCTCTGTTGAAACAAATGCTATGTATTTTCCTTTTGGAGCCACATTGTGAGAATAGGAGCAGCAGAAGAGATACCTGTGGCATCAAAGAAATAGAGTTGATAGCTGTAATCACAGAAATGATAAGCTAAAAGTAGAGAGTAAACATACATATCCGATTTACGGCCAAGTTGCTTTTGTGGGAGGATAACTTGGCATGAGTGAGAGTCATTGGTGTTGGGGATTGGGTGGCTCATTATACAAATGGCTCGGGCAACTTTTCCGACCTTCTCAACCTGCAGTAAGAACAAATATTGGAGCTATTTCTAACGAAAACTAAGATGTGAATCTCGGGATTCAGACAAGACCTCTGGATGTTACCTTATCAGGTAAGTATGAGGGGTCACATACAACTTTCTTGCATTTAGCAGTTTCTCCTTCTGATGTTACTCCAATTGCAGATCCATTTTCATCGAACTCCACCTGTTAATTTGCAAAATCAACATGTTTTCTAAAGGGTTAATATGATCATGAGACTCATTGGGTTGTTCTTGGCTGAAGAAATGCAGTGAAAACAGAAGGCACTTGAAAAGCAAAGTAACTAAAAGATTACCTTACAATCTGGCTTGTTTAGCATGTAAGTCCCACCATAAACTGCACTTAGACGTGCAAATGCCTGTTAATTAGGACATCATAGAGAGTCAAACACAAACATCAATACAGTTCTCAAATGATACATGGGCAGAAACAAACCTGAGGCAATTCTCCTAGTCCATACATTGGATAGATATAAGGAGATCCAGATTGAAACCGAGCCAAGGATTCAGCATACAGCTGTTTGAAAGAAGACAACAGTAGTTATCAATATCAATATCCAAAAAAATATCCATGCTGTTATATTGAATTTATTGGTAAGAAATAAAAAATTAAGCATATAATAACTCAAGTCTCAAGAATTATGTTGCTAACCTTCATCCTCTTCACAAAATCCAAGGCCGGCTCATCCAAGTAATTATCAGTAAAATGCAATGCCAAGGCATGGCCAATAAAATCAATTGTGTCATCTTCCAGTTCATATTTACTGCGGTAAAGACCAAGATAAAATTCTATGACATCTAAACCTCTAAATTCAATAAGACAGAGCCTGATGTTAGCACAAGTATGAAAAACTAACACAATGAGTTCTCTAGCTGTGGTTGTGTCCAAATTCATCCCATTATGAGTCTTGGGGTCACTCTCTTCAAAGTCTTGAACAAAAACAAAAAACTTTCTAGCGCGACGCTTTTCAAATAGCCCCATTAACGGGGATTTCAATGCTTCAACATCCGTTGCTGGAACCTTGTGGATCTGTTGAATAATTTTTTAATGCAGAGTTCAATGAGAGACATATAAAAAGGTTTAAAATCAAGACCAAACTTCATCAGAAAAGTCGGGATGCAAGGAGCACACCTTTCCTTTATTATAGACAAAACTACCATCTACTGCCTTGAAGTTCAGGTACTTGGTAACATTTGCATGGATCAGGACACGAACCAAAGTCCCATTCGCCATCATGAACTGAAAAATCAAATTCGAAAGAGAACTAATGTCTAATGAAGGCTTAAGACGACACTTGTATGGTCAAAACAAAATCTCATATACCTTTGGAATCATATCAACACTGTAATCTCTGCTCGCACCTAATTGCTCTGGTGGCTGTTCATCTCCCCTAAATTGCTTCCACAACTGAAAAACGAAGATGAAGTTGTTATGATAATTGATAACAAGAAACAGAGATATACAATTCCAGGAATCACTCTTGCTACGAATTGCAGTCTGTTACCTTCGATTAGCTCAATCCATACGACATTACATCCATACATTACAAGATTGATCCTCGGATAATCATATCAAAACAAAATCAGATAGTTTATCATCATCCTAACATTACCTGATTCAAACTGAGAGAGGAGGATTCTCCTCCATAGTAGTCATTTTTGTCCATGTGTAATACCTGTTTGAAAACACACACAGACACAATATTGAAACCTTGGAGATCCATACTCAACAAATTATAATACAACCATAATAAAAAGGAAATTCTCCATTTAATAAAGCTAAAATACGCCAAGATCTCCTAACAAGATAATCAATTAAGCAAATACTAATGTTTTGCATAATACTATAGATCCTCATGTTTCCAACCCAAAATCTCCCAAAACGTAAAATCATTCAAAATCAATATATGCAAATATAAACAATATAGAAGCGTAGGAATGGTGAATAACATACTTTTAGGCCATCAACAGAGAGAAGGCCACTGAGAATGCATTCTTTGAGGCCAGTGCCTAGGACAATGACGTCATACTCTTCATCCATGCCGATGAAATATTAAACAAATACTGTTTGTTTGATTTCTACAAAATTCACAGAAAAGAATGGAAACGAGAGATGGTGGGAGAGAGGGATGAAGATCTGAATGTAGATGAGAGAGGAATTAGAGAGAGAAAGAGAGAGAGAAGAGTAATATTAACATTGAACGCAAATGAAGGTCGAAGAGCGCGGGAGATTTATCAGAAGAACGATTCCTCAGCGAAGATGAAGGTGAGGGCCCACCATTTTATTTCCCTTTTTTAAAACCGTATATTAACTATATTTTTGCAGATTATTAAAATTAAATAATAACCTAAAAATACAGAAAGTTTCATAAAAATCTTGATATTTAGATATTTTTATAAAATTATTCACATTTTATTCTGATATTCTTTAGTATTTTGAATAATATTTAGATTTCTCATAGAATTTTTGTACTTTCAAATAATAATAATAATAATAAATATTATTTTATTAATTATTCGAGTACTTTTCAGATTTTAAAATCACTTTATATATTATCTAAGATTTTATATATTTTAAACGGGGTTTAATGCACCAAACCTCCATCTGATATGAAAAATCTGCGTCGCTTCCTCCCATATTTTCAAAATTGCACCGTTAACACGTGGGTTATCAAAAAGTCGGCACGTTTCCCCCTAAATGGTTAAAGTTAACAGGAGTGCAGTGCACGTGCCTATAGTGTGAAATTTGTTAGTTTTTGACCAATTTTTAAGTGTTAAATAACTATTCTATCCTTACATTTTATCTATAAATTGCACCATGCCCCCTTTTTTACAATAAAATTTGTAATTTAATACTATTTTATTTATTCTCTTTTTTTTTATTCAATTTTTGAAATTTTACTTTATTTAATATAAACTTTCTTTTACTCCAAAATTTCTACTTTATTTCATTTAATTATTTCTATTATTACTATTTATATTTTTTTTAATATTTTACAACCTTAATTTGAAAATGAATTTATGCTCAAATTATTTTTCATTTGATTAAATTTTTCTTTTAAATTTTATATACATATAATTTATTTTTTAATTAATTTTAAAACCAATAAAATAAATCTTTGAAAAAAAAAAAGAAAATATAAATTTGGAGCCCTAACACTATTCATCGTCTTCTTCCTTAGCAAACCGGTCGTGTTTTTTCTCCAGCCAACTCCAACCACCATCTTCTTCGCTCTAATCGTCGCCATCTTCTCCTCCAACCACCTCTGCAGCAACAGCTCCGCCAAGCACCACCGCTCAGATAGCCGCCGCTGCACCACCGCCTCCCGTCGCCTTCTCCTTCTCAATCGCCACCATCTTCATCCGCCTTCTTCTCCGTCCATCTCACCGGCGACAACCACCAGCCAGCTTCGCAGCGACGCCGCCGCTGCAGACCACCATCATCACCTCCAAGCACATGGAACTCAACACTGGTAATCTGAGGGCCCTGGGCTGGAAGAGTTGAGACCCAATTCTGGACTGCTGGATGGATTTTCTATTCAACCTCACCTTGGATGCTTCGACTTCTTGCAATATACAAGTCCGTGGAGAAGGAATTTTTTTGAGATCTCATCACTTCTTTGCTTGGTACAAGTCCGTCGTCGCAGCTCCGCTCAGGCGCTTCTACAACAGCCAGCACCTAAATATTTTGGGATGAAAATAAGGAATTCTAATTTTTTCTCCTCTCCTGCTACAGTTTCAAATTATTTTGATTTTGGGTTTCAAAAAATCTGGTTAGTATTGGAGATATAACGGGAAATTGACGTTCAAATTTAACACCGTTAAGTCCAATTTTAAAAAATGGAATGTGTGCCGACTTTTTAATAACTCATGTGTTAACGATGCTATTTTGAAAACACGGGGGAGAGCGACGTAGATTTTCCATACTATAGGGGGGTTTGGTCCATTAAACTCTTCTAAAATATTTGGCAAACTGACACATAACTTCCACAGTTATCATGAAAAAAAGATACCACATCAGCAAAATTCACCTCAGATCTTGTATATTTGGTGATAAGTTGCCTAAAATACGATGTGTGTTTTTTATTCTTCTTTTCTACGATTTTGTCCTGCAATTATTATTATTATTTTTTTCTGAACTAACACAGTTGTTTAATATTTTTAATTATAGACAAATCTATTAGACGAAAACCCCATATTATTGTGGGACTGAAAATGTGACATTTTCTAAAGCTATATATAGGACTAAATTTGTAATTTACCTTCAACTTATTGTTCATCCATAAAAAAATCTCTCTTTAATTTTATGCATTTATTGCTACAGAAATTTAATTTGTTTATCTCTAAGGTGTTAAAAATATTGACATAAGTCTCGAATTTTGATTTCTATTAATCATATGAAACTTTGATATATACATCTTTACTATATATGATGTTTGCTGCAGTACAATTTTTCTTAATCATGTTACAATTATTTTATTTTATTTATATATTAATATAATTACTGTAAATTCTACATATGATTAACCAGAAAATAGGTTATGATCATAAACCAATAATTTATGATGAATCATATGAGGATAAAAATCTCATCAATTTCTGAATCAGTTATTGTTGGAAGTTGGAACCAGGCAACCTGCAAAGAGATAAATATAGTTTTATCAAATACTGTAAAGAATAAGATTGAGAATTTAATTGCAAAAAAAAATTATATAAAATCCTCTTCACATTCACAAGACAAAACATACCCCAACTTGAGGGATGTATTAGAGCAATCATAATTGGTATTAGACTCGATCGAATATCCTTGCTCCAATTTCTGCACCTAAAATTATATTTTAGGTATAATATAATAACATAAAATAAAACGGTTAGAATTATATGACAAATTCAAATAAGGGGGAAAAAAAAAAATTTCTTCAACAGATAAAATTAACCACTTTAGTATTTAATTAATTAATTAATTATATATATAATTAATGGTAAGGAACCTTAATTTTTTCGACCCGGTAGAGTCCTCCATGAACCAATTTTTCTAGCTTGGTGAGATCATCTAT
The DNA here is from genome assembly GCA_946896805.1 of Scutellaria galericulata. NCBI lineage: Eukaryota > Viridiplantae > Streptophyta > Magnoliopsida > Lamiales > Lamiaceae > Scutellaria > Scutellaria galericulata. Next base: position 27,235,145 of record OX335784.1, on the reverse strand, counting down.
GCCAAGCCCTTGGATATCTTCTCCCTTAAGTTGGCTGCTACAATTTATTAATTAAAATTATTTCTCCATGAAATATAAATATTAAATGGGAAAAATTCAAAACTAGTTGTTTTTTACTTGGACTAATTTGTTTTTTAAATAACATGAAGTAAAACAAATAAATCTTGATTGAATGTGTCAGGATACTATACTTTACTCCAATGGTCAACTCGAAAAGCTGCTTCGTGAGCATGTCATCGATATCACCTTCCTAATATAATAGCACGTCAGAATGATATATATGTCAAATTTTAATGTTGGTCATATTTATTATTATACACTAATTTTAGGAATTCTTAAGTGTTCAGTTTTTAAAATTTTAGTCTGTTTTATTGAAATTTTGATTTACGATGATAATTGTTGAGGGATTCTAAAACTTGATTTACCTGATTGTGGAGGGATTGTTGCCCTAGATTTGAATTGTGTGTGTGCTGATCAATCTTTCCAATGAGTTCCAACATGCTTGAGAGATGAGAACAAAAAGTATGGATTAATTAAGATAATTGTGCATTTCAATCATAATTTCATCATGGCTAAGAATTTGGCCCTTAAGAAATTCTTCCTCAAATGTAGAAATCACTTAAATTTAACTCTGATCTATTGAATTTAATAAACAAAATAAAATCACGACTTTCTGAAATTTTTTAAAACTGTAGACATATCATTAGAGTTGCTTCGATTGCTTCAAATTAGATAAATTCATCAATTTAATTTTATCTTCTATCCTAATTAGTCCACATAATTTTCATTACCAAATAAGTAGTGTTATAAAAAACGCTAGACGTTAGATGGAATGGCAAAAATTGATATAAAACGAAATTACAATATTTTTCATAAAAAAATAAATCTAAACTTAAATTGCATGGACTTATGTAAATGGAACCTGTTCTATAGGTACAACCGTACAAGAGATTGATACGTGCTGGTGTAGAGATACATACATAAAAGATAAATTAAATGAATAAGTCTTATGTGCGACCGTCTCATGAATCATGTTACGTGAGACGGGTCAATCCACAACCCAAATTACACAATTCACATGTAAATGAATGAAAATGGGTTAGAGTTGTGAGTAAAAATGAGACCACTGGCGGACCTACATTGGGGCCAAAGGGGGCACTGGGCCCTGAATTTTTTTAAAAAATGTAAGGGTTATTTCCACTCCATCCAACAAAAACCTTAATAATTGTTTTTGGATTTTCTTGGTTTATTTTACAATTCTACTACATCTAATTTTAAGGTAATAAGTTATATTTATATATTCTTGCTTTTTTTTTTTCTTTATGTTTTGATTTATTGTATCTTAAATTAGATGTGATTTAGTGATTAATTGAAAATGATTGATGAATGATTTTACATTTTATTTATCAATTTTTATTATCTATACTTGAAGTTATGGAATGGAGATGAGCAAACTTATACTTTTTTTTTTAAATCCTATTTTGATTCACTGAATTATTGAACTTTTTATTTATTATCTAATAATTGTTCAATTTTTATAAATAATAATTGTTTAGTAGCATATATTGAAAAAGGATGTGTTTAGAAATGTTAGCAATGAGGCTATAATGCATCGATTTCAAAACATGAAAAATAGAATATAAATGTTGTAATTCATGTATTGTTATTTATGAAAAATAGAATATAAATGTTGTAATTCATGTATTGTTATTTATATTTTTACATTGTTATTTATATTTATATTTTTACATTGATGTTTTAATGTTTTAGTTATTAATTTTTGAATATTTCCGTATTGAACTATGACCATGCGTTGGCCCCTTGAGTCAAAATCATGAGTCCGCCACTGCGTGAGACCGTCTCACACAAGTTTTTGTGAAATTAAATACTTAAGTTCTATTAGGAAAAAAAAAAGTTAAGTTCTTGCTAAAAAAACAATTTTTTCTATAATAAATGAAAGTGTTGATAGTTTTTTCTTATATCTCAAAATATCTATGTGTATTTTAAGAAATACATCTGACTTTTGTTTTCTTTCAGATATATAATGAATATATGCATGATTTATATATGTCTACCTCAGTACAGCTATAAATAGTACATCAACAGTTTATTTTTAAAAGTAAACTGTACCCTTCAATAACTGTTTTAATTTTAATTATACAATTATTTATTACTGCCCATCAGAGTTGTCAGAATAGTCACATGTAAATTCAGAAATGCAGCTCATTCTTGAGGAAATTAAGATCCTAAATTTGGAGCACTATCAGCTATACATATTTTTTATAATTTGGGGCAACACAGAGGTACTTTAATAAGATGGTGAAAATTTTAAAATAGTTAAAAAATGACAAAACCTTAAATATAACAAAAATTGATATTTTTACTTTTAATGAAATAAGATCGACAAATCAAGCAAGGGGAAAGATGAGGGGTATTTTTGTCCAGAGCACATTTTTTTTGCTAAAAATACATGTTTATGTATTTGCCTGAATAATTTTTTTGTTAGCTTATTTGACTATTCCTACCATTATCACTCTCGAATTATGTCTCAATTTATCAAATAACCAAATATTTACAACTCTAAGATCATCAGATGGATTAGCTTTCTACAAATAGCAAAACATTATTTTTAAATGCAAAAACTCAAATGAGATCGTATGACATAAGACCTTATGTAAGACGGAGTTTTAAATGATCTTATGTAAGACCTATTATTGACCATATAGAATGAATTGATCTGTTTTATTGATTTATATTAACTACGTCTTACATAAGGTCAATCGTGACATCGTTTAATTTTAAATAGTTTGTGTGTGAGAGAGGAGGGAGAACCTTGAGGAAGAGTATTGGAAGAGCTTGCCAGTGGCAGAGAAGACAATAAGGGCAATATCGGCATCACAAAGAGTTGAGAGCTCTTTAGCTTTCTTGAAAAGTCCTCTTCTCCTCTTTGAAAATGTTACTTGTCTTGCTGCCAAATTATCTATCTTCTTTATCTCTATCTTTTGTCTCACCATTTTAATAATCTTTTGATAGTAATAAATCCACTGCAAATCTATCAAGAACAAAATAAAAGTCATAATAACAAGAGAAAGAATTGATGATGGAGAGAATGAGAGATCTGAAATTAATTTGCATGAAAAATAGAGAAGAAATTATGACACATTACCTCCACAGAAAGAAAGATACAGCCCAGAGAGAGAAAGAAGAAAACAACCCAAATATATAGTTTCTATAATAACTAGTTTCTAACTAGAACTAAATAAATGGGACTTATTCATCTATCTACATGAAAGATACATATGATAATCCATTTTATTAGGAGTTTCTATACACACTTTAAAACTTACTAAACATACTCCATTTTTTTAAAAATATTTGAAATGTGTATAGAATCAGTCAAACTCATATTAAATGTTCTCACAAGACAAATCTTACTATACAAACCAAACTCATTTTTTATAAATATATAAATTTCTAATTATGGATCGACTTATTTCATAAAATTAAACCCATGAGATCATTTAAGAAAAGTCATAATATTCATATAATAAAATAAATGTCCATGTAACAAAAGGACGTGACACGTCGTGCGTGTTGTGGGATCGATTTATTTATTTATTTTAAATTCGATGAATATTAATAAAATTAAATACCAAATCGAAATATGTTTCATGTGCAACTCATTCATTATAAAATAAATGTTTAAGTGCTCGTTGATGGGTAGTTGGGTACTATAATAATTAATGGGGCTCGTTTGGACCATTTGGAATATAAATTATTCTTAATTATTTTCGCTATTTTTATCGAAAATTGAAATCTATTAACTTTTGCATAAAAATCAAAATTGAAATATGTTTCATATGCAACTCATTCATATATAAAATTATAAATGCATATATATATATATGCTACTTCACGTTTTTATCGCGAAGTGTTTATTAGGCACGAAGGTGTTTCATGTGCACGAATATATCATGCCTTTAATTTTCCTCTCCTGGCTTGAAATCAGCAATAACTTAAATTTCAGATTCTTTATTTGCACAAATATTTATGGCAAAAACTTATATACCTCAGCGCACGTTCTAGATCTGTGCCTCCACCCTTTTCTTTTTCCTTTTTTCTTCCAATTTTTGCGCTGCTATCTTTTTTTTTCCTCTTTCTGTCTTATTATTTTTCTTTTTTTTTTTTCCCTCTTCTTCTTAATCTTTTTTTTCTCAATTTGTTATTCTTCTTATTTGTTTTCTACATCATTCTTCGTCTTCTTCTTATTCTTATTCTTATTCTTCTTCAATCCGTCATGAAGTCGTTTATGAAATTTTTCTTCTTTCCCTTCTCTTTTACTTATTTTTATAAATTTAGATAATTTATTTCAAATCACAATTTATTACAATAATTTTAAAACATTAAAAATCAATTATTTCAAACAATATGAAATTGTGATTTACAGAAAATTTGACGAAAAAGATGATGAAATCGCGATTTGCAGAAATTTTGAGGAATAAGATGATGAAACATTTGAAATTTTAAAATTTTCAGTGAAGGTCTGCAAATTTTGACGAAGAAGATGATGAAACATTTGAAATTTTAAGATTTTCAGTGAATGTATCAGTTATATACTCTTAAGGTATCAAATATATATTCTTAAGATATCAGTTGCTCATTCAGTGAAGGCATTAGTTATATGTTCTTAAGGTATTAGTTTTATACTATTAAAGTATCAGTTATATACTTTTAAGGTATTACATATTTATCTTTAAGGTATTAATGCTTAGTATAAGACATTACATATGCACCTTTAAAGTATTACATATTTACATTTAATGTATTAATGTTTAATAGTATAAGGTATCATATATGCACATATTTAAGGTATTAAGCTTAATAGTATAAGGTATTGCATATGCACCTTTAAGGTGTTAATGTTTATACTATAATATATTGCATATACGCATATTTAAGGTATTATATATTTACCTTTAAGATATTAATGTTTAATAGTATAACGTATTGTATATGCAACTTTAAGATATTAATATTTACAGTATAAGATATTACATATGCACACATTTAAAGTATTATATATTTATCTTTAAAGTATTAATGTTTATAGTAAAATGTATTACATGTGCATTTTTAAGGTATTACATATTTATTTCATTTAAGGTATTAATGCTGATAGTTTAAGGTATTAGTTGTATACTGTGGAAAGAGTTTAAAATCTTAAAATTTCAAATACACTATTTTCATCATCTTCCCTAAAATTTTTGCAAATAATATCATATTATTATTATCATAATTGATTTTCAATATTTTAAAATAATCTCCATTAAAAATCTCTTCTAACCGTTGAAGAAGAACAAGAAGATCAATGATGCAACCATTGCTTCATTCTCTTTTAGCTAATCTTTGCCATTGTTTGGCTCTCAATCTCCAGTATTCTCACATAGTTCTCAAGCTCCATGTTCTTGTTTGCTGCTTTTCCTATCTCCTTATCTTTCTCCTTCATCAAACATTCAATCTTAAATTCGTATTTCTTCATGAAAACCGATATCTCATTCTTTCTTCTGCTCTAGTAAAGACATACTCAATCTCTCGTTCTGTTTCAAACAAGAATCTAAAATCTCAATAGACGAAAAACAAGAACTTTAGAAAGAGAAAAAAATCCTCATCTGTGAATTGATGAGCAGATCTTTGAATGAAGCATAGATTGTTTAATCCACAAACATTCTCCATCAACAGATCTTGACAACCCTCAAAAACAAACCCAACATATATTTGTGCTTGAATCGCCATTAAAACAACACTCAAACTCCATCCTTGCCTTGTGTTTGAGAAGAAAAAGGAAAAGGAGAGGAAGAGGAAGAAGAGAAGAGAATAGAAGATGCAGTATTCTTGCCCTAATTAATATATATATATATATATATTTTTTTTTTTTTTAGATCCGGTCGGGTCGGGTCGGCACGTATCTTAGATTCGTGCCTCCGGGGCACATAAGTGTTACTCAAAATTTATATGAGAATCTGAATCAATATGTGAAACCGATAACTTTATATAATCTTATATAAGATCAATATTGATCGTGTTGAATCGATTTTTCATTTATTCATATAAATTCCTGTTTATATAATATCTCACGTGAAACTGTCGTACATAAGAATTAGTCCTTTATCTGTTCAAGGGATTAATAAGAATTAAGAAAAATCATTTTTTCTGTATTGGAAATTCTGCAAATAAAATTTCTTATAACCAGTTAATATATCCTAGCTCCCTATAATCCAAAGATGAGTGCGAATTAATTTTCTACCCATTTATATATAATAAAGATGTTTCTTCAACAATAAATATAAAAAAAATATCTTTTTCAGAAACTTTTCTACTTTTTGAACAAAAATATCATTTATTTTGACTTAAAAATTATAAGGAAATATCTTTTCAGCCACTTTATAGGAGTATTTTGATCTTCTAAATGAAAAATGAGTTAAAAAAGATGATTTGTTAAAAAATTACTAGTATTATGTGAAAGAGACATTTACAAATATTTATTCTCAGGAGAGACAAGAAATTTTTGCCACATGATAAGCCGTCCCACACATATTATTTTAATATTAAAAGTGTGAAATACTAAAATACCCCACTTTTAAAATATCGAAGATAGTCCAACCATAATCGTATGATTTACCAAATAAAATTAAGATCACACTTGATATAAGGAGAAGAAAAAAATACAATTTTTACACTTTTTACCTATCCTTTCATGATGGAAAGATGAGGAAATATGGAAATATGAGGAAATAAGAGGAAAAAATGTGAAATTTTTTGAGTTATTAATTTAATCTTTTGTAATATTTCACAAATGAATATTGGTGACTGACTAGGGGACTGGTGTTTTAGCCGCACATGTGTTTTGGAACTACACTTTTAGTTTATAAATATGACAAACTTAAAAATAATTAATACCTTTTTTTTTTCATAAAATATATTTGACTCTATTAGCGTCGGATAAGGCTTAATTGACAGAGAAAACATGACCTTTCTTGATTGTAATATCAAATATGATCTTTTAAATTTAGCAAAAAAATAAAGTAAAATTATTAATTTAATCATATTTTCCAATTTGAATCACTAATAACTTTTCAGCTAAAATTTGCTTTGTCCACGTTAGCTATCATGTTCTTGGTCAAACAATTTATTTAAAAAAAAGTTAACATGTGAACAAAATAACGTCATTTTGCGAAGATGTTTTTTTTTTCATTTTAGGATCGAATGAATAATTGGGTAGAACGCCACCGTTTTGTTCATCTTTCTTTGGGGGGGGGGGGGGACATATATTTTTGTCAAAAAAAGCAACATGTACATATATTTTATTTGAGTACTATTTTTTGCAAATAGTTTTTACCCCCCCCCCCCCCCTCCAAAAAAAAAAACTTATCTCACTTAAAGTAAAATGAGTTGATGGGAACTATAATAGGGCTCATTGGGACCATTTGGAATGGAAAATCTCATTCTCGCTATTTTTATCGAAAATAAAATCTTTTAATCGAAAAATTAAAATTAGAGCACATGTCCCATGTGACATACATGATACATAATTACTTACTAGGCATTCTAACTTTAACTGAGAATTATCCATCCAAAATAAATTAACCATAAAATAGGATATGATCGATAAATCATGCAATAATTTATGATAACCATATAAGTATAAAATTCTCAATTGATCTGTCTTCCCTCTTTTACTGTTGGTAAGGCAGGCTGCAAAGAGATACATACACATAGTTTTATTAATCTTATTAGATACCTTTCACAATTAAAAAAAAAAAAATATATATATATATATATATATATATATATATATATATATATATATATGACCATAAATTTAATCCGATCCTAAGTAATTTCGTTGATTTGTCATGTGTATAATAATAATGTCATAAATATTTTAAAATGGAAAACATATATAAATGGATAGCACAAAATGAGATGGCAAAAAATGAAGAAATTAACATACCCAAGTTTGAGGGACGTATCGGAGTTGGTACTGGAATCGGCTGAGCTTCTTTGTTCCAAAGCATTCCTTTTGTTGAGTTTCTGAGAGTATGTATAAAACGAGTGTTAGATTCTCTATTAAACTATGATGAGAAATATAATAAATGGAAAAACTCAATCTTCGTCATGTAGTTAAAGTCTTGTTCAAAATTTTTACATAATCCAATTTTGATCATTTAACTATAATCTTTTTCCCAATTTGATCGGATTGTGCGCAAAATATCAATTTCTGCATATGTGGATGACTTAATTGAAAAAAATTGTGTCATCAATTATTGCATCCACATAGGCTAAAGTCGAAATTTCAAGCAAAATCCAATGAAATTGGAAAAATAGTAATAGTTAGATGATCAAAATTGAATTACGTAAAATTGATGGTAAAAAAACTGAATATGGCCTAAATTACACGAGGAAGATTACAATTTTTCCAGTAATATAGATCTCCCATGATGATGAGTGGCTATAAAGAAATATTTGAAAGGGAAATTAGGAAACAAATATCCACATCCAGCCCACCGAGTAAAACCGGTGGTTTCTAGGTCGTGACGAGCTAAGATAAATCGAAAATTCCAGAGTATATATCTTCCCGCGCATGAAAGCATAAAAAGACGAGCACCCCCGAGTAAAAGCTTCCACGGCCCGTTCAGTCCAAAATAAAAACTCACCTCAATCTGCTTTTTCAGTTGTGCATTATCTTCCATCAGTTCAGTTGTCTGCATTGTTCTATAATAAATGAGCAACAAAATGGGAAAAAAAAAAGATGAAAAAGAATAGACTAAGTTAACTCAAGCCCTTGCCTGTGTCTTGAGCATCCTCATCTCATTGAAGAACCTCTCATTCTGTCACCAATTGAAAGACTACTTACATTTGCTTCTATACACACGGTTTAATATAGAATCCAATGTCTGATTTTCTATGCGACCAACTTCAGTGCAAAGTATTCGTTGTAACAAGAAGAGAAAATTTCAAATTTAGGATAATAACTTTTGAACATTCTTCATTTAAGAACACTAACCTTTTGGCTCTGAATTTTGTACAATATATTTTAATTTGAACCAATTTAGGACAAATTTTCAAGAAAACATAAAAAATTAGTGTCATAACTCTAGAGGGCGAAAAGTTAGTGTTCCTAAATGATGAATGACCAAAAGTTACTGTTTTGACAAGAACAACAGAATGCAACATGCATGATGTAAAATCCAAATACTTTGCATTGAAATTAGCTACATAAGAAATCAATATCGGGTTTTGTATAATATTTATGGAACCTTAGTTTTTCCGACACGGTTGAGTCCTCCCTCAACTAACTTCTCAAGCTTCATGAGATCATCCAATCCAAGCCCTTCGAGATCTTCTCCCAAAAGTTGCCTTGTAAACAAATCCAAGTCATTTCACCATGTAAAATATTATAGAATTTATATAGATATAGAGCATATCAATCTTGATGAATGCATGTGTGAATTAGATGTTATACTTTGACTCAATGGTCACCTCCATAAGCTGCTTGCCGAGCATTGTAGGGCTATCACTTTCCTATAAAAATAGCAAATCAAAACCACAATTAATCAGACATAAACATCGATTAGAAAATAAATTTGGCAAAACATTACAAAGCACAATTAAGCTCTTTATCATAATTATTTGGTCAGCAGCATATATAACAACTATTGAAAGAAAAATAATTAAGGAGTTGCTTCACTGCAGACTAGTCTTGTTGATTATAGATAATATACATCTAGATACTCTAAAGTTGCTTCAAATCTTTATCTCAAACCGAATTATTTCAAGAAAATCAAAAATGATGATTAATTCAAAATCCTTAAGTGGCATGTAAAGACTATTAGCTAATTAATATACTGGTATTTATTTAAATCCTTAAGTGCCATCATATCTCATTCTCACTGGTGTTCTTGCTAATTGTTCTTGGACAATCGAAGTTAAAGAAAAGATCTCTATATATATGAAAAAGGGAAGCATTTCAAATAAATCACGTAAACTTTTAGCTAGTGTTTGAATCGAGTGATTTGAAATGAATTTATTTCAAATCATTCAGATTAAGGTGGATTCCAAATTAATGTGATTGATTTCGATCAGATCCATATCAATCCAAAAATCACCAATAGATTTGCCACTATGAATTTCAATTTTTTTTTTTCCTCAAATCTTTCAATCCAAACACAACAACGCAGATATTTATAGTTATTGCTTAATATATACACAACTGAAATCCATTTATGTGAATTTGACTATTTCTACAGCTAATTAATGTAAATAAAACAGACACACAGATCATAATAGTATATGATTGATATCAAATCAAGAATTAAATACAATTAAAAGTCAGTAAAAATGATTATCAAGTAGAAATTAAGCATGCAGGTTTACCTGAATGAAGAGGGGATGATGATGCTCTAGTCTAGACTTGTTAGAGTGCTGATCATACCTTTTAATCAGTTGCATCATGCTTCACACACAACAACAACAACAACAACAAAAATTATGGATTCGTCAAGCTTAAATTCGTGTTATACGAATGTTTTTTTTACACTCAATTATTTTCATTTTGATCATTCACTTCGAATGCTTTATTACTACGTTTTTTGATCATTTACTTCTGATTCAATTCGGATTTTTTGAGCAAGTGAAATGAATAATAAGCAACCTTATGTTCTGATCGTACAATATATCAATAAGATTAGACTGAAGCATGCTCAAAGAATCCCTCAAGAAAGGGTTTTATATTTTCTAGATTATTTGTGTCCTAGCATTTATAATTTGACCAAAAAAAAAAAAAAAAAAATTTAAGCAAAGCATACTAAGGTATATTTGGATTAAATTTTTTGAAACAAGCTAAGAGCTTAAAATTCATTATAAATGAATCATTTGAAGAAAAACAAACGAATTTTTGCCGTTTGCAATTCTCACATAAACTTCAAAAGTTTATATATTATATATATAATTCTTTAAAAGTTTGCATTCAATTTCCAAACCAACTTTTACTTTTTATTTTTCATTCATCGACCAAAATTTTGTTGAAAATTTGCTAACATATCCATCGAAATAATCCTGACAATTAACATTATGTTAAATCAACTTATTTATGTTGAGATTTTGGTTGATGAATGAAATTCAAAGTATACAAAGAAAAGTTGGCTAAAAGTAATTGCAAGCCTAAAGTTTTTGTGAAAATTGAAAATTGAGGCAAAGTTCATGATTTTTATTTATTTATAACATATCCAAACGGTGATGATAAAGGAATCATCATAAATTTAAAATTCATTATCTCAAATCCATCAATATTCCAAACACAGCCTTGCATACTTTTGTAATATCAAGTATAATTAAAAGAACCTACACCATCATTCTCAAACTAGTATTATTAAACTATGAAAAAAACTCTAAATATCAAATGAAAATTATTATTATTATTATTTTTAATGGTGGTGTGATGAGTGAGGTTTTGAAATTTGAGAAATCATTCAATTTGTAAAACAATTTTCTTAATATAGAACAACTCTTCAAGTTTATACAAAAAGAAGCATTGGTTATTTATTGTTTCTCAAACTTTGTAATTTTCTTTTCTTTAATTTTAAATGTGTCCTTTATTTTGTAATACTTTTATGGTTTTTTGTTTTGTTTTTTTTACTAATAAATTTTTTTATTTCCGCGAGACAAATCAACCTACAAAATGAAATTTAATATGTAAATAGATTTGAGTTGTTGATGAGAAGAGGATTCTTGTGAAACGAACCTAGTTATGTTAATCATGTCTACTTACAACTCACACTCCACAATTAACATTTGATCAATTTATGAAAATAAGTTTTGTTTGTGAATAATGGAACTCAGTCTCACTGTAAAATGTAAGATCATCCGGTATAAAAAAAAATTGTGCAACTCCAATGTTATTGTGGTGCAAGAAAATCATTTTAAATCATAATGATAGAGAAAACCACCTCAATGACAATTTTTTAAGGGAAGCAATGGAACATTAAACTAGGGAAATTCAAAACTAATCTCATAACTTAGAGTTTGTTAACTAGACATACTAATCTAATTTTCAATTTTTGTGCTACCTATTTACAATAAATTTCGAATTAAACAATATTAGTTTTGGAAAAATACTAAGTTCCATGATTTATGTTTAATTTTTCCCTATTAAACTATATATTCACTTTATAGGTAGAGAACTAATCAGATAAAAACACCAATTTTACAATTGCATGTGTCCACAAACTAAAGACTATCCGAAGCTTTAAAATAGATCAATTAATACAAGTAAACGCCACTTTGTATATATGTGTTGTATTTAAACCAATTAGTACCATATATATAAACATATTTGTCGGTTATGATTTTTGATAAGAAGTGTGTGGTTAAGATTATGAACTCCTTAGAATATTATATGAGATATTTGAAAGTTTATAAAATGTCCAAAATATTTGGTAAATTTCCAAAAACAAACTTATAAATTAAGCTCTTATATATGATACCATGATCTTACACTTTTTTTTTTAAATTAAGGTGTTCCTGATTTATTCTAAAATTTCAACTAACTAATTTAATTTTGATCTACAAAAATATAAATAGATACCAAAAAACTTGTAATAAGTTCTAAACAATGACTGTAAAAGCTTATTTTCTCTTCATCTCATGAACAATCTGATGAACTGATCATTCCACCAATTATATTTGAGTATGAGAGAATATGAATCAGATTTAAAAAGGGACAACATATATATGTAGAATAAAATTATAAGAGCTACAATATTACATGTTGCAATGTTGTCACACATATATTTATATAATGATTAAATATGCATCAGAGTTGTGTCTAATCTTAATCATGACTTGAGGTTTTGCAGGTTTTACAGTTGCCAAAAGGCATCTGCAGGTAATTGTACTCTCATCAATAATTAGTATGTGTATATATATAATTCTTATTTAATTTCTTGAAGAAAGATGTATACATATTCAAGCTTCAATTGGGAATCTGGGATGTTTAATTTTTCTGTAAAACCCTATATTCTATATTTAGCAATTATATGGTGCAAGACATTCATGAAATTACACTTGACATGAGTTTTTGGGGAAAAGTGTGTCCGTACAGTTCTAGAGAGAGAGAGAGAGAGAACCTGGAGGAGGAGAACTCGGAGAGTTTTCCGGTGGCGGAGAAGACGACAAGGGCAATATCGGCATCACAGAGAGTTGAGAGCTCTTGAGCTTTCTTGAAAAGCCCTCTTCTTCTCTTGGAAAACGTCACTTGTCTTGCTGTCAAGTTGTCTATCTTCTTGATCTCTATCTTTTGTCTCACCATTCTTCAACAAATTAATAAACCCACCACAACAACATTGTTAATTCAGATTTAGGTTTTTCAGACATGGGTTTTCGATTTCTTTAATATTAAAAGTACAACACACAAGAAAAGAAAGAAAGATAGAAAACCCTTTTTCCCCCAAAAGAATAAAGAATAAATCACACCCATGCCCATTTTACATAAATAGATAAAGAAATGTAATACCCAGATAAGAAAAGAGTTGAGATATATGGAATAGAATATTAAAATTGTTTGCATAAAAATAGAAGCATTTCATAACATTGCATTTGCTAATTGTGGGAAGATATCATATGATGACACCATATCACTTCACCTGCTGCTGCTGGCTAGTGCGAGAGAGGGAGAGAGAGAGAGAGAGAGCAAAGAAACTACCTAGAGAGAGAGAGAGAGGAGAGAGATATGTTTTTTTATCAACTATAAAGTTCCAGCGCATATGAAAACGACGAAAGGTCCAGACTGTGTGTAGCTCTATTATTGTACATGTACTAATTTTCATTTACATAGCACATTTAAATTCCCATCTCTTATTTTAATTACATTTATTATCATTAGAATTTAGCCAAGCTGTATTAAACTCATCTCAAGATTTATAAAAACTACCATGAATTCTCTTCAATGATTTCATTTTAATCATACAATCACCTTACAACTTAAGCTATGATAGTGTGTTATAATAAACAAAAAACACGTGATTCAAATATTGAATTATTCGTGCATAGGGAATGTAATCAGAATCATAAAATGAGGGGTGCTGATAATAATACATTTTTTCCTTACATAAAACAATGTATAAATATTTATTATTAAGTTTTTCAAAATATGTTGAAGGGGTAAAATAAATATTTTGCAAAGTTGGGGAGCCAAAATAATATTTTTATATATTACACATGCAATTATTACTTAATATAATTAGATAATTATATGATTTGCATTAATTCAACATATACCATTATATAAACATTAGAACACCCACAATGAGGTGTTATTAGAGTGTTAATACCACCCCCAACATTCCAATAATGCTACAACCAATGTGGTGTGTTATTAACAATGCATTAATTTAAATTCTTTGGCATGTTATTTTTTTAACTTTTGATTTTTTTGGTTTTCTTATAAATGTATTTATATGATGTAAATATAAATAAAGATAAATTTGTGAAATAATATTGTTAAAAAGGAAAGGATAACACTCACATATCTACCGCTATTAAATTAGTGAATTATTTTTTTACCATAATAGATAATATATTATTTTACCATAAATATAAAAAATGACAAATTTATCCTTATAAATAAGGCGTAAATAATATGTCTCATTTAGTCAACAACATGTAGTGAGCGCAAATGTTATTTAAATTTTTCATTCAAATTGCGACAGAAAAATAACAAAACAATATATTATAATAGAATATGTTATTTTATCTAATTTTATAGTATAAATGACTATTATATCCGAAAAGAATTGTGAATGTATGTTATCAGAAACTAAATTTTAATGAAAGTGTAAAACGATAAATCTATATTAATTGATATTATTAACATCCACCAATAAAATAATGTTATTCTCAGGGATGAAAAAATAGCGATATTTCAGTGATCGCAATTTTCGAGGTACCGAAAGAAAAATGAGGTGCAGAAAAATTTCGTCGATATTTCGAAAAATATCAGTAAAAATATCATTATCGATAAAAATGATGTTATTTTGTGTGACTTCACCGATATATCGGTGAAATATCGGATGTACAAAATATCAGTACAATTTCTGATTTTTTTTAATATATTAGTTGATAGGGATGACAATGGGTCGGGTTCAAACCTAAACCTGACACAAACCCGACCCGGTCGGGGTGGGTAAAAACGCGGTCAAATGGGTCCCGGGACGGGTTTGGACCCGATCGAACGGGTCTACTCCGAGTCTGGGGCGAGTCCTGGTATTTGTTAAACCCGTCCCGGATAATATATATATATATATATATATATATATTAATATTTATTGAATAAATTTAAAATAAATGAACTAGGGTTAGAGACTTGAGAAATGTATCACTCGAAGTAATGAAACTTGAGAAATGAGATATTTGTGTTATGTTTTTAATTCTATTATGTTATTTTGCATTGAACATTACATGCATGATTTTAAAATTTTAAGACATGTAGGGATTGCATTTAAATATTTGAATTGTATGACTATAACATGGATAATTTTTTTTCTTTTTTTTCTTGTAGTTTAAGTGATTAAAATTCATATATATTGTATAATGCTTCGAATAGACATTATTTCAAGGCAAACAAAAGAAAAATAGGAAAAAAAAACACACACACACAAAAAAATTGTAGCGGGTCCGGACGGGTTTACCCACTGAGTTCACGGTGTGGGGCGAGTCCCAGGTTTGAAATTTTTTTGGCGGAGCGGGTCTTGGGACAAGCCAAACCCGTTCCAGACCGGCCCCGTTATCATCCCTATTAGTGGAAGATCAAATAGACTTCATGAGTGAAATCAAGATGACATGTCATTTTATTCATTTCAACCTCATAGGAGTTCAAACTATATTACTAGAATTTTGTATTAATTTTGTACAAAATTTGTCATGTTATCATAGCATGCAACGTTTATATAATAGTTTATCTGTATATTTGTTGTAAACATATCATTTTATTTGGAATTTAAGTTCAATATATATATACTAATGTTAGTTATAATATTCTGTAAACTAATAGATATATTTTTCAATTTTTTTAATTTCCATATTTAAAAAAAATTCCAATATTTCCACTTAAATTAATATATCCATTGATATTTTCGTAAAATTAAGATATCTATCGATATCAATATTTTCGTCCGTAGTTATTCTAGACAGGGGTCTGACTGAATAGGTGGGGTGGGGTTTGGCGTATAAAGATTTGAATTAGATTCTTGAACCAACTTTTTGGGACGTGAGACAGTATAATGGTCCACCACTATTATCTACTTCCACCAACAATGTACTAGGTAACAAATATGATTTTTAATGCTTTTTCTTTTTTTTTTAAATTTTATTAATTATTATTTATGCTATTTATATGGATTAAATAAAACATAAATTTAAATATACATGCATAGAAAACCGGATTAATTGACGTGACATATAATTGGATAGTCCTAATATGTATCAACTGCTAATGCATCAGATATTTAATATATATTTAACTTCACATTTCATAATTTCAACATGTAAAATTATTATATATCATTGATAGATATATTAAGAGTTGTTCACGTTGAACATTTTAATATTTTGTATAATTTGAAGAAGTTAAAGTTTTAATTGAAATTGAAAAAATGTGAATGAATGATTCAACTTATATTTTATATTATAAATTTGTGTATATAATATATATATATATATATTTATTTATTTATTATGAGAGAGAAAACAAAATCAACATGGAAGCAATCGTGTTTCTACAAAATTAGTCAAACTAAGTCATATTCCACACAAAAAATGTTTCCAAAGAAAAAAAAAAGTTTAGTTGAAAAGTCAAAACTTTGCTCGTATAACAAATTAATGATTAATTAATGAGTGAGCATCTTACAAATTTTTTTATGTGAGATGGATCAATCTACGACCTATATTTCACAATTCACATGTGAATTCGTTAATATGAATTTGAGTTATGGGTAATAAGGATTCGTCTCAAAAACTATTTATGACATGGTCTCACATAAGTTTGTGTAAATTATAATGAATGACTAATGAATTTGATGAATAAATCGGTTGAATAAGCTGAGATTTGATTTTTTTTTTGTTTTTTTTAATTAATCATAGATAAAAAATATTGAACTTTATAAAAACATATCTCGTTTTTCTCTTTTTTGGATTGATACTATGTAACGCCACGTTCTTGTAAATTACGGTAGAATATTTGAGTTTAATAAATTTTTCGTTTGGGCGTCCAGATACTCGATAAAACATGTATTTCCATGGAAATTTAAAATTACTGTTCGAACATTACTGTTTTTATAAAATGTGCATCGTACACAGCGGAAGAACAATATTTTTCTTTATAATTATACAACTAAAACTGTACAGTTTTGCAAACTAAACTTTCCCAAAAGATTTCAAGATCACCTCGTATACAAATTCACCCTTTTAAGAACAGTAAATATAAACGAACTTAAGAATAATTAGGAATTACATTTTTCATAAAATATAAACATTGTAGATAAAACTCTTTTGCAACCTTTATAATATCGGCTACCAGCATCCACCACTTGCACACCATGTTCGAGGATTCCTTAAGCTCAAAAAATTTTTGACATAAAGGGTGAGTGTATGAAGACACTCAATGGGGTGGGACTTGTGAGCAGTTAAAAACATAAAAGAAAACATAGACATATAATTCATTAAGCTCATAGTTGCGAGTCTGAGTCACCTTTGAAAACATGCGGTTCTGAGCCACCGTATTGCGGTTCCGAGCCGCCATGAAAATATTTTTTGTGGTTCTCAGCTTCGTTGGTGCGGTTCTTAGTCGTCTTGGAAAATACGGTTTTTAATCACCGTGAAAACATTATTGTGGTTCATAAACCACCCTGGAAAATATTATTGTGGTTCATAAACCACCCTGGATAACATTATTGTGGTTCATTAGCCACTTTAGTAACTTGTGGTTCGTTAGCCACTTGAAAACATTTCATCAATATAAACTCTTTCATTCATTTTACAAATAACGTACCTTCGTTTGCACTTTGTGGTAGAACATAAAATGCAATCTTCATAGAATAATCATATACATTTCACATAAACATATAATTTCATTTTAAATAACCACATATATCTTACGTAGACACATAACTTCACTTCAAACTTACTTGGAACTCAAGACATAACAATCAACATTCAGAAAGAAAGAAGCACTACACATGAATTAGAGGTTTAATCAAACCCCTCTCGGGTCTTTAAGCCCAACGTATTACAGATTCTTCACGTCCGGCATATTTCGGAGCCTTTAAGTCCGACGTATTTAGACCTCAATAACCTCAGCATTCAAATCAATCAATAAACCTCAACATTCATACATTACCATCGCAACCTCATTTACTTTATAAACAACACACATTTGTTCTCGTCATGTAGTAAGACATACAATGCAACGTTCATAGAGTAATCATATACGTTTTATGTAGGTATATAACTTCACGTTAACTCACAAGGAAATATAAATGTGGAAATAAGTAATTTACCCCCACCTCGTTTGGTGCTAACCCTCGTGAAAATCGATTCTTTAAATCCTAAGTTCGTTCATTCACCTCAATCAAGTGGTGTCTTGGGAAACTGTTACGTTTTAGGGAATTAGTAGGGTCTTTCGTCTACATTTCCTACAAGGAAATAATTTCACTTGCAAGGGAAAAAAATTAAACTTGCAAGACAAACTAATCTTGCAAAGTAATTTCCATCTTCCTAAGTAAATCAATCTTGTAAAATAAATCAATCTTGCAAATTAAAATTGAACTTGCAAAGTAAATTAGAAATGTAAAATCCCTTGCCCATTGGAAAGAAAATCATTGTTGCGTATCTTCCTTGTCTGAGCTCCGATTTATGATCCAGAAAGCCCGTAATGAAGCTCTCGGTGTGAATATTTACTCCATGAAGTTTTAAGCCTATCCGATTTTCAATCATCTGGAAATTGCTATCGCAATCGGTTGAAATTCACCGTTGTGCCACTGCACTGTCACTCGGTGCCCCGAGGCATCGTATGCCCCTCAAACGGACTCGTCTTAAGGTGAAATTTGGTATGATTGCTCCCAACACATTGTAAAACACGCATATGAACAATTTTAGGAAACTCCTTCATTAAGACCTTCTGCTGCGCAACTATCTCCAGTTCGGATGCAGATTTGCAGCCCCGACTTCGAAAAATTCATTCTCTGTCATCCGACCTCGGATGGCCACCAAACTTGGTGGAGACCTTCCTCATATTCTCTAATATTTGCCATAAAACAGTTTTTCAGTCTCATTCTCGAAAGTGCCTCAAACGGCGTATCGAACACTGCTTGCGCGCAGTCTTCGGTGCAGGCCCGATCACCTAGTAGCACTCTCATCACGCCCAGCAAGCCCGTCCCCGACACCTAGCGCTCCCGGCGCCCACCTGTAGCACGCCCCAGAGCTCCCAACGCCCTCTCGACGCACACCCAAAACCCGCTGCAACTCCCAGTAGCGATCGACAGCTCACTTACCGGCGCCGACAACCCTCGGCGGCAACCAAAACTCACCCGACAGCAAACCCAAAACCTTCAGGGCAGCAACAACAGGGTAGAACAGTAGATATAGAGAGAATGCGAGAGAGAGAGGAAAAAAATACCGAGAGAGAGATAGAGGGGAAACAAGAGAGAAAAGTTTAAGTGTGTGCACTGCATTTCTCTTGCTTTCCTTCAAATTTTCTTTTCTTTTCTCAACTTAGTGTGAACAAGGCTAGGTGATATCATGTGCTAGTGTAGTGAGAGGGAGTTTGGGGTGACATGTGGCTTAGAGGGTAGTGACTAGGCATTTTCTTTTCACACGCACATGGTTGTAACTTGTACTAATTAATTACTTTATACCATGAAAAATATAAAATAATACACTTTATACCATTAAATTTAGTTTTAGGACATTTTCTACCACAAAATATAGTTTATATACACTTTCTACCACTTTTTTAGTTCAAGTTCATGGAGAATAATGCTTCGATTTGACAAGTAAATATTATTGATTAGATTTGTCCATTCATGCAAAAAATTCAATTGATTCGAGGGTTTGGTGGCATTAATTATTGTCCATGCATGCAACTATTACACCCATTTTTTTTGTTTTTTTTCCTTAATATTTACCGTGAAATTTTGTTGTTATTTTTTATTGCACATACATGCAACTATTACACCTAATTCTTTGTTTTTTTGTTCTTAATATTTACTGTGAATTCACATGCATTTTTTACTGTTTATTCACTTTATACATTTATATAAGGTTGATAAACTCAGTAACAAAATTATCATATAATAATTTTTCATATAAAATTCTCTCTAAAAAAATTTCGACATTTTGACACTTGGAAGATTTGAAGAATTATCGTTGAAATAAGAAATGTATGTTTAATAGCTAAACAAAGATTATTAACATAATCCACTTTTAACCCTATTTTTCTTCGAATGTTTTTGTTTAATGTGAATTATATGGTTAAACGTGGATTATTAATCCCATTTTAAACCCTATAATTTTCGAATTATAGGGTTAATCGTGGATTATTAGCTTAATCCAAGTTTAACCCTATAATTCGCCAGACCATAAACCTGTCACTAGGGCGAACTCCCTTCTTGAGAACCGACATAGACGACGGTTTCCACCAATATGAAACCACACTTCATCCGCGGGGGTATCGGGCCCACGCACTTCACGTGACATAAGGACATGAAGAAAGCTCTTGTAACTGTCACGCTCGGTATCCCAACGCAAGAAATTGCCGAAACAGGTCCTCTCAAAATCAGCCACACAATCAGTATGAGTCATCAGTAAGGTTTTTTTTTATATAGTTTAGTACTCTAACACGAGTATACGAGTTAATGTATGCCTGTTGTGTCTGATACTCCGCACGTACCCAATCGAGCTAAAAACCAGAAAAAAAATTCATATTAATTAATACATTAATATGCAGATTGAAAGTATATATGCTAATTATTGTCTTACTATCTCTCTGAAAAATAAATATATCAAACTTATAAAGTAGGGTATTTTAGTTATTCAAATTAGTAGAGGTGGATAAAATGTGGATTATTAAATTACCAAAAAAATAAATAGTAAACAAGGATTATTAAAATTATTAAAAGTTTTAAGTCTCCCAACTATGGAAATTATGTTGTTTTAATTATTAAACGGTGATTATTAAATGGAGATTATAAAAATTACAAAAAATATTTAACGGGGATTAGGATATTATGTTGTTTTAATTATTAAATGGGGATTATTATAAGTGGATTATTAAAATTATCTATCTATTATTTAAGATGGAATCTTTTTTTTTATTTGGAGTTGAGTATTGTGGTACTGAGATGCAAAACCCAACGTTTTGGTTCTCCACTTCGGGTACCGCGGTACTGGATATGGATATCGCGGTACTAACCATTTTTCCATTTAAAGGGGGATTATTACCTGTAAGCGCGCGCCCCCAACGTGTGACGGGGGCGCGGTGCTCACGTGCGCCCCTGACGGGTGACGGGAGTGCGGGGCGCGGGCAGCACGGATGACGGGGGCACGGTGCGCGCGCGCACGACGGTGTGCGCCTGGCCTAAACGTGGATTATTCATAATCACATTTAACACTATATATAAATTTCGAAATTTATAGTGTTAAATGTGATTATTCGAAATTTATAGTGTTAAACGTCGATGATGCCCATTTAACCCAACAACAAACATGAATTCAAGCCCATATTCAAACAAATTAACCATATCAAATGGCAAAATCATACTCGTTTAACCATTCCAAACATGAATTCAAGCATATATTAAAATAAATTAAACCTAATCCTTAAATAATTTAGGATTAAATGAGATTTGAAATCGACGTTTAACCCTCCATTTGTTCAACCAATACTCAACAAATTCGAATTATTAAGACAGTTTTCAACCAATTCAACCAGATTTCAACAAATTCTCAAGAAATTTCAACAAATTTGAAGCCTTCATTTCAACAAATTTCTGAAAAAACGAAGGATTAAATCGCTAACCTCTTCTTCTTGGTTTGACATCTTCGTGTTAAACGTGGATTTTCAGCAAAAAATTGAAGAATTAACCGTGGATTATGAAGTGAATTTTTTAGTTTTTTACTTTGGGAAATTTGGGGAAAAAATCGGCCAAAAAGTCGAATGGAAGGGTTTGGGTTTGGGGGTGGGGGAGGTGAGAGAAAATATTTTTTTGACCAAAATTCCTTTTGACCAAGATGTGATTGAAGGTTGTTATGGGGTAATAAATGTTCTCATCAAAGTCAATAAAAATTTGTGGTATTTTTTGCTCTACAATTATATTTTATGGTATAAAGTATCCAACTTTTGTTTTTTATAGTATAATAATGCAAATTTTATTTTTGGTGATATTTTTTATCATATTTTATATTTTTTGTGGTAAATTGGGTTGGGGCTCCTATCCCAAAATGTGCCAACTGAAGTAAAATAATACTCCCTCCGTCCCGGCTAATTTTGCACACTTTCCTTTTCGAGATGTCCCGGGTAAATTTGCACACCCCAAAAAGGAAAGTAATTTTTACTTTTGTCATGATTTTGTTGACTTTTCAACTCAAAAAGCAAAAAACACACTTACTTTTGACATGATTTTGTTGATTTTTCAACTTAAAAGACAAAAGAACAATATTTTCTTATTTCACGTATCGAGAAGGATGTACAAAATTAGCCGGGACGGAGGGAGTATGTCTTTTTCCAACAAAATATCCAATTACAATGATCAAAAAAACCAACCCCACAAACTCAGAAAGTTCTGTAGCTAAATAAAAAAAAAAAAAAAAGTGAAATTTATTTAAAAATAAATAAATGTGTGAAATTTATGTGACGGAGGTGTTCCCCGTACAAAAAAGCATGGGTACCTAACTGTGGAGAAAATTAATATCTTGATTGGACATGACTTGTACGGATGAACCCCAGGTTGCTCCCCATCAATTCAATCTTAATTATATCATCAATTTTTATACTTTTTTCTTTTCTCTTATAGGAATATTTTGTTATATATTTGTTGGGGTGTGTTTGGATAGGTACGTGCCCAATGGAATTTGAATCCTAATCAGGTTTGTTATAAATTTTGCAAAATCTTATTACCTTGCAATTTTTTTTTACTTAATCTAATTTTCAATAATTCTTAATAAAAATATTTACTTTTTCAAAATAAAATAAAACAACGTCATCTATTTTTTCTGCAATTTTAAATGCGACAGTGACATCTAAATTATAATTTTACTCCATAAAATTTCAAAATAAACATAAAATTATTAAAATCCACTTAAAACACTAAATCCATACTTGCAAAATCCATCTATGCCTCAATCCAAACATACTAAGGTATTTTTTTAAACAACATAGTGAGGGTTTTATATTAGGTGAGATGGTCCTTTTTTGCCGTTTCAGGTTGTGATTTAAAGCCTTCACGATAAATGTGTGTTACAAAAGTTAATAACACACTGAAGATGTTTTTTTCTTATGATTTGTGTGTTTTTATTTGTTTTAACTTGTTTGTTCTTATGTAAAAACAATCTGACTTCTGCCAGCATTATCCTATTTTTTATACAATTTTTTTATTATATCATAAAATCAAATTAATTAACATTTCTACCTAAATACATAAATCTCTAATCTCTGCTCAAATTTCTTCATCCAAATAGATCCTAAAGGTTTTGTCTCATTTCTTACAATATTAGGTCAAAATTGCCGTTTTTTTTTAATTAAAGTGAATTATTATTGATTGATAGATGTTTTCGAAAAGGCTCTCCAACCCTACACAAACAATATGCCATAAAATTGGCTTGAAAACGAATAAGATTCGCGTTAAACATGATATTTTCTAATTCTCTTACAACTCTCAAGAATACCATCAAACTCTGAGTATTCCATTTTGTTCGAGATGATCCCGTCATGTGTAAGTTTGGAGTCCACCTCAAAGATATTGAGCTCTTTGAAAATCCAATCCCTTAATCCAAGAAAGTGCTTCAGACAAACTTAAAATCTCACCCTCCTCCACTCGAATAACAACACGAGGAGGCTGAAGATGTGTTAGTTTCAATTCCTTATAAGCATCTCTAACACTAGAAACAGGCAGATAAAGGCAGCCGATGAGAAGAATGCCATTCCTTCCACACCGACCATAATACCATCACAAAAGAAATAGCTTCTTGTTAAAATTGCCCTTTTAACATCACACAGTTTTATCATGTTGATTCTCTTTGATAATTTTAACATCTTCAAAGTTTTAAATGTTGATTGTTTTTATTTCTTCCTAAAAATTTATTGTTTTTATACAATTCGTTTAGTCTAAAAATGTTGTTACTTAATAGTTGATGCTACTTAAAAGAAGGTAAATACCTTGCTGAGGGGCATTAAGCCCAATTATATCAGCCCAATCAAGTCAGGTTATTAGTTTAGCCCAACACCAATTGCTTAAGCCCAAGTTGTTTAGCCCAGTTTCTGTTCTTCCAATTCCTCAAATTTCAAATTGTTGAAAACCATTCTTTTTATAAGTAGAACTTTTGTTGGATGCTTGAATAAAAAATTCATATATTAATTTGAGAAAATGAGAAAACAATTGTCTCATATGAATTTTTATATTTTTAATAAGGAAAAATCACACATATATATTTAAAAACATATCAAGCAAAATTAATTAATCACATAATCCTTATCATCAGGATATCGATCAAAATAAGTTGTGTGGGGCTAAAATCTAAATGAACAAAAAAGTTCATTGTTCAGCAAAGTAAAAAATTAGATCATTAGCCTTGTAACTCAAATAATACATAACCATTATATTTTTGCAAACCCTAAAAATCAATATTCAAACTTGAATCATACATATTTTCTACTTTATTGTTTCCCTCCCTGGCATATCCCTTATTAAAAATACCAAAGTAAAAGCTTGACCATTAGAATGTCTATTAGCAAAAAATAATTAAATAAGATTACTAGTGTTCACATGAAGTAATGTATTAATAAAGTATTGATGAATTAATGAAGTAAACACTTGTTACAGTTCACTATTTGAAGTTCGTGCCCTTAGAGCAGCCGCAGCAGGGGGCTAGAGAAGCATCCACCGCCACTTTTCTATTTCCAGCAGCACGCCAACTTCCGCGCTATTGCAGAGATTCCAAGATTTTGACGCTAGGTTTGAAGCCAAGCTATTTCAGCGCCAGATTTTTCTTCTTCTTTTTTTTTTTCTTTAAACATCTTCCAAATTTGGGCCATTGTTAATTTTATAACAATTTGAGGTAATATAAGTGTTAGTTTTTCAAGATTTCCAAGTTACTCACTTTCAAGATTTTCTTGATCGATTTAGACAAATTAGAGATTCAGATGCTCATTTTGCACTTCGAAATGCACTAATTGATCATTTGTCGGAAGAGTATTCTAATTCAGAAAATTAGAAATTATCACTATATAACATTTATTTACATTTCAATAAAAATAAATTATTGTTTTTTATTTCATTTTACATTGAGTGCAGACTGATGGAGATGAAACACTGTTTCTATACTACTTTGGTGCATATTTTACACTAGAATAGTGCACACTACTAGATATGCTTTTATATGAGATCCTGTTATTGGGTCATGATTATTCATACTATATAAATGTGTTAGAAGAAGATTATTTTTCCAAATTAGTCATATAAAATTTGAACAATTGAATTTAAAAAAAAATGAGAGACAAAAGAATGGATAATTACCTCAAACTTCACAAATTTTCCAAAAATTGCAATTCTAACATGATTTTTGATTATTAATAAATGTAACATGACTTTCAATATCATCATGTATCAATACAAACAAGCATATTTCAAATAGTTTTGAACTCTATCAATTGATATCTGCTTAATAGAAAATTTTGGGATTTATGAAATGCTTGAGATGTATCCAAATGAAATATTAAAAATCAAGTTAAATTTAATAATAGTCAAAATTTATGTTAAAATTACAATCTTAGGAAATTTGGTAACAGTACAAGAGTTGCAAGATTTATGACAGTAGAATCCTAACTAGGTTTCAAACATGTGAAAAATCTATGGGTCTGCAATTTATCTGCATACACATAACTAAATAGCTTTAACACTCATCTTACCTTTGTGAGATCAGACCTTTTGAAATCCCCTTTATACCCTCCGCGCCCTCTTTACGTTTCCTTGTCCTTTTCCCCAAAGCTCATGTCCTTTTTCGTCCACTCGCACTCTCCTCACTCTTCTCTACACCCATCTTCTTCACCTTCTTCCCCATTTGCATTTCCTCTCTCTCTAGAGATTCCCATTTCTTCGAAGAATCAAGGAAAAGAGAAATGGAGCACCCGTTCTTCCCGACGACCACCACACGCGCGGAGGCGCTACGGTGGCTGACAATCGCCGAGAAGCTGCTGTCGGCGCGTGACCTGATGGGGAGCAAGTCCTTCGCCACGCGCGCGCGTGACTCCGACCCGACGCTCTCCCCCGCCGACCAAATCCTCGCCGTCGTCGACACGCTGCTCGCCGGAGATCGCCGGATCGGGAACAACCAGCAGGACTGGTACTCGATCCTCCGCCTCTCGCCGCAGCAGGGCCGCGAATCGGACCTCATCGCCACGCAATATCGGAATCTCGCAATTCTCCTCAACCCTCAGAAGAACAAATTCCCCTTCGCCGACCAAGCCTTCCGCCTCGTCGTCGACGCGTGGACCGTACTCTCCAACCCCTCGAGGAAATCGATGTACGATAAAGAGCTCGCCTTCTATTTCCAGCCCCAGCCCCAGCAACCCGACCCGTTTAGTAACCCTAACCCGGTAATGCATCAGAACTTCATTTTTTTCGGGGGTAGTACCTCCAGTGGCGTCACCCACCCCCCTCAACCCCAAGGTTCCGTCCATTTCTCTCAAATCCCTGTACATGCAACCCCTCAGGTCGACCCGGTGGGTGGCGGGTCGACCCGGGAAGCTCAGAATTTCATGAATTTTACTTCTGGTTCTAATCTCGTTTTCGGTGGTGCTTCTGGGTCTAAGGTAAACCAGGAAACGGTAAATAAGCAATCACATGAAAGTTACTCTGCTTATACTGGTAATGTGGGTGCTGCTTCTGAGGAACCGAATTACTCTGAAAAAACCAGTCATAATGTGAATGAGAGTGAGCATGTAGAAGATGAGATAGAGGAGGAAGGTGTGGAGGAAATAGGTGTTGATGAGGAGGTGGAGGAGGAGAGAATGGGTGCACCTGAAAATGAAAGTGGTTCCACCATTTGGACTGCATGTCCTTATTGCTATTACATGTATGAGTATCCTAGCATTTATGCTGACTGTACCTTGCGGTGTCAGAACTGCAAGAAGGCGTTTCAGGCGGTGGTGGTTCTGTCGCCGCCGCCTGTGGTGGAAGGGCAAGAAGGGTATTTCTGTTGCTGGGGCTTTTTGCCCATGGGTTTTTCCATGGAGAATTGGGAGAAAAACAGGGGTGCTGCTTCTTCTTGGACTCCCTTTTCGCCCATGTTCACTTGCCCCCAAGCATCCAACGGCAAAAACACCGCCAGAAAGGGCGCTCGGAAGAGCACGGGGCCTAGGATATACGTAGATGAGGATGAGGTTTTCGTGGAGATCTCAGAGTCTAGTGGCTCCGATGACGATTGGAATAAGGAGGCTGAGAGGAAGAAGAAGAGAGTGAGGAGTGTGAAAGGGAAGGGGGCCAGTGGGTCGACGACGACTAGGAGTGCGAAGAAAGCACAAGTTGATAAGGGTAAGAATGTGAATGTGAACGTGAATGTGCAAGACAGGGTTGTACCTCCGAACGGGGTGGAGACGCCTAGTAAGATGGTGAGTGAGTCGAGTAAAAAGGGGGCTGCCGTTAATGCTAGGAAGCAACCGGGTAGGGTTGCGAAGAATTTTGGGAAGTTGGACTTGAATGTGGAGTTTAGCAACGAGGCTGAGGAGGCACCGGTGGCTGCTCCTAGGGTTAACCAGGGGAACGGGCCGAGCCGTGGGGAGGATGATAACATTGAAGGGATTGGATTTTTTGAGGGGCTCGATGAGTTTCTAAGTAGTCTTCCAATTCTTAATGTTGTAGGTGACGACAAGGTTGTCAAGGCCGCGTAATAAAGTAAGGCCTTTCGTGGTTGTAATTGTAGGTAAATTATCTTTGTTGTCGAGGCTGATTATGAAGTAAAAGCTCTTTTCTTGTTGTAATTTTGGTCTGCAGTAGTAAATGATGTAGATCGACTCAGATTTTACTTGCTGTTGTTTTCATGGTGTTTAGTTATGTATATAATCTAGTTGTGTCCTTTGAAATTGCTTTATGATCGACCCCGATTTATTGGTAGTTGGAACTGGATGGACATTTAGAAATTGGACACATTGAGTGTTATTTAGACTGATGCACTGATTAAGAAGATGTCACGTTGAACCAAATAATCAACTGGTATCATAGTTTTTTTTCTGTGTTTGATGCAATTCTTTTGTAGTTAATATCTAAGTTGCCATGTTTATGTACTTTATTGCTTATGATTTTGTAATATTTGCTACTTGAGGTTTTTCACTTTTTAAGGTGTCCTCATGAAGTGCAGGTTGATTCTTCGTCTCACAAGTCACAAGACCATTGTGACCATTGTGGGCGTTTGTGGATGAGTTGTGACTATTGGGACTATGATTTCTGCATAAACTAATGGGTTTTAATTCTCTGCGTAATTGATATCCCTCCCAATAAGCTTATCCGTTTTGCCATTTCTTTTCATATTTTGTATGCATCAATGCAATTCTAACGTGTCGACAGTGAAACATGATCAACGTGTGAAGAACATCATAGATTTGCTGCAGGTATGTGTCATACACCTTTTCTTTTCTCGTTTTACCCTTTTTTTCCTCATTTTCCATGTTTATTTATTTGGGATGCTTAGCCAGTCATGCTATATGAAAATTGAGAATGCATAATTGTAAGGGTTGAGGAAAACGGGATTGGAATCAAGCAGTAAACATCAATTTTGTCGATCAGATTATCTTTGCAGCATTCTGGGTTTCAATCTTTAAGGTGATGTTTGGATTAGTGTTGGCTGGTTGGGATTTGGGATTTGGATTCAACCAAATTCCCAACATTTTTGTCACTACATTTTTGTCTCTTTCGACTGTTATAACAATCTCTGATGTGTTCAAACACATTATGCAGCTACATGTAGACCCGCCCAGATCAATCTTCCCTTCACTGCTGGGTAAGTTTGTCATCGTTGCTCCTTTTTTCAAGAAAATTCGCACTTATTTATTCCCCGTGTTCTTGCTGATAAGTTCTTGCAAGCCCTTTAGATATACTACACTGGTTATATTAATCTTCGCCATTAATATAAACACGAAACCTATGCAGTAAACATCGATTTTGCATCTGAAATCTCTGCTTTCTTACATCATATGTTTCTGCAATAGAGATTTCAGACAAAGCAGATGAAATTGAGAATCAGCTGCCATGGTTACAGGATATTCAATGTTTTGAATGGTTGTTGTATGTGTATGCGTGTGGGAAACCAGTTGTACTTGTAAATGTGTTGTCTGATATCAAACATGTTTGAATGATTTGTCGTTTACTTAATATCCAGTTCTATGTATTGTCATTTCTTTTTTAAATTTGAATTCTGTCACCCTAACAGTAACTCACGATAAGGATTTATTTAAACACAAACATGAATATGAAAAGTTCCTATGTTAGCCAATAAAATAGACATAATATGAAAATAAGTAATAAGTTTGGCATAATTATAAGCTTTAATTTATATTATGACTAATTTTAGATCACGTGTCGTATGTGAAGATAAATTCAAACTAAGGAAATAAATAATACAAATATCTTATATAAACACTTTTCTATTATAATTCTAATTATAATAGGATTTTATAGAACTTTGAACTAGGATTATAATATAAAATTATTTAAATATTAAAATCCTAAAATATTATTATAATTTTAAATAATAATCTTTAATAAGAATATATTTGGTATTTTATATTTTATAAAAAATATCCATACTTTTATATAGGTAATAGATAATAAATATATCGTGTTTCTAATACTTTTGTATCACTAGAAGATTCACGTATCGTTGGTCGACTTTCATATAATATTTTAATTTTAATTATGCTTAACAATAGATATGAAATTAATACCTTACGAATATTTATATATTTATATAATATCGGCACAACAAAATGATGTGGAATAGCTTGCTCGTGTTTTTGGCCAAACAAGCCAAACGGGCTGCCAACATTGGAGTCAGGGTCTAGGACCACATAGTTCATTGCGTAGGACACAATGAGTTCAATCAGAATTATTGTTACACATCCTGAATGGTATTATAATAGTGATTTTGAGCCGACCCCAAATGTTACGTTTGATTTATGTTGACAATCACCATTTACTCGATTATTAACTGTAAAAAAAACATATTCCCAAGCTGTTCCACTTCACGACACAAACACAATAAATCGAAATGTTAACTATTTCTATTTATGTATGTATATTGCATGAGTAACACTTCTGTGCAACTGGTGCACAGAGTTGCATGGTTACCTTTATGTTATAAATGTATTACATTTATGTACAAATATCTG
Organism: Scutellaria galericulata; assembly: GCA_946896805.1. Taxonomy (NCBI): domain Eukaryota; kingdom Viridiplantae; phylum Streptophyta; class Magnoliopsida; order Lamiales; family Lamiaceae; genus Scutellaria; species Scutellaria galericulata. The sequence continues at coordinate 27,204,442 of OX335784.1, read as the reverse complement.
TACCTTTTAAAATGAACATGCATAAAGATATTACATTTATAACATAAATGTATGGATTGTACGGTGCAACTGGTGCACATAAGTTTTTGTCATATTGCATAGATGTGTCATGTTAAGATTTAAGAAATGGCAAAGACGTCAAAAAGAATTTTAAGGTGGGCAGCAAAAAAGGAAAATTCAACCAAAAGTGACAAAAAAAATTCCTTTAACCTATCATATTTTTGAAGATAATATATATATGATTATATCATTTAAAATAACAAATTGCATTTCCACAAATGAGACCTTTTCTGCCTCATGATCCACGATGGTAAAAGCCCCTAAATCGATGGGGATTTTAATTACAAGTTTAAATTAAGTGTTAAAAAATATTTACCGATGAGCAAAAAAAAAAGCAGAAGAAATAATGTTGACCAAGCAAAATGGAAAGGATTTGAAGACCAGGAGCAGCCTTGTTCCCTCCTTAATTATCGTCCATGGACGAAGAGCAACCACCTCGCAAACTCCCATATATATACCCCCCATTATTCCCCTGCTCTCTTTTCTCATGAGAAATTACTCTTGATACATTCTCATCTCTTTCTCTGCCATCATCATCATCATTCCTTTTCCCTTTTCTTCATCTGTTGTGGTGGATGGTGGTGGTTGAGTTTCAGATTGAGGTTTTAATGTCATATGGAACACACCCTTTGAGCTGTAACAAAATTGGAGAAGACTATGGAATTTGCTAGGATTCAGCAGCTGTTGCTCCTCTCATGTCGCAGCCTAAGCATTCGCTTTACTCTTGTTGGTGGCAATCACACTGCTTCCAGATTCTGCACTCGCTAGAATTCCCCTCAATTGCTGCGCTTCTTCTTTTTCCTCTTTTGCTGTCTTGTTGTTTCTTCTGTTTTGATTTCTTTTGAATTTTCTGTTTCTGTTGTTGTTGTTTTGATTTGATTTTATTCTCTTTCTCTCTCCTCTCCCTCTCTCTCTTCCACGATTGATTGATTTCCCCTGAATTCCCGCCCTAATTCGTAATTAGTTTCTCTCTGCATAATTCTCGCCGGAGAATGGACTCACTTGGCCGCGCGTGTCGCCCCAAGAAGGCGGAGTCCGATGTGAATGAGATCGACGGCGTCGGAATCGGATTCAACTCCGGCACGATGCTCATAATAAGGCTTCCCGATTCACGCGCTCTGCGCATCATGTCGCGATCGCTGTTCATCGCCATGGTTCTCCTCGCATTGCCCTCCATTTTCTCTCTCATGAGAGCCTCCTCCGGCGCTTCCCCAAACGACGCCGTTTCAGTCCCCGACGCCTCCTCAGTCGGATTCAAAATCCTCCCAATCCTCCTCCGCGATCTCCTCGACGAAGGCCTAATCAAGCGAGGCAACAAGGGCATCCTCCTCGGCGGCGCCGCCGGCGCAGGCGACGATCTCCAGTTCTTAATTGACGCCGGCGTCGATCTCCTCACCGGAGCCGATCTCCACCACAGAAACGTAATTGAACACCAGGTGTTTGATTTTGTGTTTGCAACAAGTTTCCAAGGCATTCAGGTGGTGAACAGCATTCTCAAGGACAGCGGGCTCGTGATCTCGCCGTTGGGCCGCGATCCCTCCACCGGACTCCGGCTACTCAGCAGCTACAAGATTGTTTACCTCAGAAGATTCGAGAACACGGTGGTGGCGATGAGGAAAACAGGGGGGGTATCATCATCCAATGCAGCCATGATGAGCATCTCATCGGAGGACAAACGGGCTGCGTTGAAGGGGCTGGAAGAGGTGGATCTGGAGCCCCCAAGACGGGCGGTCCTGGAGAAGAAATCGAGCTTCATGTCGAGGAAGATCAAGTTCCTCCCAGACCTGTTGAAGGACACACTGGATGAGTATCCAAGAAGAGTGTTCATCTCAGATGACTCCAAGGCAATAGACTGGTTCTACAGCAACTACCCAATGAGGCACCAAGAGTTCGAGGTGTTCAACATGGAGGACGGGGTCAACACAGCCCTGCAAGAAACGGGGGTCTCGAAGTGGGTGGCAAAGACGGTGAGAAGGGAGGACTACGTAGTGATGAAGGCGGAGGCACAGGTGGTGGAGGAGATGCTTAAGGAGAGGACATTGTTTCTGGTGGATGAGCTGTTCTTGGAGTGCAAGAATCAATGGCAGGATGGGGAGGAAGAAACGGGGAGCAAGAGGGCGTATTGGCAGTGCTTGGCGCTGTACGGGAAAGTGAGAGACCAAGGGATCGCCGTGCATCAATGGTGGAGTTGATGGTGAGGGGAGGGAGAGTTTTTGCTTCCTTTTCTTGTCTTTTTTGTTTCAATTCAGGTTTAGTGTTTGTGTGTGTATTATCTCTTTGGTTTGGGATATAAGGGGGTGTGCTGTTGTTCAAAAATGGCAGGGAAAGAAAGGAATAAGATGTCTTTTTAGATATATCATGTATCAGATATGAATTTGCAATTTATTTATTGAAAAATGTGACTTGTCTTTGTTTGGACTCACATCCAAATCATTTTGGTTATATATGATTTCACTAAATATTCACTATTTCTACACATAAACAGATTTTTTATTAAAGAAAATTATTAAGGACAAAATCTTAATTTCAATAATTAAAGTAAATGAAAAAACATACTACTTGTATTCTCCTTGTATAACTAAATTAATATATATGACAAGTTTTAGACGGGACTTGGTTTAGAGATGATCACATGTATTATCCCTTCATTGTAACAAAATATGCATTGATGGATTACAAAAAAGCGAAGGTATAATATTGAAAATATTGATATAAATTTATAATTATAAAAAGTTTACAAATATGGGAAAAGTATATGAATCAGCGATTACATGAGAAACACCTAACACCAATAATATTCCTTTTTTTTTTTTATACTTATTCTGACAAAACATAAAAAATAAGACATATAGTTAACTCACAATAAAATGTGAATTGAACAAACACTAAAATTACTAGTCCTAGACGACAGAAACCCTTAACATCACATGATTTTTCAAACCAATATTACTAAGAACAAACACACACAACACACATTGATCTCTACGTTTCCGGAATCTTCACGACATGAACATGAATTCAAGGCGTAGTTGCAGTTTGTGGAGGAGGAAAGACAGGAGCCGCATTTCCAGGGAATCCAGATGCCGGTGAGAATGGTGGAAAGTTGGGAAACGATGGAGTCGAGGGGTTACCACCGGGCACTGGAAACATTGGAAACGTCGGGTTTTGGATTAGTGGGAATGGAGAATTTGTCAGGCCTGGAATTGGAAATACAGGAAATGTTCCAGGGAAATTGGGAGTTGCAGGATCCTGTAACAGGCGACGATTCCCACCAGGTAATGCCATTTCCAGGCCTGGAAATGTCAGGGAAATGAGAATGAAGAAGATGAAAACCTGGAAATTAGGAGAAGACATTGTAATGAAAAAACAGGAGTGGATTTAATTGGGAGATGGATTTGTTTTGTGGTAAGAATTCAAGAAGTGTGTGAGTATTTATAATGGTGAAATTAATATCCCTGGATTGTTGGATTCTAAATTCCAGGCCCTGTCTCTGTCTCTCACCTCCCTAATAATAATTACTATTATCTATTTTTGCTACCTTTCAAGCTTTGGTTTTAAATGCTGCGATTCTAGTTGTTGACCAAATTTAAAAAAAAAAAAAATCTATTGTTTTTTTAACCAAATTAATAAACAGGTTATATTTCAATACTTCTAATATTCAAATATTTATAACGAGAGAAATTCGCAATTTTATATGGGAAAGCTTTGTTGTTATCCTAAATCTCTAATATGAATACAAAATTTTCGAAAATCCCAAATGTCATTCGATGAATAATTTTTTTAAAATAAATGATTATGCAGTGGGACTTAATCAAAAATAATGATGGTGGTATAGATGTGTGATTATTGGTAATTAAGAAGTTATGATTAATTAATGCAGTTGCTGCCTAGAAAACAACATCTTACAAGAATTGTCAACATTTGAAGACTAATAATAGAATGGCCTATGTATTGAAAGGGATGTTTTTATGTAATAACCAACTCAAGGCCAACGGTACTGTAGAAAATTATTGAATCATTATTTGAATTATTATTATTATTATCATTATTAAGCTACATGCATGTAGAGACGATTTAATTAGTGTATAAATATGGCATGCAATTATCAGAAAATTATTTGATTCTCTTAACCATTTTTTTCACATTAATACATGCTGTAACTTGTCAAGAATATAGCATATGCAATTATGAGAAAATTGTTTGCTTTTATGAATAAATCCATTTCTCTCTCTAAACCCATTTTTTGATGTACTATCAAGATAATTATTTGCATCTATAGATCACATCATTTGTAGTTACTTTGTGTGTCGAGGTGGAAGAATATAAAAATCATCTATTTTTTCGATGTTGATATATTTATAAAATCTGGACAACTTGTTACGATTGGTTAGAAGCACCGGTGACGATACACATCTAACCCCACTATCCACTTTTTGCAACAATGTGGAATTGTTGAGTTGCTTGATGCAAAAGAAATTCTTATGTGCATTTGGGTGTGTGTAATATGATCCATTTGAAAAAATAGCAACCAATGTATTTTTTGGGGTGAGATAACTCTTAAAGATAAGATTAGGGTTGGTTCGGTACGGTATACCGAAAATTTTATACCATACCGTATACCGTACCGAAATTTTCGGTATGCCAAAAAACATACCAATACCATACCGAAATTTGGGTATATCGAAATTTCGGTATATTGATAGCCTATACCGTTTGATAACGAATTACCGAATTTTTCGGTATACCGAAATTTACCGTCATACCGTACCGAAATTTACCAAAACTACCGAATATTACCGAAAATACCAAAAATTACCGAAATATATTAATATTAATAATATATATTATTAATATTAATATATTTTGGTATATACCGAAATACCGAAAAATTCTTGCTTGTCATACCGATACCGTACCGAAAATTTCGGTACGGTTTCATACCATACTGAAATTTTCGGTATACCGAAATTTTCGACATTTTCGGTATTTTTCGGCACGGTATGTGCGGTATACCGAAAATTTCGGTATTTTTGCCCAGCCCTAGATAAGATTGGTTTATCTGATTGGTTCTTGGAATCAAAATTATTTTTTGAAATCTAGTTTTAAATAGATTATCTTGTATGATGTTAGAGTTTTGAGTACTCTTTGTACTCAACTAAATAAAATTTCTTTTATCAATAAAATCAAAAATTATGTGTAGTTATTCATCTCAACTCGGTTTGATAATTTAAAAAAAAAAAAAAACTTAATAACATAGTCATAAACATTTGAACTTACACTAATATTCTATATCAAACTTAATTTCCATCAAATTCCTTATATCCACAATTTTATCTTCGACCAAAACAAGGTCAATAATTTTTTAATATTTTTAATTTATTTCAAAATTTAAATTCATAACTTTTAAATTTCATTTAGTGATCTTCACAGTCACACTTATTAACTATTTAGGTTTTATTTTCGCAACTGTTTAATATATTTTTATATTATACTCAAATATTTTATTTGTTGATTTAAAAAAATGAATTAATAAATTACTTATGCTATTAAATTTGATTAATATACTCAAGAGAGAGAGAGAGAGAGAGAGAGAGAGAGAGAGCGCATTGAAAAGTAGAATCTCCATGTCACGTGACGTGATCACGTGTGATAAAGAGGTGATAAACGGTAAAATCATAAAACACGCAGTCATCACACAGTGGAAAGCAAAACCCTAAAACCAGAGTTTGAAGTTTATGCTACTTCACCCGATCAGAGCTATGGGAGTGGAGAAGCAAATCCTCGCTGCTGGCACCGGCCCCAAACCTGTTGTCGGTCAAAAAGTCACCGTTCATTGCACCGGCTTCGGTAAAAATGGCGATCTCAGCAAAAAATTCTGGAGGTAAAATGTTTTCTGTTTTTTAGTTTCTTAGTTATCCATAAATAGGAAAAAGGAAATTGCGATTGATGTTAATTTCTGGGTGAATTTGATTTCGGGCAATAGCACCAAGGATCCAGGGCAGCAGCCTTTCTCTTTCCAAATTGGCAAGGGCAAAGTTATCAAAGGTATTTCGGTTTCCTGATGTAAATTAAATCTCTGTTGATTTTTGCTTACAATTTGTGCTTAGTTTCTGTGTTGTGGCTGGTTTGTGGAATTGGTTATGTGAATCAATGATGAATTGGTTGTAGGTACTGAAATTGATAATCTCGTTAGAGGGAGGGTTAGGGGACACTGAATCTTGCTATCTGAGAGAGAGAGAGAGAGAGATTTTGGGAAAAGGGACACTGAGTCTTGCTTAGTGAAACTTCATAGTGCAATTGTTGTGTCGTAATAGTCTAGTTAATCTGAATACGAAATAACAATGACGGGGGTATAAATATAATAAATTGAGATGAATTTAAGTCTGAGTGGATTAATACTAAGCAACAATAGATTTCAAGAGTTCCTCCACTCAGAAATATGAGTTAGTGAAGAGAGGTGATATATACAACTATGATTGTAATAACTTGGAATTTCCTTGAAACAATACCAGGTGAATATGGGTTTTCATAGAGTCCCATGAATTCACCACAATTGAAACTCATCTTTAGTTCTGTGTTGTACTCTTATTACAACAAGGATCTGTGTGGTTGAAGCAATCTACCGAGTCCCCCAATCATCTTTCTAAAAACATCTGTCAACTGTGATCGTTACTTGGCTGCAATGGTGGACCAAGTTTACACTTTTTATATTATGAAGGCATGAATATTAAAGAAAATATATCTATAAGATTTTGAGTAATTTGATGCGATTGCATGAACATAACTCCAACTCAAATATTGAGATCTGCAACATATAGTAGCAATATACAATACACCTATTGATGTATGATTGCTTATTTTATGGTAATGCCTTTTGTTTACCGATTGCATTATGCAGAAGTGGTTTTTTCTTAATTTGGTTTGCAAAATGAGCCTCTGTTGCAGGATGGGATGAAGGAGTGCTAGGAATGCAAGTGGGAGAAGTTGCCAAATTACGAGTACTATGCAAACCTCCTGATTTACTTTCTTGCCATTATATCTGTGTTCTTTTTCATAATCAAATGCATTCAATGACCACAACTTTGGTCGTGACAGTTTATAATGAAACTTTCTGTAGTATTCCTGGAATCAAACTAGATCTAGACACATCTTATGCCCGATTTTTTAGTCAAATGGTCAAACCTTTTAGTAATTTTACTTTGATGAACTATGGGGGATAAAATGAGCCGCTAAGCAAACTAATTTGTCACTCTTAAATGGTTGTCTGATCTTGGCTGTAATTATAATACATTTTTGAGAAAATAAGATTCTGGAAAACTACTGATCCATGCCTGTTTAATGAAATTCTGAATTTTGCTTTTCTGTCTTCCACTTTCTTAATCTCTTCATTACCAACTAGCTTCATTTTTTCTTCTCCCTTATTCTTGATTAATTTTGTTATGCTCGTATTTTCTCAAGTAGATTAATCTCCTACTAAACATTCAGTTCGTCCATCTAGGAGGTCTTGTTGATTCGTCTTTATTATCCTGCAGTGTTCTCCGGACTACGCCTATGGCTCCGGTGGCTTCCCAGCATGGGGTATTCAGCCGAACTCAGTTCTGGATTTTGAGATCGAAGTTCTGAGTGCTGAGTAAACCAGTTTATATATATAACTAATATTCAAGAAGATTTGCTTGTTGCACGCCTCTCTGCTTTTGCGTTGTATTCCTGTACTTTTCTCTACAAGTCGTGGTTGATATGATGGTTGAATAACCCTTGAACCACGAGCTTTCCTCTTTAAAATTGGCATTCACATTTATGCTACAGACTGCCCTGTTTTCCTCGCTGCATTTCGTTTTCTTTCGTTATCATCCTAATAATCATTATCATTATCTTTTCATTCATCATCGTTGAGTTGATGAAGGGGGGAATAAAGGTGTGGGTTGGGGCCAATCTGGCTGGAAGTCATAAATTTACAGCGCAGCTGATGTGGACTTGCATGCTTGTTCTTGTTCAACCTTGTCTTTGTTCCTATGTTTGATTACAATACTTTTCTGCTGAATGCTACAATGGTAATTGAGTTGTGTACTTGCTATACTCAATTGTGTGATAAATTCATCTTTTATTGCATTCACTCACACCTATAATTTATTCCCTTGAATTCATTTTGGCATCAAAGTACAAACTTATCCAGAGAAGAAGACAGGTCTGAAATTATTGTGCTACATCTCTTTTGTTCCATTAGCTAATTGGATGAAAGATGGTTGAATAATAGTATGTGGGATTTGTATGATTTGGAGAACAAATATTTGTATAATCGACCCTTTTAATATCTGGAATTGAGTTTGATAATGATGATTATGAATATAGTGGAAGGGACATGCACTGGACATCTAATTTGTTATGCTAATTACTAGGGTGACACATATAGTAAGAAGTTGAAATTAATGTTTTCAGCCATCTTATCATATCCAATAATAAGGGGCCGTTTGCTTCGCGGGTTGGGTTTGTTTAGGTTGATTGGGCTTTTCGGGCTTTTACTGTTCATCGAAGACAAAATAGCACTTTTTGGGTGTTTGGTTCGTGTGTTTCGTAGTGGGTTTATGTTAGATTATATGTTTGGTTTGAGTGTTTATATTACTGTAGATGTGAGTTTATTTCCACATTTCCGTTTGCTTCGCGGGTTTAAACAGGATAAAAACGTAACTTTACGGATTTGCCCTTTACTTGAAATAATCAAATGATTTGGCTAAAAACATAACAAATCTCTGTTTTCGTTTTTATCATGACAGCAAATTACTTTTCTAGTATATTATATATTTCCACAAATATTAGAAAATGGCATTTTACCGATATTGGTAAGACATAAATAATATTTTTCACATTAGTCAACAACCTTGAGTGCGAAGGTTATTTTAGACTTTTACATACGTCTACTAGCTAAACACAAAAAATAATATATAAATGTAACTATGAATTAGAACGAAAATATATGATAAAATACAGGTTGATGCAATATGATAATTGAAATATTCTGAGATAAACTCATGTCACATTTAGTTCTTCATAATTCGTGAACTTATTAAATCAAGATAAATTTATGTAATAAGAAGGGTATATAGAACCAATTAAATTTTATTCAAATAATCCTACTATATACGTGTGACATGATAATCAAGATTAGCGTGTAATTATTATAATCTATAATATACTATAATGTAAAAATAGATATGATGGTGGTTAGACCTGCTGCGATATGCACCTTTTAATGACTCATTTAATCACAAATATTATTAAATAATTTTGAACTAACGAATATACTATTTACCACTACCACTATTAACTAAATGAACTAATAATAACCAACCAAAAGACAAGATCTATGGATTTTATTTTAATAATTAATATTACAACTAATAGGACTATTATATAATATGAATATAATCAATATTTTTTATTTTTTGATTCCTTCAAATGTTTGTCATGCACTACCTACATTTGAGATAATTTGTCAAAGCCGAAAGAGACAGTGGTTTTGGTTAAGGGTGACCTCATTTTTTAATTTAATGTGGCTTCAACTCTTTATTGAATGATATTATTTCATTGCAATTATATATTATACGTAAAATTGAGTTGTCAATGAATTGAATTGAGCAAAACATGATATTGTTCAACTGTGTTTTAATTGTTATCCATCATTCTTAATTGAATTTTATTGATTTGAATACTCGATTTGTTTGATATTATTGTTATTATTATTATTATAACTTGAGTCAAATTTTAGATTTTTAAAGAATAAAATTAAAATATATTCTGCAATATTTACAAACGCTTTTATCATGCAGTCAACCATGTATTTACTTGCAAATAACATTGCTTTTGGATTATATGTAATTTAATCTCTACACTCTAAAATCTAAATCATAATGCATATCAATGTTGATGAAACAAATATGTATTGTTTAAGTACACAATTTTAAGTATGCCCAGGGATGGATTTGCGGTCATTCCCTTCAACTTTCCAAAATATTATCTTTATATATAATTTTTTTAAAAGTTTCATTTATATCATTAATTTATAAAAATACATCCCATTACATCGTAAAAAAATTGTATACTATATAAATTTTAATCTCTGGTTGCTAAATGTTTTGATAAGAAAAAAATTTGTCCATTTGAAACAAAACTCTAGATTTGTTCCTGAATATATCATACATACATCCTTTAACAAAAGGTATATCATATATTCAAATTACAAAATAATTTTGTTACTTGGTGAAATATAATTTTTGAAATTTAATCCTAATGAATTATTGAAACATTAATGTACCTTGGAAAACAAAATGCTTTTTACCTTGTAAAGACAGCAAGTGATACTTTAACATATAACAAACGATATTTTATCATACATTATAATATTTTGTAATAATATATAAAGGTATGGAAAAAAAAAAAGAATGGGTCAAAATAGAAAGGGAGGGCATTATGGTCATTGAATTCTTATATAATCCGCTCAACCCCTGAATTGGTGGCTACTTTCAGCAGCTATCCAACGACTGTTCTCTCTCTCTCTCTCTCTCTCTCTCTCATTTGCCAATTGCCACTACTACAGTTGTTCTACTGCCATTAACACTTCTTCAGAAAGCTTTCTCACTTTCTCGCATCACGATCTGTAAGTTCTTCAAATCTTCTTCGCCCCCTTTTCACCCCTCTCAAGATTATTTTATTCCGTTTTCTCACTTCTTAATTTTAATTTTTTTTGTGTGTGTGGATTTTCCCTATTCTTAGTATAATTATTAGTTTTGATGGATTCATCTTTCTAATTTCTCTTTGTTTTAAGATTTTTAAAAAATTCCAATTTCATTAAATTTTCGAAGATTTTTCATTTTCTTCCAATTATTTTTCGTGAAGGAAATTGAATATTAGTATTTGCTCATGTTTTCTTATCAGTTTTATTAAGAATTGAGCTAGTAATTGTTAACATGTTTAGTAATTAGCACGCCAGACAATCAAATCTTTTCTGATCTGGAGAAGATTATAAAAAGATAAATGCTGGGGATTAAGATTCGATCCGGGGAGAAAAGTGAAACATGAATTGATGGAGTTTAGATATCTATCACCTTTTTTAGATCCCTTTTAATTTTTTTTTGTCTAATATAAATAAATTACCAGTCTATATTGACTCATCTCTTTAATTTAGATCTTCATGTTTTTGCTTGTCTCACAAATATGCTATCTTGCTTTTTTTCAGGTGCCTTGTTGTGAATTAATATGCGGTGGCTGAGTTTGTCAATTGATGTTTTTCGATACGTTATCTCTTTGAATTTGTATTGCAGGGTTATTCTATAAGTGTTTGCTATAATCATCTCTTCAATTGAACCAAACAAGGTGTTTATGTTGTCTATCTCCAATTTTCCATCCATGGGATCCAATCATTTCCCTTTGTTTTCTTGTTTTTTCTATATTCTATAAGAGTTCTCGGATTTAGAAGCGTCATTATAAATCACTCTAATTCACTTCAGTCTTCCTCACTAGTTTTAGTTATTCGAGTTCATTTCCCTATTGTTTCTTGGATTCAGCTTTTGTATTCATCTTCAACTTTGTAATCAACTGTTCTTCTCCTTTCATTTACTTAGCTATCCTTTGTTCATCCACGTTTAAATTCCCTTCTGAAGTATATCAAAGAGTCAAAAGTAGTTATGGTAAGCCAAGCAGCAAGTCAGACGAGATTTAGGGCGCATAAACATGAGAGTGGGATTGCTGGGAGAACAACCATAATAGTTAGAGTTATAGCATGCTTCCAACCTTTGAATAATTGCCAGGTTTGTCTTTCAAACCTTTTTCAATTTTGGCTACGAACTTATTGATTGCAATTGCTTTTTTAAGTGATTAATTTTGCCCGTTTTCTTCTTCTCCAGGCTGAATATTTCCGACATTTGCTCAAACCTGTTACGTAGATTGGTTCCCATTTTCCGTTTGTCAATTTATTTTAGCAATATATTTTCCATTTCCTTCTTTTGTTTTGTGTAACAAAAAGTGATTAATCTATCTGCTGGACTGAATCCGAAGCAGTGTTCTGGTACGGTTTTCTCCTTTGATCATAGTTTTCTTGATTCATTATCCGTGTTATGATTGATGACTCCGAAATCATGTGTACCAGGTCGCATTTTTTGGCTGGATGGTTCCAGTCAACGATTCTCAGACGTGCCAGCAGTTCTCTGCTCGGAATTCATCCTATTTGGATCGTATGGCACTTCCACACCTTGACAAAAATTATGGTTTGCCATACTTTCCTCTTCCCAAGCACACACCGAGTGTTGCATTCCCGGGTCAGTCTTCCACTATTCTGCCCGGTTTAAACATTGGCCAACGAGAGGCAGTTGGCGGGTTTCTGAAAGATACCCAATACTGGCCATCCCATGGGCTTGGGTTGACAGATAAGCCCTTTGATGCTTCTCAGAAAAGGTTCCTCATTTTTGATCAATCTGGGGATCACACCAGATTGTTCTTTAGTCCCTCCTTTTCTCCTAGTGCTAATGGCCCATCCAAAGAAGCGGTCACTCAAGTAGATGATCAGTTCTTGATGAAGCCCATAGTCGAAGAAAAATGGGACGAAAATCATTTGAGTGATGGAGAAGGTGAAATGCTTGAAGATACCGAAGAAATCAATGCACTTCTCTACTCTGATAGTGATGATGATGAGTATAATGACAATGGTGAGAATGATGAAGTAACTAGCACGAGGCACTCTCTGTTTTCCCTTGAGGAGGACTACAAGAAAGACTACAAATTACTCGATTATGAACTCTCGGAGCAAGTGGCGAGCTCTGATGACACACCGAAAAGGCAAAGATTGCTTGATGGCAAGTACAAGAAATCATCATTGGAGAGTGCAGCCAAGAGCCCAGCGAAACAGGCTATCTCATGCAGTTACAAGGATGACGTGGAGTCAAGTTGCGCGGGTTATAATAAGAGACAACACAAAGTTAATATTCGTCAAGCTCTCAAGATCTTGGAGACCATCATCCCCGGATCGGAATATAGCAACAATCCAATCTCCATACTCGACAAGGCGGTTGCATACCTGAAATCAATGAAAACCGAAGCTGAATCTCTGGGACTCGGTTGAGCTGAATGATTAGCATCAACAAACAGGTAGCAAGAAACCCATTAAGTCTATGTTTGAATAAATGATTGAGGATGGCTATGGCTTTTCCCTTTTTACTCTACCTTTACACTGCTTTTAGCTCTAATAGTGGACTAGCATGACAAGTGTGGGCCAACAACAGGTTAATGGGGATGAAAGAAAGAAAGAAAGAAAGCTTTGATCTTTACTAGTATACCCACACACCACTTTGATTACTCTCAGGTGGTGAAGGAAAAATGGGGCTATAATTGTTGACTTGAAATGATTATTCTTAAAGGTTATAAAGTTGAAAAGGCATAGCAAGGATGGTGGTGGTGGTGTGCTGTAAACGAGGGTGCCTTTTTTCCGGGATTGTCGAAAAACTCCATGGATGGTGAGCATGCGTGTTTTCTCATCTGGGACCCACCCATCCATCCACCATTTTTTCTTTCTTGATTTTATGTTTATCTTCTTCTTTCTTCTTCCCATCACTCACTCAAAGTACCCTATCCTACCCCACCCCCCCAAGAATCATCATCATCATCATCATGGAGGGTTTGAACAACACCAATTCATCATCAAGTGGTGGTGTTTGTTTCCAAGTAGTGGCCTTTTTGCTTTCTTGTAAAATTTGTGTTTGGAATATATATATATATATATATATAATTTTTTTTTTTTTTTTTTAATGTTTGTGTGTTTGTAATAAATTTTTGTGCTGGTGCAGTTGTTGTAATGATATACTACTACTATTTAATGGGATTTGGTGTTTTTCTTTTTGGTCCCCCCACTTTATTGTTTTGTGGGTTTATTTATTTAATTTTTATTTTATTATTTTGTTTCACTATCCTATGTTGTGGGCTTTTATTGATGGGAAAATGATGTCCAATGTGATTGGTTTTGATGCTTGGTGACGTGGGGCCATTTCTTGGTGAAGATTTTTAGTATAACTCACTAATTAGGCCGGTGGCTCCTGACCGCACCGATTTTTGCCTATTCGGTCATCTTAGGCGATAGATGGTCCCAGACGGAGTTAGGCGGAACAATTCGGCCCTAAGGGGTCCTAGGCGCCAAATTAATTTTATAATCACTGAATAAGCCATTCATAAATATAATTTAAATGAGATATTAAGTTTTTATTTGTCCTCCAACATAAACTAAAAAAATTATATATATAAGAGTTTCAAAAATATTTTTTAAAGATAAATATCTAAATATCTATTTAATTTAGATATGGCGTTGTCTAGGCTCCGACTAAGCATTCTAAGCGCTAGGCACCAGTCAAACGTCCGACTAGCGCCTAGCGAATTTAGAACATTGCTAATTAGGGTTAGGTTTGGGTGATTTTCATTTGGTGATTGTTTCGTTTTGGGTTGGGTACAAAAAAAAAGACTTAAAATTAAAAGTATTTATTAATCATGTGAATTTTATTATTATTATTATTTTTTCAAATCGAGTCGACTTGATTTTTTCTTTTTTTTTATAATGATTCTAGAGATTGGTAAATAATCGAATTAGCGTAACTTTGATTTGGGGAGTTGGAATATATGCGTTTAGCTTGTTTTTTTACATAAATATGGAGTCCTTAATTTGGGGATATAAATCTTGCCATAATACAGTAATGAAAAGAATAGTGAGAAAATTGTTTTTAAAGAAATAATAGCAAAATCATTACAAAGAATAAGGTCTGGTCCATGGTTTCTTTTTTCTTGGATTGGACACTTATGGAGTTGGAAAAAATGATTTTAACATATATAACAAATACATAAATAAAACTTGTTGGATATAACATATCCGATTAGGAGTTAGGACCATTAAATATGATATTAATATTAATCACGATCTATTTAAAATGAAATCACCAAATTAACCTTGTATAATTTGGCCCCAATATTCACTGAAAAATATGTAATTAATTTCCTTCTCAATATGTAACTTATTTTCTTCAAAATTACATCACTTTCCAAATAAATGCAAATCAACCACTTGCTATGGATGGGCCATTTTCTCATGCTTTAACCTCTAAATTTCATCATTATTATTTTATTGGGGCATTCCTGATTTTGATGACAATAACTAAATAAAATAAAATTACATTATGTAAATTAATACAATATCTTATCAAAACTCTTTTCGCAAAAAATACTTTCATGAAATGTATATAGTTCTACCACTCACAAGTCAAATATATGTTATCCTTAAATTAAATATTAAATCCATATCTTACCAAATCAAGAAAACGAAATGCTCAAACAAGTGAAGAGAAAACGTAAGTTCACATAATTTATTAAGGGAAATTTTTTTTTAGTCGAATATATTTGGCTCATTAGATTTTTAATCTTCTATCTTTCATTTTTTGATTTTTAGTCATTTATATTTAAAAAATATCATTTTTTAATCTCCTATTTTTCATATATTGATTTTTAATTCTCTATGTTTAAAAAATATCAAATTTTAGTCATTTTACCTGCAATAGTAGGTAATATTTTTTTTCTTTTTAATTACAATTTAATTTTAACACCAAATTTTATTTTATTCAACTACATGTCTAGATTAATATTAATAATTAAAAATTATATTTTTCATCCCGATACGAGTGAGTTAAAGTTTTGTGACTATGAGAAATAAATCATTTTAACATCAAAATAAATATTAAGCAATTAATAAATTATATTTTCACAAACTATATACATTTCGTGGGGTTGCAATCAATTAAATTCTCCAATAGATAAATTGATGTAATTTGAGAACTAGCAGAATATGATTGATGTTAATTTTTTAGTTTTGTGTTATTCGTTTCCAGCACGAAATGTATAATTTGTGAAAAATAAATTTGTTAATTGCTTAATATCAATTTTGATGCTAAAATATTTTATTTCTCATACTCACAAAATTCTAACTCACTTGTATCGAGATGAAAAATATAATTATTAATATTAATTTAGACATGTTAGATGAATAAAAACTTTTTTTGGTGTTAAGATTAAATATAATTAAGAAAAAAAAAGTTATCTGCTATTACAGGTTAAAAGACTAAAAAATGATGTTTTGTAATCATAGAGGATCAAAAATTAAAATGTGAAAGATAGATGACTAAAAATCTAATGAATCAAACATAAATGACTAAAAAACTTATACATTGCGAATATACAGAACTAAAAATCAAAAGATTAAAAATAAATGATTAAAAATTTAATGAGTCAAATATAAAGGATTAAAAAACTTTTTTTCCCATTTATTAAAGTCGCGATTCTTATTCGAAATATGATAATGGAGCAGGAAATCAGGTCAATTTGTTCTAAGTGTTGATGATGCAGAGTGGTTCAACAAATGGTTGGATAATTAAAGCTAAACATATGATTTCCATACTAATAATTAGTGATTAATAAAAGTTCACAATTAAAAAAAAAAAAGAGTGAAAATGACATCCACAAATAATCATAATTTCACACCTTTGATTTGTGGAGGTAGTTATTGACTTAATGAACAAATGCTCACGGAAAATTATAATTTCAACCATAACATCAAACTTGATGTCATCATTAAGATTCTTACATTAATAATTAACTATTAATTATTTCTTTAACTATGATTGAGTTTAGTTCTTAATTGCAAGAATTAATTGTTCCTCAATTTTGATCAATTTTATATAAACTACCTTGATAAACTTATAGTAATCATTATTTTTATATTTATTTCAATCTTACCAAATCTATAGTTATATTTATATTTATGATTATAGATGCTTTCAGTCTTTCTTGGTTAATAGAACAAACTTGGAAGTATTTTCGTTTTAATAGAAACAATCCTCTTTTTTATCGACAAATAAAATTCACCATTTTAACTATTTTAAATAATTTTTTTAGAATTATTACCCACGCCACCTAAATTAGCCCATAGTATAAGAATTTAGGTAATATATATCACCTAATTTTCTATGGTTGTAATAACAAAACCAGATTGTTTCATTGACATAAGTCGATACCATCTAAATTCATATCCTACCATTAATCAATCATATACCAATATAATTAAATTGTTTCATTTACTATCATCCAATTTTATATAAACTCAAGTGGCCTATATCACAGAATGAAGTTTGATATAATTGACAACAAAATGGAAAATTTCTTGTGATAGTTGAGAAAGAATGTGAGTGTCCAATTTATTTTCAGAAAAATGTTATAAGTTAAAGTTTAAGAATAGTTTTGTTATTAATCTTTTCTTTTTAAAGTTTTTCCTTTTTAATAGAACTCTTGTGAAATTATTAAATTATTTGATAAATCACATTTTGTGAGATGAGTCAACTCACAATCTCAAATGAGATTAATTTAAAACTATGGGTTTGTATAGTGCTATTGAGATATACATGTACATATCCGTTGGAGATTTTTTTATATCTTTGGTATATATCTCATAGCATAGATAGCTGTAGGATCTCTCATAGATGGCAAGTTGTTTTTTTGATCCTTAATCAACGGATCTCCTTCTTGTATTGTTGTATATATTTTGGGGCCTTCCCCATCCTTTTTAATAACACAGAAAACAGAGAATATTGTCTCTACTTTTCTTCTTGTTCTTCGTCAATATTTTCATGGCGTCAGAGCAGGTCAATTAAAGATCCTGAAACACTAAAGCTTCCGCATATTTTTTTTTTCTGGAACACATCAAATGACGAAAGACGGCGACAGTAGTAAAACTGGAACCGCCATTGATGTGATGTCCCCCTATTTCATTGGCTCGTCTGATAATCCGAGTCATGTTTTTGTTACTGATCTTCTCAGCGATGGAAACTATGGAGATTGGTCTGAAGAGATGAGCAATTGTCTTTTTGCAAAAAATAAATTTGGTTTTGTGGATGGATCCATACTAATGCCACAGGAAGATACCTCTGAATTCCTTCCATGGAAACGTTGCAATGCCATGGTCAAAGGCTGGTTGATGGTGGCCATGGACAAAGAAATCCGAAGTAGTGTTAAACACGCAAAAACCACACACGAAATATGGAGTGATCTCGAAGAGAGGTTTGGGAAAGAAAGTGCACCCAAAGCGTATGAACTCAAGAGAAATCTCACTCTCACTTGTCAAGACAAGATGTCGGTATCGGCGTACTACACAAAACTGAAGGGGATCTGGGATGAGATTAATTCAATCTCAGCAGTTCCAAGATGCACGTGCGGCAAATGTACTTGCAACGTGTCCAAACTTTTTATCGAAAGGAATGAGAAGGAGCGAACCTATGAGTTTCTCATGGGTTTGGATGATGCTTTCAACACCGTCAAGACCCAAATCCTGAGTACGAAACCAACGCCAAGTCTTGGAGTGGCGTATCACCTTGTTGCAGAGGACGAGCAACAACGATTAATATCGGGCTCGCGAAGGCCAACCATTGATGGCGCTGCATTTCAAATACAACGACAGGGAAACCAAGAGCGACATGGAGGCGATAACAAGCCTCCTCCGCGATGTGATAATTGTGGGAAACTTTGGCATACCATTGAAAATTGTTACGAGATCATTGGGTACCCAGAGAAAGGCAGAAAACCATGGAAGTTGAAAGGGAAAGAAGCAAGTAAAAATTCTGAAAAGCAGTCGACGCATAGGACGACAACCGTGGATGCAGGTTCTACAAGTTTGAGTCCTCTACCAGGTTTTACCACCGAACAATTAGCCCAATTAAGGGATTTTCTTAACAGCAGCGTTGATGCCTCCTCCTCCGTACCTTCAATAAACATGGCTGGTAAGATCTATTCTGGTACACCGTGGGTAATAGATTCCGGAGCCACAGAACATATTACACACGAAGAGAGTATCATTAAATCTTTTACAAACACAAATACAGAAATACCTGTTAAAATTCCTAATGGAGATAAAGTGCCAGTTCGATGTGTCGGTACTATTGATTTGCCCAATGGTTTGAATATTGAGCGCGTATTGCATGTGCCAGATTTTCAATGCAACCTACTCTCAGTTAGTTGGCTCACAAAGGATCTCAATTGTGTAATGACATTCTTTCCTGATTTTTGTACCATGCAGGACTTAGCTTCGAGGAACCTGATTGGAGTGGATAGGCAGCGTGATGGTCTATATCTTCTAGAGCCCATTGATGATAGTCGAAAGGCATTTTCGGCGACAGTTGATTTGGAAGTATGGCATAGAAGATTGGGACACGCTTCTAAAGTGAAACTCCAAAGTATTTCTCATTCTAATAAAACTTTGAACGATCTTTGTGAACCTTGCATGAGGGCAAAACAAACTAGAACTCCTTTTCCTTCCAGTTCTATTCAGTCTATTGCTTGTTTTGATTTGATACACTGTGACATTTGGGGTGGATATAGAACTGCTTCTTTTACAGGGGCATATTATTTTCTCACTATTGTTGACGATCACAGTCGAGGAGTTTGGGTTTACTTGATGAAATTTAAATCTGAGGCATGCAAATATATCCAATTGTTTTGTAACATGGTGAAAACACAGTTTGGAAAATTTGTAAAACGCATTAGATCTGATAATGGGGGTGAATTCCAGTCGCATGAAATGATGAATTACTATATGCAATCTGGGATTACTCTTGAAACTTCTTGTGTTCACGCACCACAGCAAAATGGTGTAGTGGAACGTAGACACAGATACATTTTAGAAATTGCTAAGGCATTACGCTTTCAAGCAGAATTGCCTATTACTTTTTGGGGAGAATGTGTGTTAACGGCTGTTTATATTATAAATAGACTTCCTTCCAAAATCCTTCAAAATCGTACCCCGTATGAGATTTTGTTGAGCAAGAAACCCAGTTACGAACACTTAAGGGTCTTTGGCTGTCTTGTTTACGCCAAAGATACAAGAAAAGAAGGGGACAAGTTTGATGAGAGGGAGAGGTCGTGCATATTTGTGGGATACCCACATGGACAGAAGGGTTACAAAGTGTATGATGTAAAGAGCAAGAAGATATACACCTCTCGTGACGTAAAATTCTATGAGAATATTTTTCCATACGCATCTCATATTGATGAGATTCGAGACAAGGGAAACAATTCCTGGAATGCAGAAACTGATTGTGATCAGTTGCAAAATAGTGGGAATGTTGAGGTATCGGATATGGTCGGTGAAGGCACTTTTATAGGTCAAGAAAGAAATAGACAAGATGGGACAGTGAATACACGGCAAAGCAGCAGAGCCAAACGACAACCGTCTCATTTCCAAGAGTATGAGGTTGACTTGCCAAGATCTATAGACCACACGCAGCCCACATCCAACTTGGGATCCTCGACGGTACACCCTCTTGCTAATTACATCTCTTATGATAAATTTTCTTATGCTCACAAATGTTTCTTGACTGCCATCAATAAAATTGATGAGCCGAAATTCTACTCACAAGCAGTCAAAATGCAACAATGGCGTGATGCCATGAAAAAGGAGATTGAAGCATTAGAAGCTAATGAAACGTGGAGCCTGGAACATTTACCCTCGGGGAAACGTGCGATTGATTCTAAATGGGTATATAAGGTGAAATATAAACCCACGGGAGAAGTCGAGCGCTACAAGGCACGACTTGTTGCTAAAGGTTTTACACAAATTGAGGGCATCGATTTCCATGAGACGTTTGCCCCAGTGGCAAAACTGGTTACTGTTCGTAGCTTATTGGCAGTTGCAGTCAAGAAAATGTGGATAATTCATCAGTTGGACGTAAATAATGCATTCTTGCATGGCGATTTGATTGAGGACGTCTACATGAAAGTTCCGCAAGGCTTCACTAAAACAGGAGATGCTCGGGTTTGTAAATTAC
The DNA here is from genome assembly GCA_946896805.1 of Scutellaria galericulata. Lineage (NCBI taxonomy): Eukaryota > Viridiplantae > Streptophyta > Magnoliopsida > Lamiales > Lamiaceae > Scutellaria > Scutellaria galericulata. The sequence continues at coordinate 27,183,497 of OX335784.1, read as the reverse complement.
GCAAGTCTCTCTATGGTTTGCGACAGGCATCGAGAAATTGGTACCACAAGTTTACACATGCCATTATTGCTGTCGGTTTTAGACAGTCACGTGCGGATCATTCGTTGTTCATCTTCAAGCAGGGGCACATTTATATTGCAGCACTAATATATGTAGATGATGTAATCCTTGCAGGTAATGATGAGAGGAAGATTCAAGACATCAAGACATATCTTAATCACAAGTTCAGTATAAAAGATCTAGGTCATTTGAAGTACTTCTTGGGTATTGAGGTTGCACGTTCGGCTAAAGGCATTGTTCTGAGTCAACGTAAGTATACACTTGATATATTAAAAGATTGTGGCATGGAGGGTTGTCGTCCCAGCTTGTTCCACATGGAACAAAATACCCGCTACGACCTTGATGAGAATGGTGTTGCCGTAGATATGCTGCAGTATCGCCGCTTGATTGGGAGACTTTTATACCTCACGGTAACAAGACCAGATATTCTATATGCTACAAATGTATTGAGTCAGTTTGTATCTTCGCCACGACAATCACACATGGATGCGGCATTGAGAATCATACGGTATCTAAAAGGGATGCCTGGACAAGGCATCTTCCTACCTGCAACTGGAAACCTATCTCTTGAAGCATATTGTGACTCAGATTTGGGCGGGTGTCCGATGACGCGACGTTCCAGAACTGGTTATTTTATATCACTCGGAGGAGCACCCATTTCTTGGCGAACTAAGAAACAAACAGTGGTCTCTCGATCCTCTGCCGAAGCCGAGTACCGTGCAATGGCAGCCACAGTTAGTGAAATCTTGTGGCTTCGTTGGTTGATGGTTGATTTAGAAGCACGACAAACAGAGCCAACATCGCTTTATTGTGACAATCAGGCTGCAAGACACATTGCCAGCAATCCAGTTTATCACGAGAGAACGAAGCATGTCGAAATGGATTGCTATTTCGTCCGTGAACGCGTTGAGTCCAAGGATGTCGAGCCCCAGAAAATTACCACTTCTGAGCAGATTGCGGACGTGTTCACTAAAGCACTTGGGTCCAAACAATTTCGACGACTAGTTAGCAAGTTGGGGGTTCACGACCTTCACCTCCCAACTTGAGGGGGAGTATTGAGATATACATGTACATATCCGTTGGAGATTTTTTTATATCTTTGGTATATATCTCATAGCATAGATAGCTGTAGGATCTCTCATAGATGGCAAGTTGTTTTTTTGATCCTTAATCAACGGATCTCCTTCTTGTATTGTTGTATATATTTTGGGGCCTTCCCCATCCTTTTTAATAACACAGAAAACAGAGAATATTGTCTCTACTTTTCTTCTTGTTCTTCGTCAATATTTTCACACATCATATAATTATTGTTTTCTTTTTACTTAAAAAAATTGTTTGTTGCATCATGGGTTGTTAATTGCTGGATATTTTAGAAAGTTTAGACTTCGAACAATCTCCATCACCTTCAATTTCCTCTTCTAGTTATCGCCTACATATTTTTCTATTTAGACTAATAAATTCCAATGAGTAATTATGTATGTCGTAATCATCTCCAATATATATATATATATATATATATAATGTAATCTAGTAATGGTCAGAATTAGAATCTTAAATAGGGATACATCGTGTGGTATATATATGTAACACTAACATCCAATGTGAATGAAATGAATATTTCATCCAATAATTTTTAGAAGATAAAGTGTCAATTTATTCCAATTACAAACAAAGAATGTTTCATTTGGACCACAAGACAAATAAATATGGGGGTCCAATTTGTATTTAGGGTAATAGATTAGGCTTCAATCTATACGTTTTCCCTTCCTCTTTAGATTTTCTGTAGATTTTTTAAGCAATTCATATTTTTTTAGTTCAATAAATATATTGTTTAATGTTTCGATATATATATATATATACATATAAATTATTAAATAAATCTTAATTAAGGATAAAAAAGTAAAATATATTAGGTTTGATAAAGCTCATAAGATAATTTCTTAAGTTAATTAGTGATTAGAAAAGAAGCCATATGCATAAATATTAATAATATTGTTTTTATCTTTCTTTTTTTCTTTCTAATTTGAATAGATAGAGATGAACAACTCCCAACCCGACTGGAGGTCACTTAGTCGGATGAAATGTAAATCATCCGACGAAGTCATATACAAAGGTCTTACCAATTGTTGTGCCCTTAGAGGCCTTTTTTTTTTTCTTTTCTAACTGAAATTAGATTGAATATACAATGATAAAACTATTATAAATTACATGTATTAATTAATTAAAACACGAGATAATAATATCTTATAATAAACTGAAAAATTATGTAAAGAAAAAAAGAAGAAAGAAAAGAAGAGATTGTGAACATACTTCTATTACATCATTTACTTTACAATTATACTCAATCAGCTCTATATGCTCATTTAGATTTTAGCTACTCATATTCACTGCAATCTATTATAAGAGATGCATACATACATACATACATACATACATATATATGTGAGTTGGTTTAAAGTAGATTTTCTCTTTTGTCTTATCCCATTCTGCAAATTATTTCATAGTCTTCTTACAGTTTGATAATGTCTATTGACTTTTGGGCCTTCATATAAACATTGCATCTCTTGTTTCTATTTAAGATATAATAGCAATTGGGCTGTCTCTTTTTCATGCAAAGCTTTTCCTTTCTATCTAATTCCCATATTTTCTTTTTGATATAAACAGTTCAAATTAATTATTCCAAGACAATAAAGAATATTCTCCATTCTATCCATTCTTACCACTTTTAGAATTGCTGCATTTTTCTATATCAAGAAGTACATACACTCAATCTCCAATTCTATGATTTTTTTCCAATGGATTTTTTGTCATGTCTTTTCTTGATTCCTACCCACATATTAAATTTACTTGATCAAGATAGGATTCATTTTTCTTTAGCTTCATTATGCCCCTTTCCTCCCCTATTATGGTTATTGAAACGAGACCTATATAATAATCTTGAAATCTTGCACAATTCCAGTTAAAAAATAATAGTACGAAATCTCCTTGTGGTTGACTAAACTCGACCAGGTTTGTCCAAGTCTCTTTTTTACCAATATGAAATTGTGCAAGATTTCGAAATATTTGAAGAAATCCACCAATGTGAAGAGAATCAAAGTACTGATTAATAACTTGTTATAACTTAACATAAAACACGTGTAGAAGAATGACAAGAATTACAAACAAATCAATCACAGAAAATGTTGGCAACAACAAAGATTAAGCTACTTTGTGAAGTATTATAACCTACTAAAGAAAAGAAACCCATTCAATATTCCAAAAGGACTGATTAAACCAAACAGAAAACCTTTAACTTGATCACATATCTGTTGAAAAATCCATGTCCATGAACTGCAAATGCTTCAAGAAATGGAGTTTCTCCACCTTCTAGGAGCCTTCCTAATCTGCTCACCATTAGCCACAGGTGATGATCCACTCTCATTGTTCTCATTCATCTTAGTGAGTTTGCTCAGTTTCTTCCACCCTGAGCTCCACGCCGACGCCTGTTTAGGCTTGCTCGTCTTATTGAGCTCTCGTTGCAACGTTTCCATGTCGTTTTGAAGCTCAAGATACTTGGCCTTGACACTCTCTAGTTCAAATTTCAGTGTGTTGATGTCCTTCTTTGCAGCTGCCCATCCTTCTTGGAAGGATTGTGGAGTCCCTTCGAGCAGTGTTTTCCGGTTCGATACTAAGGGTTGGTAGTGCGAATCACCGGCTTCTTTGAGGCTGGTGTTGGCTAATGCATTGCTTATTTTGACTTGCTCGGAGAAGAGGACTTGAACCACCACTCTTAGAGGGAGACGTTCGTTCTGCGCTGCATGCATACATGCATCGATCGAGAGTTTCTGGCAGTCCATTACTCGACATAGCCTCTTCCTTTCGTGCTCTGTGAGGGTTGGATGAGCCTAGCAAGTTGGGTTCATAAGATGAATGAGTTTAAAGAAAGAAAACAGAGTAAATAAGCATAAGATTGGGCTTCTATCTTCACTTGCTCAAACATTATTCTTGTATGTGAAAAGGGATTTCTAGCAACATTTTTTGACGAAACTCTGTGCTAAATAAATAAAAACGAGGGGTAAATTACAATTTTCAAGTCAAACTGTCACTCTTTCTGTACTAAATAACCAAAGTTTGTAAGTGAAACAAGTTCCCAACTAAGTACTCCAGGAGGTGGAATATTGCACCGAAGATGCTCTTGGCGATGGAATATTCCACCACCGGAGTAGTTAGTTGGCAATTTGTTTCATTTGCAAAGTTTAGTGATCGTTTAATAACATCTCAAAGTTTAGTGATCCTAATAGTACATGATATTTGGATGCAAACATTGAAGTGAAGTATACCTTAAGATAGGAATCGATTGCTCTGTACAAGCCATCATCACAAGTTCTGGCTGATTCCGGCAGGGCCTCAGCAAGAACTTGAAACTTGGTCAAGGAAAGGTTTCTATCTCTCGAAACCTCGGTAAGATAGCTATCAACGAGCCTCGCGACTCTCATCTTGGCGTTGGGATTATTCCCCCTGGGGGCCCCATCATACATCTTCATATCCATAGACGGTTGCCTACTCGGACTCGAGCCCTCAGACTGTTCTTGAATAAGAAAATGCTCCAACAACCTCTGCACAAGATCCACATCATACATAGTCTCGGTCTTGCTATAACAAGGAATGAGTAGATCGGACAGTGTAGCCTGCTCGAACTGCATCCCGACTCGTTTCTCGAGCTCAGTGAGCAGAGCCGGAGACACTTTCAACATGTTTGCCATTCTCAACAACCTCAGCAGAAAGCTGCACGAAACGCCATCTTTCTGCTGAGGGATTATACTGATGAGGCTCTCAACGATCATTCGCTGATCCTTGGCCTGAACACTTGGTATATGATGAATATGTTCTTTATATTTATTCCCCGCCACGATCATGTGGAGCCCACCTTTCCAGTTCCCATTGCAAGTACTACTAATACAACTCCCATCGTCGGCCGGCTCGGACGGGCCGTCCTCTCTGACCAAACTAGGCAACCACTTCATGGCGTAGTGCACAATAGCCGCCCCGACCAACTCATACCTCATACCCTTCACCTTAATCGCGGTCACAACGCGCACAAAGTGATCAATACGAAGAATCGAAACATCTTCGAACCACCAATCAGGAGGGGCCTGAGAGGCCCTACTCGGGCTAGACTCCTTCATTTCGTTCCATTTAGGGCTAGAAACGGAGCGCGGAGGCTTCCCCGTGTATTGCCATTTGATCCCCTTAGGATTGGCACAAGCTTTCCATGCTATAGACTCACTGCATCTCCTCACAATTTGGAGATTCTCAGCCCATGGAGAGAGCTTCTCACAGCTCTTCAACACTACAATGGAGTCTCTCCATGAGGACAAAACTACATAGCTTAGAAATGCTTCAGTCTTGAATATCAGATTGCCCTCTTCTAAATCCTCTGTCATCTCCAAATACTCCGCCGCGCATCTCAGCCCTGAGATGCTCGTCGCGGTTAAATCAACCGCGATTCCGTAGCAGAACTTGGCTGCTAGCTCGAATGATTCGGGCCCACCAGGGAGATCATCAAGAACCACCTTGTTTAGCTCTATATCTCTTGATTCATATATGATTCTGTTCATCCTTCCACTTCGAGAAAGAAGTGGATACTATACGATGATTCTTGATTAGTTTACTTTAACTTGCAATTGTAGAATGAATGCACTACAAATAAACTACCTACCTTGTGAAGATGGAAACTGATGTCTCCAATCTGAACTAATAAATCACTTGGTATATCAGTTGAAACATGCCTATTTCAAGACAACAAACATAGTAAAAAGATTGCATTTTTATCTTCATTACACTATCCCAAAAGACAAGAAAAGAAAAGAATACATACCAAGATTGGCCTCTTTGCTCAAAGCCATCAGTTTGAACACCATGTTTGGTAGTTGAGAGAACACCAGTGCCATAATCAGCACCTCCACCAGATTCGGATTCTGAATCCCACATAGTGAGAGAAGCTAGAGAGAGAGAGGGGGGGGAAGTGAGGAGAGGTGAAGAGCACAGCAAGAGAAGATGGATGATTAAGTAAAAGAAGAATCCCACATGGGAATGTTTGGATTTATCTTAAATTTGTCGGCTTTTTTCGCAGATTTTCAAGGACTCCAACACAGTGATGGGTCTGAGTTAATCACTGTTTTTGGATGTTCTCACTTATGATAATGATTTTTTTTTTTCTCATTAGCCACATATAGAAATAAATTCCAGTTTATCAGTTGATAAAGAATCTTTTTTTCTTGTCTGATTTTCTTTCAAAATGAACATTCAGTATCCAGAAACATTCTTCTGCTATGATAGGTAGCTCTACTGTGGATGATGAGAGTTATAGGAGTAGGTGTGTTGTATTAATGCTGATTAATTGATTTTTCTTTAATTATTTTTTTCTAGATCTTTTTTAGGACCACTTGACGCTTTTACTTATTGCATGTTGAGAAAAAAAACTCTCATTATTTAATAAATTTGCAGAACGGTTTTACGCGTTAAATTCTGTAAGAAATCTTACCATCTACAAACCAAATAAGTTTTTGTATTTCTCTATTGTATTAAAATTGCACTAACTTTATGTAGCTATTTTATACCATTTAATATGGTGAAAATCAAGTGAAGGAAGTGATTGGTGTACACGAAATTCTATCTTGGATTGTGAACTTGAGGTTAGAGTTTGATGCTTTGAAATTATTTAAATCTTTAAATTTCGAGTTTGACAATATTATTGAAGGGTGTAAGCATGTTATGAGATCGTATCCTCATTTTTGAATTTGTTTAAATGAAATGTTAATCGTCTAGCTAATGTTATTGGGACAGTTCCTAATTTTCATTGTTGGGTTGAGTTTTCACCGTTTATGGATGGGCTTCCTAATATTATTTGTTCATGTTATTTTATAAAGTTTTTTGGTTTAAGAAAAATATGGTAAAAATTATTTGTGAATATGTGTATATATAATTTGGAAGGATTTGAAATGAAATTCCAAAATGCTTGAAGAGCAAAGTACAACTTTTTATAGTAACTCAAAACGACGGTGGAAAGAGAGAAATAGTAATTGAGAGGGGTTTGGCAAATGGGTCCTCAGAGTAATGCAAATTGTCTTTTCATGCACTAACATTTAATATGAAATGGGGTCTCTTTTGAAAGTGTTGTCAAATGGTTGAGCCATAGCCAATGGCCCAATGCACATTCTCTCCATCTCTTCATCCAGCTGGAATATGTAACACTATTTTATTCATATGTTAGTTTAAAATTTAAATATTAATAAAATAAAAAAGAAATTAATCAACAACATGTGCATCCATTGAAGGCAATTGATCCTTATTCTAGGTTGTCCAATTAAAATTATTTCTTTTCTTATTCTATATTGTATTTAATCTATCCTTTTTGGATTGCAAAAGAATTTTTAAAAAATTTCCAATAAACTTTATGGATGGGTTTTCCTATCATGAAGTTATTCAGTATAATAATAAAATTTTAGTCTTCTAAACAAAAACGGGTGTATATAGTCATTTTATACGTATTAATTATTTCTACTAAATGATGTGAGATTTTATTTTGCATCACATATATGTACTAAAGTGTGTATTTTACGAATATAGAGTTTGTTTGGAAATCCTAAATATTAAAGTAGTTTCAGTTCCAAATATGTTCATGAATAACAGTGTAAAAAGAATCTCATTGTATTTTCCACAAATTTAGTAATTATATAGTAATTTGACCAAATCTTGTAATTCACCCAAGCGATTTTTAGTTGACGGGTCCAAAAATCGAAGAAGATGTCATGTCAATATTATTAATTGTGATTACTGATATTATAAAATATATAATTATTTGATTGAAATAATAAATAATGATCTACTTCACAAAAACATTTTATACTTGAACCTCAGTATTATTCTTTTCTTACCAAATATTTTGTCTAAATAACACTTTGCCCCTTATTCTCCCAAACCTCGTTTGTTGTAAGAGAATTTTGGTGAATTCAAAGTGCACCACCACAACTCTAATTTATCCTTATAAAATATAATAAAATAGTGTTGCCAACTTTTCAAATAAAATCTGACATGTACAACTCATTCGCCATTATTTATTTATATATTTAAAAAATACAACTGAACACAATATAATAATGTAATATTGCCTACTTTAGATTTGCCATCTCTAGCTGAAAGTACATGCTTTTCAATCATACAACTAACAAGGATATCTTCCTATTTATTGACACTCTAATAAGAGTATCTGAATGATCCATCCATATCCATTAATATGGACTCCACATATCACATCATTATTTCATTAACATTCTCAAAACATTATAACATTCAATTTAACATTAATATTCATTATTTATGAGTTTCACTTCCATCCACTCAACTTATTTAATGTTTTATTATTTTATGATATCAAATAACTATTTTTTGAAAATCTTAAGAATTTGGGATATATGATATAAACATAATGTTGGGATGTATAATATAAACATAATGTAATTAAGGTATATTCAAACATATATTTTGGAATTACACAAATAAATTAGAAGGAGAAGAAATATGTGGTGTGATAAATGACACAAAAAGAATAAAAACTATGTCTTGCCTCATATAATTTATGATAAAACTCACTTAATAGAATAGAACATAATAATATCTCTCACTCAAAGGGTTGGGCTCCACTCATTTGTTGAAAGTGGAATTATTTGATTGATTTAAATTAAGGATGGGGGCCCATTTACTGTGGATATTTGTCTTCACATTGATCCATTACTTTAATGTGTTCAAATACTGTCACTTTCGTTGTGTTTTACTAATATCTCTGGTTTCTCCACTTTATTCATGTGGATTATCATAATCCATATGATATGTTATATGTGATAAAGTTTGAAAAAAAAAAAAAAAAAGCTAATCATTATTATTTTTTAAATATAACACCTCACACATTATGTGGTATTACATGCAATATCCACATGGGCCATACTCAAATGTTTAGATTGTAAAATAATAAAAACTAAAACAATGGGGGTTTCATTTGTATATGCGCTTGAAATGACTTTATCAAATTTGAGACTATCTCATTATCATAAAAATTAGTATAGTATCCATGCAATGCATCAGAACAAGTATTATACAACTCAATATTAAAAAATATATTATATATATAATTATTAAAATATAAAATAGAAATAAACTTATCCAAAATTGAGAATGACTTGTGGATGTGAAATCATCTAAACACTAAAGTTTGATGTGAGGATTGGAATGATTAATTAAATAAGGATTTTAACTCATCTACCTCAAACATCATACCTTTCATTTTCTTTAAAATAGAGTGTGTTTAGTAAGTGTTTGGGTGTGTATAGCCTCACTCGGATATCTAATGTAATTTCGATAAATAATCAAGCCTTTTGGACATATAAGCCTTGTTTCCATTCCTGTATAGGCTCTTTTCAATCATGTATAGTTTTGGACATAGGCCTATTGACTACAATGAATGAGTTTCAAAACTACTGTGCTTAAGGGTGGATTCCCAATAGTTCAAAATGGAAGATATATATCAAATCCATCAGATAAAGAATACATCTAAACAACACATCTATATTTTTCTATAGTGGATTTCAACACATCTTTGAATCTTTCCATCCAATTTTACAACCCAAGGGTCAAGATTGAGTGTTGGGGTCAAAATTCAACCCAAGATTTAAACATGGTCTATGGCTGAAAGAAGTGTAACTTATCTACTCAAGGAGCTGCCAATGCAATGTTATGTTGATTGAATGAGACTTAATAAACCACACCAAAAGAAAACCGAAAACCGTGTCCTTGAAGAAGAAATCTCTTAAAAACATTAGTTTATATACATGGACATCAATATATCAGAGCTTAAGAGAGTCGTGTTAAGATGCTGGTAAGATATACGAGCATAGTTGACCCTTGTTATTTATAGCATTAAACAAGAGCACTCTATGTACAAGGCGTTAGTTTTACCATAATCTCTAGTCAAGACGACCATGAATTCTTCGACCATTATACTCCATCATCAGCATAAGTTACTTCTCATTTCCCAGACATATTTAAAATTCTGAGATGTATTAGCAGGTTACCTCAATGAGTCAGAATGCTGTACAGAGGTTACTGGTCTTCAAGTTAGACGAACATTCCTGTTGGATTGGTCTTGATGGGCTGCAAATCCTGCTTCGTTTTGGCTCAGATATACGAACACGTGAAATAGCCACCGCTAGTACATCAACCAAGCCACCATCGTCTCCCTCGACTACTTCAGTGGAATGACTAGAAACTACAGTTGGGTTAGAGTCATCACTGAGACTGCCATATACTGGCCTTTTTCTCTCTGACTCTGGTCCATGAATACAGGTGAGCAGCTGCCTTGAGGTTAATCTTACTGAGTTCTTCTCTGATTCGAGAGCTAGAGTGTTTAAGAGTGGGTCAGTGTAGAATGAAATCCATGGATGTCCTGGAGAAGAAAATAACAAGAATAAGTTTATTTAGCTATATGAATGGGCTATAGAAAGCAGTAATAAGTTGACATGATGTAATGTGAATGCTCTATTGCAAACTAGCTTGAGAGGGCCTTAAGGGGGTTCAAAAGCAAGGCTATCTTTCTGGGAGATAATAAGCCAATGGGTCCTTGTAATCATCTTCTCTTCTAAGTTGATAGGATCAATCAAACCCAAACCAAAAGCAAGGCTATCTTTCTGGGAGATAATAAGCCAATGGGTCCTTGTAATCATCTTCTCTTCTAAGTTGATAGGATCAATCAAACCCAAACCACTCGACTTCATCTTACTTTCCCACATTTGAAAATCAATGTTTAGCAATCTTCAATACAATCAAAAGTTCTAATTCATTCAGGTGCAGATCTTACACTTTGTTTGAAGTAAAACTAGCTGAATCAATCCCAAGTTACAAGCAAGACATGTTGTAAAATAACTTTGTAACATGCAGAGTCCCAAGGAAATAGGGAAAAATCTCATATAAAGAGCCTTCGAGATACAATAACATAATAATCTTATTCTCAAAAAATAGAATTAAAAAGTTATTTAAGTTTTATTACTATTCGACTTTCACTTACTAGCTGTGATTGAATACATTTAAAAATAGGTCCATGATATGCTTGTACAGATCCCTATATTATATTTCTTCAATTGTTTGTTATAGAAACATAATATAACTCATATACTGATCAACAAAGAAAACCCAACTATCATCTCTCAAAACCAAGATTTATCATTTCAGTATTTGAAAAAAGCGAAACTAGAAGAAAGTATCCATTAACTAAACAACATGAATGGAAGGTACAGAAAAAAAGATAACTTACTTAAAACCTCATCAGCAGTAAACCTTGCTGAGATACTCCTTGTCAACATTTTTGAAAGCAGATCACGAGCAGGCTGTGATACAGATTCCCAAACGCCACCCACAAAATCTAATTTTTCTTTCTTGATAGCCTCAAACACAGTGTCCAAAGAATCACCTTGAAATGGAAGCACACCAACCAAAAGTGCATGGAGAAGGACACCAGCACTCCAGATATCCACTTTCTCTGAGTAATTACCAACCAAAACCTCAGGAGCTACGTATGCAGGACTTCCAACAACACCAGTTAGGCTCTGGCCTGCAATGTAAAGAAACTAGGATATAAGCCTCAGTGCACCTCAAGAACATCATTTACTTCAATGATTCAACTATCGCAGAACTGTCCAACATGTGTTAACAACACTTTGATAACCAGAATTAGTATAACATTTTCTTTAATAACAAGTAAAATAGCCCATACGCAGTGTATCATCTCTGTTCAAACACAGGTGTACAGCATTTACCTGCACGAACTCCTATATAGCCACCCCACCTCCACCCCTCCTCTTCCAGGGACAATGAAACATTTAGCCACCGCCTGACTACAGTTTCATTATCTCAGTTCACTAGCAAAGAATCCTGTATATTTTGTTTGGTTTTTTGTTTTTATTTCTGGGAATAGAAAAACTCTAGCCAATGACATTTTGATTATCTCTGATCATCAATGGGCTTGCTCTTTGATACTGGTTGGATGTGACACATGGCATAGAAGAAACAGCAAAATAAAAATATCAACTTTTATTACATTTTATGACACGTGTCGCACATCAAACAAGTTCAGACAGTGGAACAACCCCATCAATAAATAAAACTTCAGAATCAGTGATAATTCAAGTACTGATGTCACTAACATCCAAAAAAGAACAAGCAAAACAAAAACCAAGTAAAACTCCACTACTTGAATCTACAAGAAGAGTGCCCAAGATTTTAAAAAAAGCAACTGAAAACCTACTGACTATGTCTCTGAAGTTCACTATCACACAATGGGATAAATAACAAAAGCGGATGCTCAAACCAAAGATGGACACAGAATGATATGAAATTTTGAAAAATTACTTGCATTTTGAATTACAGAAACCCATCTAAATTGAATTCCAAATGTGAATATGTTATTATAACTATTCTATTTTTCTCCAGACGAGGCTCAACTGACAATAACCATGCACACATTATGAAAATGAAAGTGGCAAGTTTCAACAATCCAAAAGATAGACAGACAATAGAAAGATATGGCAAAGTGGCAAATGTTGTATTACCATCTAAAATTCTCACAGCTAATCCAAAGTCTGCAAGCTTCATCTGCCCAGAAGTAGTGAGGAGAATATTCTCAGGCTTTATGTCCCGGTGAACTACACCCATCTCATGGCAGTATCTAACAGCCAGCATCAATTCCTTAATTATATTAGCAGCCTTCTGCTCGGAATACAGGCCTTCTTTAGCCATCTGATCAAGCAACCGCCCCTCCGAGCAAAGCTCCATCACCAGATGAAAAGATTCAGCATCTTCATATACTGCTTTCAGTGTCACAACACCTGGATGTCCAGAAAGGTGCTGCATTATCTCCACCTCCCGGTGAACAATCTCCTCCCCTTTCCGCAAGGTCTTGCACGCAAACTCCTCACCAGTTGCCTTGCTACGACATAACACCACAGACCCAAATTTCCCTTTTCCTATCGCCCTAGTCAGTTCATAATCCAGATCAATCTTCTTCTTCCTACCCAATCGAGTTGCTGCATCTATACAGCCAATTTTCCTCTTAAGGCCTCTACCCGGACATTCCAAGCGAGCCGTTCCAAATGCTGGGGCAGTGACAACACCATTAACAACACTTCTAGTCGAATCAACAATTTTTGAAATTACAACTTCCTTGCACTTCTTTTTCCTTCTCGAATAATCTTCCAGTGACAAATGCGACCAAAGCACTGCCAAACGAGTTTGATCCTCAACATCTAATTGACACCCCGAAGAGATCTCGACCCCCTTTCTCTTCTTACCCAAACACTCCATGAAAATTAAACAATCTAAAGTTGTGATCTTCCGAGAGAGTCGGAGAAATAATAAACCTAATAAAACTAAAAAATTTGCCCCCTTTTTCCGAATACTCCAAAGAATATCCTAAACCATATGCCAATCACTCCAAGAAAAATTCATCTTTCCCAAGTTCGGTAACATCCTGCAAATTCGGCAAATGGGTTCAATTTAAATACCACTATAATTAACTAAATCGACCCTCAGAGGACTCCACATGAATCAAAATAACAACAATTTTATCAGGGAAAAAAAAATTAGTAATTACCAACAATTCGTACCTTGATACACACAAGGCTTCTTGTGCTTTTTGCGGCGGCCCATTCAGGGAAACAGCGAAAAAATCTCTAGTCGTAATCATCCCGTCAACCAGAAGGAAATCATTTCTGAATTACCGGATCAATGTTTATGTCGAGACAAAACCCTAGAAAAATCTGAACTAAACCCTCGACCAGAAGAGAAACCACAAAATCGCAGGGAGAAGATATTTTCGATTCAATTGGGATTTAAAAGATGAGAAATCAAAAGAGGGGCAGATTAATTACGCCGCTTGGCGCATTGATGAAGAGATTTAGAGAGAGAAAGAATAGTGTTGTTGAGGGAAGAGGAAAGGGAGAAAATATTGGTCCAATGAGTCTTCCTACTCTGTCATACAGTTCACACTGTAGGCACGTGACCTCCAATAAACTGCCGCTACGCTTCTCTTTTTCGCGCGAATCTAATTGGATCTCAGATCAACGGTCCAGATCTGATTTCACCTTTGGTTTGTTGGTTTGGTTCACCAATTGAATTCACTTTCACTTTCACTTTCATGTGGGTAGAGAATTTATTATTTATTAACACAAAGGCTTGCTTTGCAACAGAATATTCTACCTCTTCTTTGATGTGGTGAAGACTTCTAGCGAAACACGTAATTCTCAAATTGATGATCGATTAATTTGTTTTGTTAATCAATTAGTGGAAATAAAACTTTATATGAAACGATCTCACATATATTTATCATGAGACGGTCCTCATTATCCATAATAAAATTCATTTTTGACAAATTTATATATAAATCGTGAAGTATGAGATATGGATTGTGTTATAACTAAATCCGTAAGACAATCCCACGTAGACTTACTCCTGTAACTTGCGCAATAATTAAGGTTTTGAGTGAGTATGTATTATGCTCATCCCAAATAGTCATCATAGTACAGATTAAGGAGTTATAGGATGTGATATGACTTATGAGAGTGTCTGACATATATAGTTCACATGTTTCACCAAAAAACATTTATGTGTTTTACTTTGATATTTGATAAACTGTTCTGGAATTTTTTTGGGATTTAAAATTGGATTTCTATAAATTACATTGATTTCCGCTATGATTTCATAAATTAATAAATATTTTTGTTTATTTTGTATTATAAATATCATAGATAAATGGGTATGTTTGAGTGAGATGATCAGGAGATCAATTAGATTTTATTGAAATTTGTAAGATACGTGTTTATAGATGCACTAATTATAGTGGAATACAATTTTGTTGGATATATATATATATATATATATATATTACCAGCAAAAAAGAAAACATTATTCTTTTTTTCTTAAAATTAAGGTAATCTAATCTCATTATTTTCCCTCCCATGCACTTGTTTCAAATTTAATTAATTCAACGGATTTCCCATTAAATTAAAAATCATTGTTGAAAGTGAAACTATATATCATATATGAGAAGAAAAAACTTTGCAAGCTGTAAATCTATAATAGACATCAAGTAGAAATTAAATATTTTCATGGACTGTAAAAGTTGATTTGGGTTGAAGGAGAACATAAATCCATATTCAGACCCAAAAAGTAAGAGGAAAATAAAAAAACACAATAACTGAATTCAAAACTATACACAAATTAAACCACGTTTGAGAAAGACTTGGAAATTGTTCAAGTACTTGTTATGGAAAGTTATAACTCTGCAAAATCAGAAACTTAACATCCTATATTGAACAATGAATTCAAAATCAATGCAACAATATATAAAGGAAATTCACAGAAAATATTTTATCACCTAATTTTGTACGTCCATACAACATTATTATTTCTAAAATAAGGTATTAATGATCTTAATCAGATTACCAAATTATTTAATTAATCTCTCTGAACAAGTAGATGATAAAAGACATCATATTGTTGCATGCATGTTTCACTAACAGAAAATTTAATTTTTTGTGGTGATAGATGATAGAATAAGTATCCATATGGCTAATGGCATACGAAAACAAATACTTTTATGATTATGATAACCAAACTCTATTTCAAACATAGATTGTATTTTAGAGTTCAAGATTTTCGATGTTACCATTAATTCTAAAAATGTGTTAGTTTTAGTGTGAAGGTGATTAGAAAACTAAAATAATAGTCATAATGTTTGTAGAGTTACTGGCAGATATCATGCATCAGGTCAATGGGGTAATTTTAAAATTATATTTACGGTATATTAATAGTTTTATAATTATTTTAGCTTACTACATGATTGTTTAGGACCTATATCGAAATCTGAAAGACAACTTTAACATATAATTTTAAAATAAGTTCGAGATTAAAAATTATGGTGCCATAGTTAAATTTTAGGTGAAGTATATGCGATAATACGAAAGCATTATATGTTAAAATGAATTATATATAAAGAACACATTATATGTCATTTTAATACATTTTCTTTGTTCAAAAATTGAAATTAAATTTTAAGGATTACAAATATAATAAGTTTAATCAAATAATAAATAGCTAAAATATAACTGAAAATATCAACATATATTGATATCAAAGTAATTAAAGAAGCAAACAACACCAAACTGGAATTTATATAAATTTATCGATCAATTTGAGATTAGAATATAAATGATACATCAATGAATCAAACCAAAATGAATAATTATAGTGTAATTACCAATCTCTCAAAATGTAGAAAACATAACCAATGCAAAAGGAACGCCAGCAGAAAGATCAATTAAAGCCATCATGCCATGAGAGCAACGGCGAAGAAACCAACGGCAGCTGCTGCAAACCCTAGTCTGTTCACAACGGCGCCGTTTGTCGATGGATGCGGAGCCAAGTTGAGCGACGGAGGCAAAGCAACGGAAGGAGAAGGAGAAACGGGTACGTGACGTGGCGGCTTGACGGCTGGCGACGGCGATGAAACCGATGGAGTGTGCTTCGTCGGAGCATTCGCCGACGGAATCGGGCTTGCAGAAGGCGAGTGAGACGGCGACGGCGACGGCGCGGCGAATGGCGACTGCGCCACCGCGGAACACAAAATGGACGCCAGCATCAGGAGCGCGAAAACCCTAGAAACTGCCATGGCGAGTCTGGAAGACACGAATTGGGGGAGTGTAGAGAGAGAAGGAGAAGGTTGATGAGAGAGAAGATTTGAACGTTGCTTGTGTGTGTGAGAAGAAGGCAGTGGTGCGATGTCGTATTTAAAGAGTAGCTTCGAGGAGTCGCGTCTTTTTGGGATCTGAATTTTCAAAATTATAATAACGGTTGGATCGCAAAGGAGTGGATGGACGGTTGGGATTTGATATGGTTTTAATTAAAATAAAATAAAATATGGAATATTTATATTTCTGTAACGCGTTTTTTTGTGTATTTTGGCTATAAAACGTGCGCGCACGCATTAATACTGTGTAGGATTTTTTTGAGACTGAATTAGTTCGCATCCACTAGGTATGATTTGAGAAATTTCATAAAATGTTATTTAAACATGTAGGATCATACTAGTCGTGCTTAGTCATATATCATAAGTGGTGTTTTTCTAATAAAATTTATAATGGTTGATATTTTGGTACAAATGTAATATTTATGTGACATTTTGGTAGTTAACTCTAATAATTTTAGCTATTTAGCTTAAGAAAGCATTGCCTAAATTTAATTTGAAAATTTACTCTTACTACATCTTCTAAAATATTAGCAGAGCTTATAAGTGATTTGATTTTAAAAATAACTTTTAATAAATAGATAAAATAAGCCGATTGAGTTTGCAATAGGTTAATAATGACAATAGTGTAATTTAAACTATAAAATTCAAATCTTTATAAGATCTTAGTAATGAAAATAACATGATATAAACAATAAACTCTAATGAGCTTGTCCTAATAAGATCTCATTTAGATATAAGATGTTTTTTAATTAATTTTTTTAAATTTCCTCATTATATTTTGAGATGAAATAACACCTTATTTTGAATACTTAGGCAAACTCTTTTTATAATAAATTTATAAACTCTTAAATATTTTAATAAAATCTTAAACATTTTGTAAGATATTTTATTTAAAGTTTATAAGATTTCATTTGTTGGATCCAAGGCAAGTCAAATCTTACGTTAAAATATTTTTCTTTTATTTTTATAGAATATTCTTTTTTAATGTGAATAATAGTGGTGATATATGACGGAATTCACCGACAGTAATTCACATGGTTTTTGTAGTGATGTTTACAATACTAGCATTTTCTAACCTGAAAAATAAAAGATTTCTTATTAGATTTCTATCATAACAGATGATTCTCTTACAAGCAAAACACAGATAAAGTGAAAAAGAATAAGAACAATTAAAAATGATCATCCATCTCAAGTCTATAAGGAACATTCATGTCATGATTTCATCATATAAACATGAACAAGTTGTACCATAATACTCTTCACGACTCGGATTTTGTCACCAGTCGGTCCGACCATTCTTGCTGTCGTTGACGATGGCTGGTTGAGCATTGATATCGGACCCATAAACGTGTCCCAATTTGGAACGCTTCGCCTCCAAATATCTCATGTTGCCTTTAGTAATGGGAGTCACAAGGGGAACTCTCCCTGCAACGGTCAAACCATATCCTTTGAGCCCAACGTACTTAGAAGGATTGTTCGTCATCAACTTCATTGTTCGAACTCCAAGATCTCTCAATATCTGCAACATGATTAACAACCACAGTCGAGTAACATAGTAACAATAAATGCTCTTCAGCCCACCATAGGCACTTAATGTGTCCACACTCATTGTGCCCATGTCATCAGCGGTGGAACATTAAGCAGGCCCATTGTTGGTAGGGTGACCGACCTTATGATCACTATAACAAGATGTAATGACTATGGGTGTAAATGAGTCGAGCTGAGTACCACCAAGCTCGAGCTCGTATTCGATTAGAAAACTCGAGGCTCAAGCACAACTCGAACTCGATCGAGCTTATTTTATTAATGCTTGAGTTCGACTCAATACTTAACTAGTATTTATAAAATAACGCAAATTCCTAAAATATGCTTAGAAATGGAAAATTTCACTAATTATCGAAGGCAAAATAGTAAATTTAATATGCGCTCAATTTTGTTCGATTATTAATGTGCTCGAACTCTAGATCGAACTTGAATAAATTTTTCCTAGTTGATCCTGAGTACCTCATGAGCTGTATTATCTCATTGACACCCCTATTAATCTATGTCCAGTGCAACCACATGAAGTTCAATTAGACAATACCTGAGCACCAATGCCGTACTCTCTTGAATCAACGGGTAACCCTAGCTCTTCATTTGCCTCGACAGTGTCATGCCCATCATCTTGCAGATTGTAAGCACGAAGTTTGTGGCCCAACCCGATTCCTCTTCCCTCATGACCACGCAGGTAAATCAGAATGCCTCGTCCAGCAGCTTCAATCTGCTGCATTGCAAGAGCTAGCTGGTTTCCACAATCGCATCTGGCTGATCCGAATATATCACCAGTTAGACATTCTGAGTGCACTCTCACAAGAATATCAAGTCCATCCCCAATGTCACCCTGTTTACGACACAAACATCACAGTAAAATCTTTTAATTTCAGCAGGAAGTTTAAGATGGAGTAGTGGACAATCAACACTTTATACATTCCAAATTGTGCTCACCTTAACCATTGCAATATGTTCGATCCCATCCAAGATTGATCGATAACAATATGCAGTGAATGGTCCCCACATAGTTGGTATACGAGCAGCCGATGTATGTTCCACCAATCTATTCCTCTTTCTTCTGTATCTGCAATCATTGCATAATCAAGGGCAAAATAGTAAATTTAACACAACACATCAAAAAGTACCTCATGAACTATGTTAGTTTGTCAAAATTTGAAGGTAAAGTCTAGACTATATAAATTACAAGAGTAGCTGAGAACAGAGTTGCTACTATAGTGGTACCAAATGAATGAGAAAGAATTTCTAAATATGGAGATTGAGTGAGAGCTAATCAACGAATTTCGGCTATCCTACCTTATTAAATCGGCAATAGATATAATCTTCAGGTTTTCTCGCTGTGAAAATTGTCGAAGCTTTGGTAATCTAGCCATAGAACCATCATCATCAACAATCTCACATAAAACTCCAGCTGGTTCTAATCCTGCCAGCATGGCAAGATCCAAAGCAGCTTCTGTATGCCCGGCTCGTTTCAGAACACCGCCCTCCCTATACTTCAATGGAAATATGTGTCCTGGCCGGTTGAAATCCTCAGCCTTCGACTCTTTTGATGCAAGTGCTTTTATAGTCGTTGCCCTGTCACTTGCTGACACACCTGTACTCGTACCATATTTTGCATCCTACAATCATGTCATTGTATCTAATACCTCAAATTATTACAAATAATATGTTATAGTTATTGGATCATTTTCCAGCAGATAGAAACAACTTACCACTGAAACAGTGAACGCAGTGCAAAGTTTCTCTTCGTTCTCTTTATGGTTTACCATAAGAGGAATCTGCAACCTCTCCAAGTCTTCTGATTTCATGCTCACACAAACTATTCCAGTTCCATGCTTGACGAAGAAAGCCATGGCTTCTGGTGTGACCTTCGATGCTGCCATTATCAGGTCTCCTTCATTCTCTCTATCCTCATCATCTACAACGACAACCATCTGCAATGTTGGTTAGAAACAATGGTTAAGTAAAGGTTTTAGCCTTTGTAAATATCGTGACATTAACATGAGGACCAACTTTTCCGCTGTAAATGTCTTCAATGGCTTCTGGAATAGATGATAAACCTTCAGATGGCAGGTCCAAATCGAATTCATCGTTTTCAAAAGGGAAGCCATCGGCTGCCAGTGCTCCTAATACTGCGGAATCAGATTGTATCTCAACTCCACCTGATATGTCACTGATGAGAGCATTTCTCAGTACATTAGAACAAGCAGAATGATGAAAGTTGCCTTCAGTAGAGAATAATGCCGATTTAACATTCAAACTATTCTTGATAATGAAGCCTGTTTTTGCACTCGACTGCTTGAAGGAATGCAGACCATTCAAACAATGTACGTTTCCACAGTGGAGCCCGTTGAAAAGTCCAAATGCACTATAAAATAAAATGTTAGTCATAACCTTGTGGATCAGAGTTCAGCAGAAGGAGAATATACAAATGCAAGGGCAAGAGTGGACATACAGTTAAACCTCTGGGGGAAAACTGGTAATAGTAAACAAGAATCATCCAACAGTAAGCACAGATACAGATGCTTCCTAAGTGTATATATGAGTCTTTAGGTTCTTAAAGATTGAAATGAATCAAAAACCTTTCAAGTAACATTTAAGATCATGGAACAACAAAATGTTGATGTTTATATGATAGCCCTCCAAAGAGAACCTTAACCTAAACATAATCAAGGGGCAAACTACTCTATGCTCCACTCTCCCAACACAGTTTAGAGCCGCAATCGCTTTAATCTATGGAAACTATTAGTTCCAATGCTTGATCAACTTAAACTACAGGCCCTAATGCTTTGAAACTATTGAACATAATTCTTAAATCTATCGTCAACAGAACCTAACCTCATTAGATGATTATACACCATTGGTACCAGAATTGGAAACTCTGTTCATACAATATTCCATAAAGATACAATTGCACATTAGTTATAAAATTCTTTTGAGATATGCAAAGAGATAATTACATCATTATGGAAATATATGCCACAACCTTCACTAAAGAAAATTCTATCTGAAGAATCGAAATAATAAATTTGCCGCAACAAGTAAGATGAATACACCAATATAGAGGACAAATGCATAAAGAAGTCAATGTTCCATGTAATTATGTATCAAAGCATAAACCACTTCCTTAATCAATCAATCATTTGAACCAAAATTTGATTTTGACAGTCAAGATAACATAATAAATCATGAAGCTACACAAGAAATAACAATATTCCTAAACAGAAAACTGAATTATGAAATTTATAAGAGTAAGAAATTGGTGAAAATTAAACGGAAAAAACTAGCAACTCAACACCAAACTAATGGATAAACTAATTATGACAACCACAACTCATATTAAAACTACATAGTTTCAACAGTGATACACAAATGGATAAAGGATACAGTCAGGATCGCATACATAAAACTAAACCTACTCACCAACTTCCCATTCTTTTGGATCCAAACAAGAAAAAAAACAATTCTCCTAAAAAAACAAAAAAATCGGCCTCATCATCTCATAACTCTCACATGAACATAAAATTCACAGAACCCGCGAATGAAACATTTCATATTTTCATTTCTTTTGATATTTCGAAACATGAATAGGTAGCATTATAGCTTTCACACACCATGCAAAAGCAGTAAAAAAAATGAAAATCATAAATCAAGAGCATAAAAATAAATCAAGAAAAAGAAAGAGAGAAGAGAGACAAACCGACAGCGAGAGAGAGAGGCGGGAGAGCAAGAAAATATAAGCGAAGCCATTCTTTATGCTAGAAAAATTATGAAAAACGATCAAAGAATTTTGCCAAAAAAATGTTTGGATTTTACGAGAATTGATTGATGCAAAAGAAGAGTGTGTCTGTGTGTGTAGATAGGTGAGGATATAAAGAGAATTAGTTAGAAAGAGTGTGAATGAAATTGCTGCTGACGGTCGGTGATACATCTTGGGTCACCGCCCAATTGGCTTCTCTCTTGCAAGGGCTTCCTTTTAATACATTACCGACTTATGGATGGGATATTTTCAATCTCATTTATGTTATAAATTTGATATTTCATTTTTATTTTATTATATTAAATATACTACATATATAATTTAATAATTTTATTTTATACATGGTCATTATTTTAAAATAGTAAATAAACATGGAATGAAATCGAAGAATGAGAACTTGATCTCAAAGAATTGAGATTTCTAGTATTATCAAGTGAAATTATACTTATATCACTCAAAATTTGGTTTAAATTATAAAATTAAATTTAAAGTTTATACAAAATAATTACAATTCGTTGACTGGTCAAACTTTCAAAGATGGATTTTTTAAAACTTGAAGATAATTTTCTTCAAAAAGAAAAAAACTTGAAGATAATATAATAATATAAAGGTTAATTGCGCGAAATCCGCTTATGGTTTAGAAAATCCGCGTGAAACCCCCTTGTGTTTTAAAAAATGCGCGAAACTCCCTTATGGTTTTCTAAATGTAGCCCGAAATCCCCAACTTCGTTAAGGTTAACGGAAGTGCTATACACGCGCTATTCATGCGTTTTTTGGTGTTTTTTTTGACTTTTTTGCTATAAAATGATATATTTACCCCTTTTTTTTTGACTATATTAAAAGATTAATTCTGGTGTGGGTTTCTTACAATTGCAAACACTTTCTTCAATCTGATTTTTTACATTAACAACTATTTATTATTTGTTTTTTTCAATTAATTTTTTTATAATGTTAATTTTATATACAATTATTTATTTTATTGTTTTTAATACTAACAGTTGGTACATATGGTTCTTTTTTATTTTTGTTTATTTCAATTATTGTTTTTTTTTCAATATTGATTTTTATTTAGTTATTTATATTATTGTTAGTAATGATTTTTCTTTCTTTTATTTTATTTTTTTCAATTAATTTTATTGTTTTGCAATAATTGATACATATATTTCTTTCTTTACTTTTTTTTTTCAATTCATTTTTTCAAAATGCTAATTTTTTTATTATTATTAACTCAACTATTTATGAAAATTATATTAAATAAATAAGACTTGATATTAAGAAAAATATAAAATAAATAAATAAAAGACTCATTATTTAATCATTGTTAGGTATAACAAACAAAATTAACCATACCAAGAAACAATTAACATACCAAAAAATTAACCATACCACGAAATAATTAACATACCAATTTATCATAAACAAAATAATAATAATAATAATAATTATTATTATTATTATTATTATTATGCAAGAAAACATGGAACATACCAATTTGTAACTACAAACATAAGATAAAAAAGATTATATCGAAAAATTTGGAACATACCTTGTACTAGCTTCAGGTTCTCATTCTAAAACAAAATGTACTTCAACAACAAAATTTCTCATTGTTCACGCCGTTAATCATCTATATTTCTCCAAGAAATTCAATGGATTTTTTATTTTTTTTGTATGAACATCGAATATTTTTTTGAAGTAAGATAATAAACTAATTATATTTATAGAGTCTCATTAATTACACTTTAGAGCTAATTTGATGTGAAAATAATATATTATCAAATATTTCCACATCCTCCTCATCAATAGTCGACATTAATACCAATAAAATAAAAAATGAATATTGTAACAAATGAACTAAAAAAACCAAAAGCAAATAAAGAAACATATGTAGCAACTGTCTTTAATAACAATAAAATAAATAACTAAAAAAAATTAACGTTGAAAAAAAAATGAATGGAAGAAAACAAAAGTAAAAAAAATACATACCAACTATTAGCATTAATAAAAATAAAATAAATAACTAAATAAAAAATTAACATTGTAAAAAAAAAACAAATAATACATAGGTGTTAATGTAGAAAACAAGCTTGAAGAAAGTGTTTGCAATTGCAAGAAACCCCTCACAAAAGAATTAGTGTTTTATTATAGTAAAAAATGAGTAAATATATCATTTTATAATAAAAAAGTAAAAAAAAAAAACACCAAAACACGCATGAAGAGCGCGTGCATAGCACTTCCGTTAACTTTAACGGAGTTGGGGATTTCAGGCTATATTTAGAAAACCATGAGGGGGTTTCGCGCATTTTTTAAAACACATGGAGGTTTCAAGCCGATTTTTCAAACCACAAGGGGATTTCGCGCAATTAACCCAATAATATAATGTCAAGTTTAATGAGTGTTTTCTTATTAAATTATTATCGATTTCTTTTAGTAGAAACAATGCAATCAATGCATATAATTTAGTTTGAAGATACTCATTTTTGTTAACATTCTAGAAATCTATTATTATCTTCCAATCTAAAAAATCCATATATTGAAAATTTGATTGATCGTGGGGGTTTGTTATAAAATACACAAAGTTTAGGACTCATTTGATAATTTAGCCAAATCTTAATCGAGCCAACCCGATACATGTATTACATGCATCATGGTTTTGTCTGAAAAAAAAAAAAAAAAAAAAAACTTGTTTTATCGGTACATTCAACCACAAACTTAATCATTTAAACACATTATGCAATTTACATATATAATAGCAAACTTAAAATGATTGAACAATTATCTTGAAATTATCTTCGTTTGATGTTACTTAATGTTGTACTAAAAGTTCCACCATGTAAAGAAGAAGTAAGATATATTTACAGCAATGTTAGAAGTTAGTAAAGTCCCAAGAACTTCCACCAGAAAGTCCCAACTGCTCCCCAGATGAGTACATTAACAATGGCCATGATCATTCCATACTTGAACACATCTGGAAGATCGATATAACCAGCTGCGTTCGAGACCATGAAAACTATATTCAGTCGAAAACTTATCTAGTTCGTATTCTGTAGCGGGAAGGTACTTGCATTTTGTCACACAAACTATCGTTGTTTTCAAACTTCGGTACCTAAACTTTTTTTTTTTTTTTGCCAAGCTTTACCACCCGAATTTTTTCTTGATTTACACTTTGCGACCTAAGAAAAGCTGCTAGCAACTTTTTCAGCCAGAAACCCTAACTTGAAGGGGCATTTTCATCATTTTACGTGGGAGAATGGCATGTACGTGCTAGATTCTGGCCAAGAAAGTTGCTGGAGCAGCCCTTAGGTTGCAAAGTGTAGATCGAGAAAGAAGGTTAACGTTGTGTTTGGATTGAATGAATTTCAAATTCGCTCAAACTAGAGTGCATTCAAAATCCACTTAAATTGCTCAAAAAATAGTTTAAAATGAAACCGACAAATTTCAAATCTATCGAGCCAAACACCAAAGAATTTAGTGTTGTGGATTTCAAATTCATCAATCCTAACACAACCTAAGTGGCAAATGTAATTTATCCTAAGCGTTAACATAATCATTTGAATGAAAACAACAAGAAACAGAAGCCAATGCAAGTTTATGATCAATCATAATAGAAACGGGAGAGAGAAAAAACATTATACCTCCAAAATAAACGGCTGCCTGGCCGCTGCTATAATGAGTCAGAGCACCGAATAGACTGGTATTGTAAGCGAGAGCCAGGGCAGAAAGCCCACCTGGCACGCCCGATGCCAAATGCATAGCAAGAAAAGCAGAGTATAACGCCCCAACATGGCCCGTTTGGCTTGCAAATAAATAGTGAATCAAGAAGTAAGAACTTTGAAGAACAACAAATGCAAGTGGCCAGCTCAATGACAACGACTCTAGGCATTGGGCTACATAATTTGACATCCAGCTTACGATGCCAAGGTCGGTCAACTGGCTTGCCATGCCTACTAGAACTCCAAACCAAGCGAACGTATCCCATGCCGATTTCTCACTTAAGCAATCGTCCCAATCTAGTACGCCTGATAATAAGAGTATCGATAATCCCAGCATTGCAGCTACGACACTTGCAATACCAAGAGCATCTCTGCGTGTATGCACAGTCCAATGTAAGGTTCAAAGTCCGAGATCGCAATGTAATCAAATATTTGCACGAAATCAAAGTATACTATGGTTTTAGACCATTTTCAAGAAGATGTATATACGTACCCGAAAACCCACAAAGAAACTGCAAGGAGCATTGTGGCAATCATCACCCATTCGTTCGTTGTGATGGGGCCCATAAGATCCAATTTCTTTGCAGCCATGGCAGGGGCATCCGGTGTGTCTTTGATTTCAGGAGGACAAAGCTTGTATAGTATCAATGGTGTGGCGATAAGAGAAACAAAAGCAGGCAAACTAGCAGCCTCGAACCAAGAAACCCATGGGTCGGAAACAACAACACCAACTTCCTCAGCAAGCTTGAGACATAGCAAGTTTTGAGCTGCTGCAGTTAGGAAAAGAGCACTTGAGTTACCAGAAGACTGTCAAACATCAATGAGCCACTCGTGAGAGACAATAGATCACGAAATAATATTCGATTATCTACAAATTGGTAGCTCAAACAATACAAACTTCAAGAAAGATTACAAATATGCCTATGAACTCTAAACCCAAAAGAATTCGAAGCCTAAAAAGCAAGATAGCATCACATTACATTTTTCTCCTAAAATTCGAATGGAATTTCACAGCTCAATTTGCAATATCAAATCAATTCGAGGGTGTCATATAAGCATAGATCACATAGAACGAGAAATTTCATCAAAATATCAGTAAAATATCGATAAAAATCGGTATCGATTTCGATATCGATGGCTTCATGGTACAATTGTTGGAAAATCGGTGAAATATTTGGAAAATGTCGTTAAATATCAGTGGAATAGCAGGGACATATCAGTAAATATCGAGAAATAAATGGTTTATTTTGCAATGAATATTATGTCCAATTTCCCCCTTTTTACAATGTTTTGTCAATTTCCTAAATTTTACCGATAATTCCACCGACATGATATTTCCGCAAATATTTCCGTAAAATGAAGATACGATATTTCCATCGAAACAGAAATTTTTATGATTGCATATAAGCTCAAAGAATGGATATATAACACAATCAACATTGTCAAAAGCCAGAAAGCATAATATTATTGAACACAATTTGATGGTACAATTGAAAGAACAAAGTTAAAATGAAGTGAAAACAGACCTGCAATTGAGATTGTACTAAGAAGAAACCAAGCTTTTTCTTAGAAGGATCATTAGGGTTACTTCCAGCTAAAAGCGACAAGGATTGAATAATGGGCAAGAAAACGCCGCCGGCTCTGGCGGTGGTGCTGGGCATCGCCGGAGCGATCAACGCCTCGCTCAATGTCAACCCATACGATAACCCTAGAGTGCTGTTCCCCAACCACATCACGAAATAGGTGGCGATTCGATCTCCTAAACCTGTTTTAACGAAACCGCGTGCGAAGAAGAACGAGATGACGACCAACCAAATGACCTGGTTGGTGAAGGCAGAGAAGGCGGTGGCGAAGGAGAGGGTGTTGGTGAGTATCGAGGCGGTGAGGCCGAGGAAGGCCCACGCGCCGACGGGGAGGGGGCTGAGGACGAGGCCGGCGATGGTGGAGAGGAATATGGAGAGTAATTGCCACGCTTGGGGGGTGAGATCGGGGGGCCTTGGGACGAAGAAGTAGAGTACGATTCCGATGGCGAGTGAGATTATTAATGGAATAGGCTTGGCGCCTTGCGGCGGCGGCGGTGGGCCGTTTGATTCTGGGGGAAGGAGCGCGTCGGAGGAGGAAGAGAGTGTGGGAATGGTGGATTTCCTTTTGGGTTTAAGGAGGGGGTGGTGTGATGGGGGTTTGTTGCGGCGGTGGAGGAGGAAGGGGGTGGAGATGAGGGGGTGGCGGGAATGGAGGAAGGAGGTGGCGCAGGGAGAGAAAAGGGCGGCGACCTCCATTGATGAGGAGTGAAGAAGAAAAAGTGATACTTCACATCAAGTGTGTGTGAAAGGAGAGGACGAAGAAACCCACATGTTCTGTTTTTTTTTTTTTTTGCAGATTGATTTTGCTTTCTCACACATTTTCTCTTTCTTCCTTTTCATCAACTGTTTTACCTGTATTTTATTAATTATTAATATCAAGGTATAGGTGGATGTGCACTCAAAAAAAAAAAAAAGGTATAGGTGGATGTTTTACCCACATATTTCATACTAAGATTATAAGATATCTTTGTATTTGAAGTACGCTTAAAACATTGGGGAAATCCTTAATATCAAATTAGTGAGGTGATAGGTTTTGTTTAATGCGATGTCTTGACTTAGCGACAGAAACCTCATGAATGTTTTATTTCAAATCAACTTTTTTTTTTAATTGTAAATAACAAATTTGAGTAATATCTTGACTGAAAAAATACGTCAATAATTAATATAAAATAAAGCTTGTTTAGTTGATTTTACAAAAAAATTGATAAATGAAAGTGCTCACAAGTTAGAACAATCATCTCTTTTGCACTCTTTCCCTATTGATTGGAAATTATTACTCAGTTTTTATCCATATAATCAAAAATGACTTGGTTTTTGCTATCAATGAATGAGTTTTTTTTTGTTTAAAAAAACTTGATAAAAAATATTGCTACGCTTTGAGTTATAGGAATAAATGTTACTTAAATCAATATTATCATAATATAAAAATGTATTGTCGATAATGTTTTTAAAATGGATTCAGACATATGTTATTATAGATATCATTGGAAAAATATATTTTATTGTAAATATGACTAAGTATGTTTGAAGTACCCTCGCCAATTTGGATTTCAAATTTCAAAATCTAAAATTCGTGTTTGTTTTGACATTTAAATTCAAATTATACATCCATTCAAATTATATATCTTAATCATTCTACCATAGCATTTATCCATATACAATCCAAAAACAATTAAAGAAATATGTCGTTGTTGTTGTTATTATTACTATTATTAGGTGGGTTGTAGGAAATGAAATTGTAAAATTTTCAAGAACAAATCACTGAAAAGTTGGCCAAATAATCAAATTGCAAATTTTTTAACCTCCTATATGAAATTGTAAAATTTTAAAAAGTCATGGTTATTAAATTATAAAATGAATGATAATTCATGTATCTTTCTCTACTTGAGCCTAAAAATTGTATACATGCAAATATAAATTTAACTTAAGAAATTGGAGTAGCACCGTCAAAAATGTAAATCTAGTTGGACCCCCCAAAAAAATAAATCACTCTATTCCCTAAAACATATAAAAATATTGAATCATAAAAGCTCATGAAGGTTAGTTTAATTTTCACTTTCACCATTTGAATTCAATGCACAGTGCAATCCATCATAGTGGCATTTAAGCCTATTTACATAGGCAGGGAACAGTAATCTTTTCATGTAACTAGCATTATATTTACCTTGTCAAAGAGTTACTCTATCATTGAACCACATGGAACAAACAATGCAGAAGCTCGATCTGGCAAACGGTTGACAAAGATTATTTCCGTCTTCGGCCAGACTTAGGGCGCCGTTTAGGGTTTCCGGAAGACTGCTGATTCGACTCTACAGGCAAAACAGTCCCTCCTCTAATGCTATCCGTATCAGGCATGCCTGTGAGCATTTTTTGGGCCTCAACATAAACTTTTAGGTCTCTTATCTGTAAATGAATTATGATAGAGTGGCTTAGTATATATATGTCGGAATAAATGGGATGCAATTATGCACAATAAGGTAAATGTACCTGCTCTTGCAAATCTAAGATTTGGTCATCTTTCGACTTGAGGGACAATCTTTCCCTGTTCATATGAAATTTTGAGATGATTAAACATATTAAGCATGTGAAATGAAAAACCTTTTTGAGCCATTGAGTTTTGGATTTAAATACAGATCTCATTTACAAATTTTTGTGTTACTTATCAAGGAGCTGATGCTGCATAATACATAAGTAACGACAACATATACAGGTGGAAAAAATATATTACCTTTCTTCCATTTCCATGAACTTATTCTGTAGGACTTCTTGCTTCTTCATAAGCTCTTGATTCCTCTGACGAAACAGAAAAAGAAATTAGATGTTTTTTTAGGTTATACCAAAAGGTAGACAAGATGAATTATAGAGGTTTGGAAGAAACCAAAACGATTTAACCATAGAGTCTGAAGTTTACATCTGCCACAGCTTTCTTTTCCTCTGTAAAATTTTCCAATTTGTCTGCGAGATCATGCGTTTTTGAAAATATAGCCTTCTCAACGGTTTTTGCTATTGAACTCTCTTTTGCGCTTTTCACCTCAGCAAGCAATGATTCGTAATGCTGGCAGAAAGCATGGAGTAAAATGGTAAGAAAGTAGAAAACTAAATGTATCTTGACTCTCATCACTAACTAACTTCTTAATCAGTATGGTGCTCCACCAGATAGAAATCTAATGCTAGTAGGAACATGGAGTCGGAGTACCACAAATTATACGAGTACTACAATCCACTGATCATTAATAAAAAAACATCTACTACTTCAAATTCAAACATCCAGGGTTTACACTTACTTGTCTCTGTTTATCCAGCTGACTTGTAAGAAGATGGTTGTACTCGTCCAGAATCTATTGCAAAAAAGGAATTTAAAAAACAAAAAGAGATGGAATCAATTATCTGAAATAGAAACTGTCCAGCTGAAATGTCAATCTATTCTAACTCTGACAAATTCAATGTTCTGCTGCTAGCTAAATGCTATCATTCCTACCAAATAACTTAGAGCTACACCACTTCAAGGAAAAAGAAAACCCAACTTAAGGATTTTATAGCTTGGATCACTTTTAAAATTATGACAAGTTTTCCACAATCTAAGTTAAGATGAATGAAAAGTACCCCTTCAATTTTACTGTTGAAGAGAGCACCATCCAATCCTTCATCTTCAACACCATATTCACATGTCCCACATTCTTCAACTGAAGTGCACCGTGAATTTACAACGGCTGACTTCCCATCAACTTTTGAATGATTCAACCGATGAACATATCTGTCTTGAACATAATCCCAAACTTGCTGCTTTTCCAGATCAAGAGAAAATTGATGGTGCTTATCGCTCCAATGTCCACTAGCATGACCTTTTTCATATCTATATCACCCAAACTATACAGTCAAATAAATTGATACCTATGTAATATGCAGAATCACTGAAAATCAAATGCTTATAGAAATTTAGGGGCCTCAAAATGAAGTATCAACAGCCCAGAATCAAGAAAAAAACTTATTTACCGTCCACATCCTACAAAACCACATATCAAACAGCTCCAAAGGTTTTTGAAAGTTCCACATACAACACAGGCTGGCTTTTCATCACGCTGCTGACAAAGTTGACAAACCTGCCAAAAAGAGGAAAGAGCACATATATATACCTTGAGATTTGGGGAGAGAAGTTAAATTGCACACCGTCATACTAGACTGCAACATGTAACTTAAATTTTGAATTATGTTTAATTACAATACATATTTTAGTAAATAGGAGAGTATAAAATTCAGCTTTTCATCATAGAGTACATAGAGGTCCACAAGTGATAAGAGGTGAAAGGATTTCTCCAAGAGAACGACACCACATGTTAATTCACACAATTTTTTAAAATGGGATATCCAAACTTGGGATATAAGACCTCATCAAACAAAACAAGTACAAATGTAAAAGTTCTCAAGTAAAATGCCTCATGCTTTTCATCAATTCAGGACTAGAAACTGCCAGTAAGTTGATCTAAGACATTACCAGAATTAACTATACAATCCTTTGAAAAATGCAGTCAGTCATGACAAAAATGTGTTTGATATACACACATGCATCACCAGGTAAGCATGAGAAAAGAGATTAATAAGATTACAATAATAAATTAAGTTGATAACTCACTGGGCAAGACAGGAACGTCCACTTTGAGACGCAAGAACAATGAAAAGAGTGATCACACAGAGTGCTCTGTATTCCACTAGTATCTGGGTCCAATCTTTCTTTAAAAAAAAAAAAAAAAAGAAGAAGAAAGAAAGAAAGAAAGTAAGTAAAAAAGAGAAAAGCTGTACCTGAAAGCATGAAAGCACAATGAAATATTCATGAACAAATTGAAATGGCACACCAAGACTAGCAAAATGACTAACCAAGACATACAGGACAGGAAGGCAATTCAGTATAATCAGGCGGAGGTATACTGGCAATTTCTTCAGATTCACTATAATCAACTGATTGAACAAAATATATATGACAAATCTCAACCTGGAAATATAATTATCAAACCAAATTAGACAGTGAAGAAAACTTAAACACTGAACACAAAATGATAGGTATGTGAGTATTTATTGTGGGTAATACCTCAGATGGCTTAAATCTTTTGCCATTGTAACTACAATAAAACCCATCAGCCGCCAATTGATTTTCCAACTGGATCAGGACACTGTACCTGTCCTCCATTCCGTCACTCCTGATAGATAAAAAAAATGCACAACCAGCCAACAAAAACAAATTAATAAAGCTATTAAAATCAAACATGCTATGCATAAAGTTCATTATAACAGATGAAAGAGGTGTTCATTATATCTGAAGTTTCGTGCACCCAACCTATTGTTTACATACATAAACCCTACATAACTAGACAAGCAATTCAAATTCAATATAACATCAAGATCAAGATTAGAATGATACATCCATAGCAATTTCTTCATGTTCATTTGAAGACTAAATTCAAAATAGTATCACCATCCTAATCCTAATTAGTCCAGGTATCCAGAGCAATATCATCACATTTGTGGTTCATACGATTGTTTCTAAATCATCTTCAGTACCTAAAATTTACATCTGATACTACTGCAATTCCACATAATAAAAGTATACTCATAGTAGAATCAACTGCACTATAAAGTTCCCCACACCAAATGCATTAAACATTTTACTTAGCTCCGCCATCAAATTCCTTACCTCAGGAAGAGGATTTCACTAAAGTGAGGAACATGGTTTCCACAGAAGAGAAGGAAATCATCGGAGGACATATAGTTGGGGACGGCGACCACGTAGACGAGGGTGGTCCGAGCGCTTATACTGGCGACGGTGATGGCGGGGGTGGAGGCGGACGGCAGCTGACGGAAGAGGTGCGCGACGCCCATAAGTTGTGCAGGATTCAGGTGATCGTTAAGGGAGGCGGCGGCGGCGGTGGCCGGCGTAAAGGTGATGTGGAGGGGCTGAGGGAAGTCGACGGTGTGGATTTTGAGGGCAAACATCGAATTCTGTTTTCTTTGATTCAGAAAATGTGGATGAAAGTGGTGAAGAGAACTTGAAATTGAAGCTAGGGTTCAATCGAATTACGTCGGAGTTCTTGGGATCGAGAATTTGTTTGGAGATTTCAGTATAAGGTTTTTGATCATCTTTCTCTTTCAAGTACTTTCAAATTCTGTTGTAAAATAATTTCTTTAAAAAAAATGTTATTATCAAAAATACTAAGAAAAATTGTTATTAGTCCGAACGTTGAATGCTTATAATTTCTTACAACCTTTAAAACTAACATATAAAGATTTTAATTATTTCTTTTCTCACTATAAACTTTGAATTCAATAAACTTAATTAACTTTCGTTATAAGTGTAGGAAAAAATATTGTATGAATTGAGGTAAGTTAATGAATTATAATATATTTAAATATTATAAAATTAAACCAAATTGTTGGGTATCCGTGAACTTTGCATGCAAAGTGTTGATATTGAATCTTTCTATATAAATTGTGAAGTTTGTTGTGTCATAAATATTGATCACTCTGAAAGAAAAAGTCTTCTTAGTCGGTACAATGACGAGTCGAACCCCTAGAAGAGGACAATTCAGATGAGGTTGTTCCCTTCATTATGTGAAAGATAAAGAATGTTCCATCAACCGACCAAGACATCACCGATCAACGTGTGAGATCAACCCTGATCAAGTCATCGACTGCTAACAATATTCGAACAAACGAGTCACCCTAATTGTCCTTCAGCTAATGTCGAGTCAAGGCCAACCGACAAAATCACCAAATGAGATCTCCTCACCAACTACCCCAAAACTTGGGGATGTTAATCAAATTAAGGTATTTTAGATCCTCAAAAACAAGGAAAAAGTAGATATGTCTCTAATCCTAATCCTTATGAAATCATTTATTTTATAAGATAAATAATTTGAAAAAGTGTACAAAAAACTCTCATATAAGCAATAAACCTACCCACCTAACTTTATCGAGCTGAATTAGCCGACCAAAACTGAACATATTAATGTTAATGAATAAAAGCTCTGGAACTCAAATTAGACATCAATAAATTTATTCTAAACTAAAGAAGAATTGAACACCACTTTTATATCTCTCATTTCAATCAATCATCGCAAAAATACACAACAATTGACCTAATAATAACATATCTAAAATGTGATTATATTGAGAAGTGTGTACAAGTTTTTAAAGAATAACATTTATATTGAGAAGTTTTTTAAAGTTTTTAAAGAAGGACCAAAACGACATGATACGAATATTATAGGGCTAAAATTTCAAATAAACGTACTATTCCGGATACAAATAATTTTCTTTCGCCACGCAGAAAGGACCGACTCTCTGAGAGAGGGGGGAGAGAGAGAGAGAGAGAGGGCGATGGAGGGTGACGTCGATATGGTGGCGGCGGAGGACGGAGCTGCTGTCGTAAGGCGTTTTCTTTTCTACTTTGGCGTTATTTAATTTCCGTTGTAATTTTGTTCACCGAATCTGCGCGTAATCGAAAACCCTAACCTTTTTCTGTAACCCATGATTATGCGTGTTTTAAGGAGCTGGACGATATGAAGAAGAGGCTGAAGGAGATGGAGGATGAAGCAGCTGCTCTTCGGGAAATGCAAGCAAAAGTCGAACAGGAAATGGGCGCCGTTCAAGGTTTGCCCTTTTCCCTTTATAACGTCGAGTCACCCTTTGATATCATATGTAGTTTCTGTAATGTTATTTTCTTCTCGTGGCTTAGGTTTTTCTTATTTTAAGTGTGGTTAGTTTTTGGGAAACCTGATTGTAATGGGATGGATTTCATGTGTATTGATTACAGGAGGATTGATTCAGTGCACAATTTTATTTTATTTTTTTTCCTTTGCTGTGGCCAAATAACTGTGGTTTATACTACTGATGAGTCTTTTGGTGAACATGCCGAGTAAGGAATTAAGCTTATGCCTTTTCTTCTGGAATTGTTTGAAGCTATTGAAAGTTTTGATGTTCGATCTCGAATATTTCCACATTGTTCATTATTGTCTTATTGTAAATTTTAGTATTGTGGATTTATTTTGCTTCTGAGTGTGGGTTCTCTTACTGGCCTAATAACTATATAATGCGATGCATGGTGGATTGGCTGTGTCATATATGTTGATTGCGACATCTTGATGTTCTATTTTTGGTGAATTAAGCATCATTATACCTTATGATATTTATTGTTAACAAAAAAAAAAAAAGGTAAAAAAAGTTTATTGTTTTTGTGTAGAAAGGTATATTTGCTTTGTTTCTTAACTGCTGGTCAATATGAATATGATTATGAGAAGGCGGTTCAGTGACCCAAACATCATTCTGGAAGTTTCAAAGATGTGTTTGAAAATGTCATAGTTGTTAGAGGGGCGTGCCTGAGGAGCGAGGCGCAAAGGGCGCAGGCTGTAATGCCTCTACAAGCAATAGGGGCGAGCCCTGTTCATGGGGCTAACACCTGTCAGCGCCTCCTGTGCCTTTTTTCGTGTTTTTGAACCGCGATGCCTCAGGTGCACCTCTTGTTCACAGGCCATCCCTCAAACCCCACACACGTTTTAAAGATCCTTTCATGATTTTTAAAGACATTTTTTCCTTGAGGAAAACTTAAGGATGGTGAGAACTTCATTTTGAGTGGGAAAAAACTTGGGAACTTCAAAGAACAAAGACTAAATGCCGTTGGACCTCAATTATTCATGCCATTCCGACCACCGCCACTGCTGCATACCCATGTACTTAACTCTTTTTGTTTTAATATTTTTTGTTGCTGTCATGTTTTTGTTCTTTTCTTGAAATTTAATATGGTTCCAGCAATTTAATGTATCAATTTTTGCAAAGTA
Organism: Scutellaria galericulata; assembly: GCA_946896805.1. Lineage (NCBI taxonomy): Eukaryota > Viridiplantae > Streptophyta > Magnoliopsida > Lamiales > Lamiaceae > Scutellaria > Scutellaria galericulata. The sequence goes on along the minus strand of OX335784.1, from coordinate 27,147,180 downwards.
TACATGCATTTGCACCTCTAACAACAATGGCAAACACCCATTTTACATATTAGTAGAAGAAGCTGTATTCTTTCAGGGTATAATTTGTTTTAAGGACTGAGGCTGTATCTCTGGTGTAAGATGGGTTATCTTTTATTTTGGAGCAGCAGATTGTACATGTACTTTGCAACTTCTAGTTTGATGGTTATCATAATGGGTGAAGATTGTTATGGTTAATGTTTTTTCTTCGACATGGTTTTCAATCACAGTGCTTGGCCAAGTACACTGTCTATTGATATAATGGACGACAATAATTGTTTGCTCTATTCCCCTTCTCGGTTTATAAGTCTTATTTATACTGGTGTACACTTTTTTATTCCAACAGATCCTGCTGCGGCTGCAGCTAATCAGACAAATAGGGAAGAAGTGGATGCTCGTTCAGTCTTTGTTGGCAATGTGAGGCTTCCTTTTTTGTTTATGAAATGCAGTTGTCGATTTCCTCTTAGTCTTAAGTATCCGGTATTAATAAGATATTGTTAATTGAAGTTAGCCTTAGTGAGCATGATTTGTATCATTTTCTTCTGTTGAGATTTGAACTCATTTTCTGTTTTTTCAGTTCATAATCTTTGGTACTTGTTAATTGTTGTAGAGCTGTTACATCAATATCTTTGAAATCCATTATATTGAGTATTCCTAAAGGGCCTAAAGCTGTTGAGTATTGTAATGTGTTCTTCCTTTAGAAAGATAGAATTAATGGTTCTCTTTGTCTGTGTATGTTTGCTATATATAATTATCAAATGAAAGATGATTGTGATGTGGAAGCATTCATGTTCATGTGTTTAGATGACCCTTTCCGTGATTATCTGCTTTGTTATTGTCAGTTTGCCGTTGTGATGACAGTTACTGTTTAATCAACTCTTTATATGGTGTTAGTGTCCCTAGATAATCCTTGCTTTTCTATCTATGAAGTAGTCAGTTTTTGTTTGTTTCGTGTTCTCTTTTTGTGTATCATTTAATTTCTTTTTCCTTAGGGTGGGTTGGGGGGAGATGGTTTGATAGAATTTGACCTGCACCTTTCTTGCAACTAAATATTTTGTGGATTTTCTTGTATTAACCTTTCCGATGACTTTGGACTTTCTAATGATGTTAAGTTTATTGTAATGCTGGTATATTCAATTGACTTTGTCTCATTAAAGGTGTTATTCCGTGTGCATCTGTTTTAACGGATTTGATACTTTATACATGCAATAATTATGTTGTAACGCCAGGCATGTATGGTCATCAGAATCATATTGTTTTTGTTTCTGAATGCTGGACATCGAAATTGAGGGTGGAATTTGCATTATAGGTGGATTATTCATGTACCCCGGAAGAAGTGCAGCAGCATTTCCAGTCCTGTGGGACAGTGAACAGAGTAACCATTAGGACTAACAAATATGGGCAACCAAAGGGATATGCATATGTTGAGTTCCTTGAAACAGAAGCTGTTGATCAGGCTATTCTTCTGAATGAATCTGAACTTCATGGTCGTCAACTGAAGGTCGAGCTACATCATCTTGTCCATTCATTTTGAGTAAAACCACATCAAAGCCTCTTCAATCACAAAACCTTGTAATTTGTGCACATTGTCCAGTCTCTTGAAAATCACTTTTGACATCTTTCCAGGTATCAGCCAAGAGGACTAACGTTCCTGGCATGAAGCAATTCCGCCCTCGGCGTTCCAATCCCTACATGGGCTTTCGATCTAGGACACCGTTCATGGCTGCCCCTTACATGTATTCTCCTTATGGATATGGGTATGATCATTCTCTCCATCTTTCTGTTGTACATGACTCAACCCGTGTTTGAAACAAGAGAATGTCTGAGGAAATCTCTCCTCGTTAACGGTTAATCGTAGTATAACCTATCATTTCCACTTGTGATGGATGTTTCATTTATCAATTGCAGGAAAGTTCCCAGGTTTAGGGTACCAATGAGATACAGCCCTTACTTTTGATCCTCAAGTTCTCAGAACTTTGTGCTTCTGGAATATGTAGTCAAACTTTGCATGTTTTTCTCTTTTTTTCTTTGTGATGTGATTGGTAGTGATATGTAAGAAAATGAAGCTTTTAGTATAATCACATTGCTTAATGTCTATAGTTGAAATGATTGCTTATTTGTTTTAGTTTTTCCTTTTATTCGGAAAAAATTGTCTCAGACGCGCTGGATCATTTCTCTGGAAACGGCTGTTAAGGATTGAGGTTTCAAATTGTCTTCTGATTTGCCCATGTTTCTACTTACTGCATTATATATAGTGTCGTGACTCGTAAAGAACAATCTTTATTGCTCAAGTTGTGAATCTGAATGATGCAGATCATTTTCAGATCTTCATAATTTTTGGCAGTTGGCTTAGCTCAATATTTGGCTTGGGATTTCTGGTAAGCTTATGATTATGAATATTGTTATATTCATCTATGAAAGTAATTTCTAATGCTTATGATTATGAATATTGTTATGTTCATCTGTGATAGTAATTTCTAGCTCAAGGGACAAAGATTAAGACCCAAAATTTATTGAATTTTAGCACTGAATCATCGTACTCAGTGGCCATGATTTCATTTAGCTGTGTTTGGTGCATAGTACATACAGCCTAAGGTTCATGTATGTATTGAGTGAGAGATATTGAATCCATTAATTGAGTTGAAACCAGATTAATTTTTTCAAAGTTATGTTTCGACTATAATACATCTATTCGGAAATCCTCACTTCCATTTATAAGAATGTTTTGAATTTACATTTAATATTCTTAAGAAGTGTTCACTCTTAAAAGATTATGATTACACTAAAACTTAAACAAGATTGTTTCAAGAACATAATTTTCTAAAATAAAGTTTCAATATCTATGACCTAAATTGACTTTTGCAAGTTAATATCTATTTTATAAATTATGAGTTGACGCAATTTATAAAATTAAACTTACGAGACAGTATCACAAGAGTCACTCTTTCTTATTACGTCTTAAAGTAGTTTTACTCTTCTTATGATATGTGAATGACACGAATAACCCCATACCCAAGAGGAAAAAGAAAAAGAAAAAGACGGCACGAATCGTGATGCTTCAAGAGTTAACATACAAAGTATATCTTAAAACGTAAAAACTCATGTGAGGCCGTCTCACGTAAGGTTTTATGTGAGATGATTGCATTTATAATATAAAAAAACATACTTATAGTTGTAAAAGACATACTTAAATAAACTCATACTTATACGATAAAAAACATTCTTATAAAACACATACTTATAGTTGAAAAACATATATTTATATTTGTAAAAGACATACTTAAATCCCATTGCACATAAAACGGTCTCACAACAGACCAACTCTAAAATAATTTTTTTTAATCAAAAATAACTAAATAAGCTACATATCAATGAGTACAATGTTTAACAATTTAATACAATTAACTAATATTAGGTTTTGAAATTAATTGGTCATTCATTATGATGTGATGTTTTAATAGGGTGTACATTGTTGTCAAAATATTCCGTGTTGGAATTTCACTTTTCGTAAATTCTCTTGTGCATCAGATGCTTGAATCTAAGATCTTGTGCAATCCGGGTCGACCAACTCTTCACTCGTTTGGTCTAAAACATTATAGGTGTTGGTTCAAAACTTCCAACTAATGACCCTATTATTCATTATTAGTTATATTATAGTTGTGTATCATCTCATAATTCACATAAAAACATAAATAAAATTATTTCACAAATATAATTTTGTAAGATCGAACATTAACCACAACCCAAATTCATTCTTAAAATTTATATTTATTTTATAAATTATACTATATCTATTTCATAATAAGTGTTGTTTTAGAGTTTTTGTCATAGATTAAGAAATATAAGAATTAGGTAAATAAACCGATTCAAGATTGAAAAGATAATAATTAATTTCATAAAAGGTATCATACTAAATCCATAAATTTTAATCCAGGATTATTAATATAGATAATTTGGAAATAAAATTATATACAAGTTTAAAACGACACTTATTATGAAATAAAATTTAAATTTTAGAACGACATATATTATAAAATCGGGAGTGTACATTTTAATTTACCTTCTCTCACAAAATTATATTCATAAAATGATGAAAGACAATTATACCCATATTTAATAATCTTGAATGCTGTTTTATAATATATTATTGGCAAATATGACGTAATCGGAGCAATTTCTCGGCATTCATCTCTCAATAAAATCCCCCCCCCCCCCCCCCCCCCTGTCATCCATTCTCCCTCCATATCTACTCCTCTGCCATTCCCTCTCCCTCTCCCTCTCTCTCTCTCTCCCAGAGGAAAACATGCAGGCGAAAGCAATGGCACTCACAAACCCTGCCACCACCGCCGCCGCCGCGCCCCACCTTCATAAACCCTTCCTCCACCCCACCGCCACACAATCAACTCCCATCAAATCCACCTCAATTACGCCTCTCCGCATCAAACCCCGATCAAAAACAATCTCAGCCGTCCAATCCTCCAACCCACCACCTTCCCCCGCCGCCGCCGCCACTCCACCATCTAAAAGCTGGAGCCTCGATAGCTGGAAAACGAAGAAAGCGTCCCAACTCCCGGAATACCCGGATGAAACCGCCCTCGAATCAGTCCTCAAAACCCTCGAATCATTCCCGCCGATCGTCTTCGCCGGCGAGGCCCGCAGCCTCGAGGAGAGGCTCGGACAAGCTGCCCTTGGAAACGCCTTTCTGTTGCAGGGTGGTGATTGTGCTGAGAGCTTCAAAGAATTCAGTGCAAATAACATTAGAGACACATTCAGAGTGCTCTTGCAGATGGGCGTTGTGCTCATGTTTGGTGGCCAGATGCCTATCATTAAGGTCTATCCATTTCACTTCTCTAAGTAATTCAGAGATATTATTACAACAGTTTGTTTGTTGCTTGTTATCCTGTTTTATAGCTATATGACTATATGAGTTGCTACAGTAAAATTGAGTGATATCATTTGCTTGTGATTCTGCTGTTTTATGTGCATTGCATATGATTTTGAAGTTTCCTAGTGACTAAGTTTAGTAGGATGATGATCTGGCTGTTTTCACAAGTTTGTGGACTATTTCTTGGGTATCTCTGATTATCGTCAGAATAGCTTTTAGGAAGGGATTTGTGATGAGTAATGAAGTTAGTGATGTAGGAAGAGTTGGTTGGTATTTCTTGGTAAAGAGAGTGAGGAGTGGAGGTGCAACATAGAAGATAACCATTGCATTTTCACTTTATAATATGAAAAATTTACAAGACTGAAGTTTCTGATACATAAAACAAGTATGAATGCTCTTGGGAGTTGCAGAAATTAGCTGGAATCAGATTTGGCTATTCTATCTTGTTTTGAAGTAGTAAGAATGGTGACGAAGCTTGTGTCGATGGAAACACTATACAAGAAGAAACATTTAGAACTTACTCAGCTTTTTTTGATAGATTGGCTATTGGGGAACTGATTGTTGATCATTATTAATTCATGGCATATACTGATATACATCAATCTTACATTTTGTTCCTTTATGTAAGTTGGCTTGGTTGATTATTACATGCAAAGCCTAATACTTATCTTAATCCACCTTTGTAGTTGCTGGGATAGAATTATGTTTTAGGTTGCTGTATATGTTCATTCACTTTAGTGATTGTTCCAAATGTCTCTTTGAGGTGGAAGATAGTTGTTTAATGAGAACTAGATTTGAATCCTTTTTTTCTTTTCTGGCCAGTGCCTTTAATTCTAGCCCATATTAACTTCCCAAAGAATAATTTGTTATGATGTTTTAATTGCCTACTCGAGGATGCTAGATTAGGACTCAAACTATAGCATATACTAGCTTGATCTCTGATTTGTTATGCTGACTTTGAACAGTAAAAAAATGGTGAATGAGTGAATGACTTTTGTGTCTTGGGATCATATTCTTTAGGTTGGAAGAATGGCGGGGCAATTTGCTAAGCCAAGATCTGATCCATTTGAGGAGAATAATGGCATGAAGCTGCCAAGTTACCGCGGTGACAACATTAACGGGGACACTTTTGATGAGAAATCAAGAATTCCAGATCCCCAGAGAATGATTAGAGCCTATACCCAATCAGTGGCTACACTTAACCTGCTCAGAGCATTTGCTACTGGAGGGTACGCTGCCATGCAGAGGGTCACTCAGTGGAACCTTGATTTTACCCAACAGAGCGAGCAGGGCGATAGGTTTTAATCCTATTTCCCTAATTTTGTTTATTCAAACTATGTGTTCCCCTTAATTTCTAATTTGAATGTCCAAGGTTGAAATTGTTTATTCTTGCTATTTTGAAAAGGTACCGTGAACTGGCTCATCGAGTCGATGAGGCTCTTGGCTTCATGGCTTCCTGTGGTCTTACATCCGACCACCCTGTCATGACCACTACTGAGTTTTGGACATCACATGAGTGCTTGCTTTTGCCTTACGAACAAGCACTTACTAGAGAGGACTCAACTTCCGGCTTGTATTATGACTGCTCTGCTCACATGCTTTGGGTCGGGGAACGAACCAGGCAGTTAGATGGGGCCCATGTTGAGTTCTTAAGAGGAGTTTCTAATCCTCTTGGAATCAAGGTGTGCGGCTTATATATCACTTGATTCACCAAGTTATCTTTGAAAATGAGTTATCATATCTTTGTGATGCAGGTGAGTGACAAAATGGATCCGAATGAGCTCGTGAAACTCATTGATATTCTGAATCCTGAAAACAAACCTGGAAGAATCACGGTGATTGCTCGGATGGGGGCTGAGAACATGAGAGTGAAACTTCCGTATCTGATTCGGGCAGTTCGTCGAGCTGGTCAAATTGTCACTTGGGTCAGTGACCCTATGCATGGAAACACCATTAAAGCTCCTTGTGGACTCAAGACCCGCTCCTTCGATGCAATCAGGGTATGTTTCTGCTTTTTCTTGTACTTCATTCTTGCAAGCCCTTAAGTTTATTCATAAAGAATTAGTTCATGCTGAAAACTGCCGACTGTTTCAAACACTTAGCCCGAAGTCCTTTCCTTTTATACTCACTAGCACACAATATTTATGTGACACTGCTGGATTTAGTCGATATTAAGTAGTGCAGTGGAAATTGAGACCTGAAAGAGTACAAATTTTACAGCCACTCCCAATTTTTCCAACATCATGGATTAGGATAACAGTAGGGACTCAGTTTTAAAGCTTTGAAGTTTTCAGGAAAGATGACTAAATCCCGTAAAATGTACCACACGCACACACACATAGAAGAACGTAGTAGTAGTAACAACAACAAAAACGAATTTTAAACCTAATAAAACAGAACTACTTCTTTTATCTTTCAAAATGTTGATTCAACGTTCTAGCATTCAGTATATTGAAGAAAGTTTAAATTCGGCATATAATTAGTAGATTGAGGGGTTGGTATATCATATCAGGCTGAGGTGAGAGCATTCTTCGATGTACACGATCAAGAAGGAAGCTACCCTGGAGGCGTGCATTTGGAAATGACGGGGCAAAATGTAACAGAGTGTGTTGGAGGGTCTAATACAATCACTTACAACGACCTGAGCTCACGCTACCACACCCATTGTGATCCAAGGCTTAATTCTTCTCAGTCTCTCGAGCTTGCTTTTATCATCGCCGAGAGGCTTAGAAGGAGAAGAATCGGGTCCCAACGCTCTTTTCCTTCTTTCAAGGTCTAGGAAGCTTTTCGAATCGCTTTGAACAAAGAGGATTATTCCGAGTTCTTGTTTTCTGGTATGTGTTCATATGATATATATGCATGCTTATGAAGATGCCCGAGTTTGTTGAAATCTAGAAAATGCGTTGTCCTAAGTGAAAGCTCGTCTTATTGATGATTAATCGTTTATATGTTTATATATACCGAATGCTTATAGTTATATGTAAGAGTTTGTCTCTCTATGTTTTCTTGACAAAGATGGCGTTATCTCATCGAAGATGAATAAAGCATCAAATGATGTGTAGTGGGTCTCGATTCTTCATTATCAACTTATTAATGTTTTCAATTATTATATCCGTGAGACCGTTTTATATGAGTTTTTGTGAATATGAACTATAGAACTGACCTGGTTTGGTGATGATGAATTTGTTAGAGATCAACATCCATTGCCAGCAATGACCCAACTCGTATTTATTACACTTTGAAAAGAAAGCCTAAAATGTGTGTAATTAATGATGACCATATCATTGCTTGTGAAAGGAATTTGATACACAACTTAAGTCGAGTTGGTAAGACCCTCGTGTGGGGCAGATTTCCACTGAAATATTGTGAAGGTGTGTCTTAGGTTTGAATCCTATCGACTTTTTCCTAGAGGTGTGTCTGTCATGATACATCCCTTGATTTATATCTTACCCAATTGAGGGGTCTATGATCAGGTGAGGGAGTTCTTTGTTTCTTCATATTCAAAAGATTTCTTCTATGTTTTTAGTCAATGTTTGGTTGTTTGCTAATAAATTACTCTCATACTTATCTTAATTAAACGCCATATAGAATTGATCAAGTGGGTTGTTACACAACATTTGAAATAAATATAATTACTTTGGAAACTATAGAGATAAGACAATTGATTACATCTTAGTTTGGGTTTTACATTAACACAGTTTCACATAAGATCTGATGTAAAACAAAGTTTATATGGATGAATAAAAGCGGGTCAATAAATATTATAAGTTTGATGTAGAAAATATAATATCATGGGCTCATAACGAATGAATCTTGATTAATTCTCTATCAATATATTGTGTATTCGGTGTGAATTGGGATATTCTTTTCAATTTGGGAATGTATCCTCTTCTCGTGAGCTGTGATTATGAATACTAAACTTATTTAAATTTTCACCAAATATTTAGACTTTTATTTGAGTTTTGATTTGATTGTTATTTGTTAATACTCATTAAGTTTAAACAAATTGAAGTTAATCTCAAGTAACTGGATCTTTTATGCATGTTTTGCTCTATTAATCTAGAAATAATTGAACAGATTTTGTCGAAAGAAATATTGTATCCAAATCCCCTTCAATTCTATGATGTTCAATGAAAATTACAAGATAAATATTTTTAATTTTAACAATGATGATCAAGTTGATAATGAACACTTACCATCATGTTTCTCTAATCACAGCATCTACAGAAATGTGCCTCCAACAAGCAGAAGCCTAACATAACATTTTTACACACCCTTATTTCGGGGAAAAAAGAAAAGAGGTTGCAAAAAAAAAAAAAAAAAAATATATATATATATATATGTATGTATGTATGTATATTAGTGTTTATATATATTGTTTTATTATGTTCTCACGTAAAATATACTATTAAACTACACATCATTTTTAATAAAAATTTCAAAAAATAAAATTTTTTTTTTAAAACTAAATATATGTATGAGAGGGAGGTTGGATTTAGATCTTATACTAAAAGGTAAAGTACTAGCATTTTGTAATTATATAATAATAATAATAGTTATAAAAAAATAATAATAATAATAAAATTACCAAAAGCGTCATTCAGATAAGAACGAATCCCACGAAAGCGACATTCTTGTCGCCCCTGCCCCAGCATAATTTCAATAATATATAGTATCAATTTTAAATGGACTTCACCAACCCACACACTCAAAGAAAAAAAAATTAATAAAGGGCTTGGAAAGCACACCTAATCGTATATTATTTTTGGGATTTTAATATCTGTTCCATTTATATTTTAATATGAGTAAATCTGACTGTTTATTTTTTGGATTTTAATATCTATTTCATTTATATTCTAATATAAGTGAATCTTTAGTGAGGCCGTTTTACAAATTTTTATTGCATTGTGTAAAACGGACCAACCCATAATCTAATTACCCACAATCCAAACCCTATAATTCATATGTTATGGATGATGGAGCTCTAACTATTCGTAAATTCGTCTCATATGAGCTTTTGTATTCTAATATTTCTATAAAACAACATATATATATATATATATATATATATATATATATATATCATTATTTATTTATTTCACAATCAAGCACCACCCTAAAAATCGACCCGTTTAACACTTCATTTCCCATATTTAATCATTCCTAATATAATACTATATTATATTTCCCTGGTCGCAAATTTTTCACATTTTCCATATGATAAAACATAATGTACAGTAAACCAAACCCCTTAAACCCTTCTCCTGCGTCCGTATCTTTACATACGTACACCTGCGAGCACTCGATTCTCGCCCACCATTTCTTCTCGAATTCAGTACTCGTGGAAATTATACGGTGTGCCACGGTGTAATACTCTCGATCAAACAAGCGTCGAGCACTGCGATGTCTGTGGGTCCCACATCGCCGGTAGCAAATACCTGCGCCCATTCACCCCGTGCGCATTATAGCTCGCCGCCGTGCTTTTATCCGTCAACACATTACCCGCGTAGCCCGGGTACGCGCCCGACCCGAACACGCCCGTGCACGCGCTTACCGCCTCCAACGGCGCCGTCGCCGGCCCCTGGTAGTAACCGTTGTTGTACGGATTCGTCACCGTTCCCGCCAAAACCGTGGCGAGGTTGATGACCATTCCGTCAACTCCGACGTCTCCGTTCGGCGCCACCAGCGGCGGCGTCTGCGGGCCGTACAACGGCTGGTGAAACGGCCACGCGCAGTAGCCCGGGCACTGAGTCTCCGAGTTCCCCACCCACGCGTAGGCGAACCGAGCCGCGCCGCGAGTCGAGCCGTGGCTGCCGCACCTGCTCCTGCAGAAACCGTCGACGGCGACGTCCTTCGCCGTCAACACGACGTTAACGGTCCCGGCCGCGTGCCCCCCCTTAGCAGCCAGATAAACAATTTGGGAATTTTTCAGGAATTTTCCGAGGGAGTAACTCTCATCGAGAAACTGCTTACCAACGACGACAGCCGGGGCGCCGGCGCCGCCTTTGTATTTCTCCGTCGTTTTCCACCACGACGCGACGGAGGGACGCGGCGGTTTGGGGGAGTTGAGAGATTGGAGGAAATCGACGATCACGGAGCGTTGGATGGGGGTGAACTTGCCGTACCAGATGAGATTGACGGTGACGGTGCCTTTGAGCAGAGCGCCGTTGTGGTATTTGAGGACGAGGGGCTGCTGCTGCACCAGGGCAGCCATGGAAGAAGAGGTGATGAATAGAAGGAAGAAGAAGGCAGTGACAAAATGGTAAATAGAGGCCATGATTATTCTGGAAGAAAGGGGTTTGGATAATGGTATGTGTGTTTGGGGGTATTTATATGAGAGAGAGAAAGAGGGGGACAGCTGTAAGGAAGGAAGTGTCAACATCAGCTGACGCCACGTGGAACGATGTGAGTGGGGTAAGGCCTAGGACTGGCCAGGCTGTAAGGTTCTAGGGCGTGACGTGGATCTTTATACCACCAAATTTGAATGTGGTCTAACCTCCTGTATCACTCGATTACTTTTGTTTTTTGTGCATAAGCATTTCTCTGAACACTTTCATAGTTTTTAATTATTTTTAAATAATATATTGCACAAATAATTATTTGAGAGTTTTATTCAATCATTGTTAGTTGTTCATGAACATAGCATTAATATCTTTACGTACATCTACGTGCTTCCCTAATTTGAAAATATTTTTCAATTTAAATTCTTGCAAAAATTCCTACGTTAAATCGGGATAATTGTTGCAAAATCAGATGTCATTTTAATCAATATTTTAACTATTGATTAAAATAACATAAACTTATATATATTGTATGTTTTTTTATCTTGATTAGCTTTAAACAAATGAACGTCAACAAGATAATTTCAGAAATGGTCGAGATTAAATACATATAATATATATATATATATATATATATATATAAAAGATTATACTTTTAACAAATAGTAAAAGGTTTGGTCAAAATCATAATTTGAATAAATATTGTCATTATTTTGGAAATTAACCCTTAAACCAGTCAATTGAAAGCATTAAACATTGTGTGTTCATTAAATATTATCTTTTTTCAATCGTTTAGTTGTCATATTTTGTTGTGAAGAATTTTCATGGTGCAATGGTGAAATGAGAATAATTACATTGTCATCATTTTAATTATTTAGTTGTCATATTTTGTTGAGAAGAATTGAAATGATAGAAAATGATGCAATTGTGTAGTGTTGCAATAATATAATTATATATATACTAATATAGAAGGTAATTACTGTCACGCCCCAAAATCTTTCGGTTAAAATATCAGAGTTTTTCTTGCGGGCGTGAAGAAAGAAGGGGGAAAAGACGTGCATGAAATAAAATAGAAATCTTTGGGAAAGAATAACAGACGATTTTATATATACAAATCCTCGGCGTCTAGCCGAAATAAATCCATTTTACATAGCAGCGGAAAAACATCAGGATCATTTACAAAGAAGAAGAGCTGTTTAATTTTACAATCGAGCAACATATCTTTAAAAAGGTAAAATCGGAAGATGGACTCAGTTGATAGGGCACCCATCTCTCTACGCGTCAAAATTCTCTTCTTCTCCTGTAGTGTGAGTACAGGTGGGGGGTGAGTGCGTTGAATACACTTGTGGATACAATCTCCAAGTTTTAATATTATTAAGCAGACACACAGATCAATCATATATATACGTTTGGCAAATAAACACATTACATATAAGGCATGACATGTAATCGTTTTCTTAACGGACGACCTAGCCATTTCCCAGCCCATTTCCAGGTAGCGGCGTATTCACGGACCACCCTGTCCCTTCCTAGCGGTGTATTCACGGACCACCCAGTCCCTATACCTAGCGGTGTATTCACGGACCACCCAGTCCCTTCTTAGCGGTGTATTCACGGACCACCATGTCCATCTCTAACGGTGTACTTACGGACCACCTTGTCCCTTCCCCCACAATAAAACAATACGCACACAACATTCACAGTAAATAGGGTTCAACAATAGGATTCAACATTTCATATATCAAATAGGAAAACAGTAAACACAATGAGTTTAGAAGTTATCTTCACCGAACACATCATATAATCACAGCATTTATCCCAACACACACTTAAGTTCACAATTCATATCGTTCGTATATCGTCATTCATGCATTCGTTAATGGAAACACAAAGATTAGGGTTTAGAGTTTACCCCCACCTACATCATATAATCACAGCATTTAGTTATGGAAACATAAGGGTTTTGAGTTTAGAAGTTACCCCCACCTCGTATAGTGGTTACCGCGTGAGTAGATAGAACAGTACGTCCAACAACCCAACACTTCCAAGATTAGTCCAACAAGTAGCCTACACGTTTACGATGTTTCTTAAATTTTAAATACAGTATAGTTAAAGCTGTAAAGGGTCCCAGCGGAAAAACGTTGGTTAAAGATACGACGGATCGAAAATACGGCATTACGTGCTCCGAGGCTCGCGAGCACCCGGCGTCGGGCGAAAACGAACCCGACGGCTCGCGCATCACCCGGCAGCTGCCAAGTTTCCTCAGCCAACCGGTCCCCATCGCCCGCGCACGCTAGAAACCCGGCACTCGCGCCCGCGCGCACCCGACACCCGGCGCACACCCGGCACGCACCCGACGCACACCCAGCACGCACCCGACGCCCGACCCGACGCACAACCCGGCGCGCATACGACGCCCGGCACACCACCACCAGCACCACTGCTGGGCGGCGGCGGCTCCGGCGGCGGTAGAAATTAAAAACGTAAAGGAAAAGAAAAGAAAGAGAACTTACGTGTTCGCGTCGCGAGCGTCGCTCGGGTCGTCGGCTTTGAAAACGTATAAGTTTTGAAAATTATGAGCCCCTATTTATAGATTTTGGAATTTACCTTTTTACCGTTGAAAAGTTACTATTTACCAAAAATATCTCAATTTCTCTTTCATTAAAATATTATTTTTATTTTTACCTTTTATCAAAATTTTACCCTTTCCTTTATTAGTTGAACTACGGGTCTCCGATTGACCTCTAGTTTGTTTCTATTTTCTCGTATTTCCGATACGAATCTCTTGGTAAAATCATATTCTAGGTTCCATGTCACGAAAAATATACCCATCTAAAACTAAAACCGGCGTTAACCAAGTATCTGAAACACATGAACTAAATTAAACAGTCAAAACATACGCACATAATTATTAAGTCGGGGTTCAAATATTTAATTATTCAATTATGCTCATTTTGATCCGGAGTGCTACAATTACTATTAACCAAGATTTGTAATTATGTTAATTTGAAGGGTTAATTTCAATTTGCTATTTGACCTTTTCAAGTGGGTGCCTAAACTAAAAAAAAATTCAAATCGCTACTCATTCTCTTCAAAATTTTCCGATTGCTACCCCAAACTCAATTTTTGACATATTTTCCAGTCAAAACTCGTCGAAAAACTTGAAAACGCAATCTGCCTCCAAATATCAGTATAAAAAAATGCATGATTCATATGTCAAAATGACCATTATTCAAAGTCCAGTTATAAACCCAAATCGATTTCATGAATCTCATTCAAATCGATCACGAATCGAACAAAAATATTTTAGGGTTTTGAACAAATTTTTGTTCGATTTATGAGATGTGTGATGCGGGAATAAATTAAATTCATTCAAGGGATTAATCTCCTAATATACAAAACAAGAGATAAGTATAAAAGGAATACAAATAATGTTACAACAATAAACCCCTAAAAATATGCTAAGGTATCTTTTCCTTAATACGCCCCCGCAAAATTGACGTGCCATCCGCCACGGAGATTTTGGAGCGAAGAAGACCAAACCGAGAACGACTCAATGGTTTTGTCAACAGGTCAGCAAGCTGATCAGTTGTATTAACATAAGCCACCGAAAAAATTCCTTTGGTAGATAAGTCGCGCACGAAGTGGAGGTCTAGAGCAATATGTTTCATCCTGGAGTGCATCACCGGATTCGAGGCCAGCCGAGTAGCGCCCAGATTGTCACATAAAAGCTTAGGAGCTGTGTTTAAGGAAAGACCAAGTTCTCAAAAAAGTTGATAAATCCAACAAACTTCAGTAGCAGTAGAAGCTAATGCTCTATACTCAGCCTCAGTAGAGGACCTCGCGACTCCATGTTGCTTTCGGGATCTCCATGAAATGGGAGAGTGATCAAGAAAAATAATATATGCCGATGTAGATTTGCCATCAGAAATGTTCACACCAAAATCTGAGTCCGAATAAGCTGTCAATGATAAGGACCGCGGTGTTCGAAGAAGAAGACCATGGTGTAGTGTGCCTTTTAGATATCGCATAATCCGTTTTACACCCAACCAATCATTTGCGGTAGGAGTAGACATAGCCTGGGCAAGCTTATTCACAGCAAAAGCGATGTCTGGACGAGTTAATGTGAGATATTGTAAGGCTCCAATGGCACTTCGGTACTCAGTAGGATCAACAGCTCCCGAAACAGATAAATGCTCAGAGGTAGCGATGGGTGTGGTGACCGGTTTACACCCGTCCATGTGGAACTTACGTAAAAGGTCGACCATATATTTATGCTGTGACAACAGCAATCCTTCCCGACACCGAGACACCTCCACTCCAAGAAAAAAAGTCAGTGAGCCAAGATCCTTTAAAACAAAGGATGATCTGAGATGTGCAACTAATGAATCAAGAAGAGAATTGTGCGAGCCCGTAATTATAATATCATCAACATATACAAGAACTAGAAGACATGCACCTGATTGACGATAGATGAAAAGGCTATGATCAGCCTGTGATTGGTGGAATCCAAACTTTAAAAGTGCTGCACTTAAGGTATGATACCAAGCGCGAGGAGCCTGACGAAGCCCATACAATGATTTGTGTAGCTTACACACATAATTTGGATAATCGGGATCAACAAAGCCTTGAGGTTGGCGCATGTATACGGGTGTAGGTAGTTTGCCGTGCAAGAAAGCATTACTCACATCAAGCTGTCGAAGATTCCACTTGTGAAAAAGTGCCATAGACAGGACAGTTCGGATGGTCACAGGTTTAATAACTGGACTAAATGTTTCATGAAAGTCCAGGCCGGGTCGTTGATGAAAACCTTTGGCTACAAGACGAGCCTTGTAGCGTTCAATTGTACCATCCGGTTTCCGTTTTAGGGCAAAAACCCACTTACAACCAACAAGATTGCAATCCTTTGGTGGAGGGACCAAATCCCATGTGCCATGTGAAGAAAGAGCTGTGATTTCATCGGCCATTGCCTGGCGCCAGAGAGAATGTTTTAAAGCTTGAGTAACTGTACTTGGAATGACATCCTCAGGAAGAGGATGTTTAGTTGCTAAATGCGTGTTTGGCGGGATTAGTGATGGCGGTAGATCAGTAGCAAAGCCAACCAACCGAGTCGAAGGGTGACGATCCCGAATGCTTCGTCGAACAGGTTCAAGAGGTCCAGTGAAAATTGCTGGAATAGGGGCAGGTGTCACTGCCGCAGTGGGGCCCGGAGACAGAGGTGGGCTTGGCGGAGTGATGATTGGTGTAGCTGGTGTCGAGTGTTGAGGTAGAACCGAAAGTGGCAAGGTGGTGTTGGCTTCTTCGACAGCAGGCTTGGGTGATTGAAAGAAATCTGCAATAGCACTTTCATTAAAGCGAACATGTCGGGAAATTATGATTTTCCTGGTCACTGGATCATAGCATCGATAAGCACTCTGTGTGAGTGAGTAACCGACAAAAATGCAAGGTCGAGAAGCAGGTTCAAGCTTACTCGATGTATATGGCCTCATCCAGGGATAACACACACAGCCAAAAGTTCGCAATTTTCTATAATTCGGCTTCCGTCTAAAAAGAGCCTCAAATGGACTTAGGAGATGCAGTACCGGAGTAGGCATTCTATTTATCAGATAAACACTTGTTTGAAATGCGAATGACCAGAATTCAGAGGGAAGTTTAGCATGATGCAATAAGGCTTTTCCTGTTTCCACAATGTGACGGTGTCTCCGTTCAACTAAACCATTCTGTTCCGGTGTGTGTGGTGCAGTAGAAAGCCATTGAATTCCATGAGTCTGAAAATAAGACTGTAAAGCCAAGAATTCCCCACCATTGTCACTGTAAAAATTGCAAATAGGGTGACCGAATTGGCGTTCGGCTAATGGTTTAAATTTTTCAACAATTCCCTTGACATCAGATTTGTAGAACATAGGGAACAACCAACAATACCGCGTAAAGGAATCCACCAATAACAGATAATATCGAAACCCATCAATAGAAATTTGAGTAGGACCCCACACATCCGCATGCACAAACTGTAAAGGTTTACTAGCAATCAAAGAAGATTCAGTAAAAGGTAATTTATGTGTCTTGCAACAAAGACATGAATCACATTTAAAAACTGACAAAGTATTCTTGTCCACAGGCAAATTATTCTGAGAAATAACAAGAGAGCTGATCTTGCGAGAGGGATGTCCCAAACGCGAATGCCAAATGTGAAAATTGGTGCGCAGACCAAAAGAATTAAAATGTGCAGAGATTAAAGGAGAACCCTGCAGCTTGTAGACACCTTCCTCACACAGTCCTTGAGCTAGAGGCGCTCCCGTAAGTCGATCCTTCACAATAAACAAGTTGGGAAAAAATTCCACAGACACATTGTTATTTGCAGTAAAACGATGCACAGATAAGAGATTTTGCTCAGCCGTTGGAACACAGAGCACATTAGATAAATTAAAGGTACGTGAGGGAAATGTAAGAGAAGCAGTACCAGTGTGAGAGATTGGCATAGTCGAGCCATCAGTTAGATGCACTTCCTCAGTGCCATCGTATTCGGAATGGAGAGAAAGATTCCCAAGGTCATTAGTGAGGTGATGGGACGCCCCTGAATCCATAAGCCATGAGTTTGGTGACGGAACTGATGGAGAACGGACATTATTTGCCGATGGTACAGAAGCAGCAGTCGGGAACTTGAAGCAAGTCTTGGCAGAATGACCTGGTATTTCGCACAGTTGGCAAACCACACGTGGGGATGAATGAGGCACTGATTGAGAAGAGTAATAGGTGGAAGTCGAAGCATTGTTACGTGACCCCGTGCGGCCCCCACGGCCACGTCCGCCTCGATGGGAATTAAAATTTCCAGTTCGTTGATGTGATGGCTTGGTAGTCCGCTGCTGAGCAAGATTAGCAGTCACCGTGAGATCAGATTTATTGGTGTCAAGGCCATCAACAAACTTTTCCTGGGCCACAAGCAAATCCATCAACTGTGGAAAGGAGATAGAGGACGTTTGAGCGCGTATTGAAGCAGCAATATCGCGAAATTTCGGACTCAAACCACCGAGCACATAGAGCGTGAAGTCATCATCAGACACAGGGGAATCAATAAGAGAAAGCTCATCAACCTTAGCTTTCAATGAATGCATATAATCAGCCACTCCTTTGGAACCCATCTTGGTCGACTGGAGATCGCTCTTGAGTTGCATAATACGAGCTCTTGATTTGCTCGCAAATATGGAGTGAAGGCCCCTCCATGCTGCAGCGGACGATGTGTACGATGTAATGTAGGGTGCGACTTCATCAGTAAGTGACCCTTGAAGAAAAGCATACACCAACTGATCCTGGCGAAACCAGGTACGATAGGTAAGATCGGAGACTGGAGGTTCGGGAATTGAACCATCAACATAGCCGAGAAGATCATGGCCATTCAAGATTGCGGTCACAAGTGATAACCACTGGGGAAAGTTTGATCGGGTAAGTTTGTGGGAAGACGGAAACGGTGCAGTTATAATGACAACGGAAGGAGGGGGTGTGGCGGTGATAGTTGTTTGCTGGGGGGTGGATGAAGAAACATCATCAGTGGCCATGATCAATTGTTGCAGCGGAGAAGATTAAGGCAAGGAAGCGTGGGAGAATTGGATCGTGAAGAAAGCTGATACCATATGAGATGTGTGATGCGGGAATAAATTAAATTCATTCAAGGGATTAATCTCCTAATATACAAAACAAGAGATAAGTATAAAAGGAATACAAATAATGTTACAACAATAAACCCCTAAAAATATGCTAAGGTATCTTTTCCTTAATACGATTCAAGTTTAAATCAAACAAGAATCATAAAATTAACTTATGGTTATAATTTGACTTTGAAAGAGAGTCATTTTGACATATGAATCATGCAGTTTTGGCTAATATTTGAAGGTCAATTGCATTTTTGAGTTTTTCGGTGAATTTTGGCCGGAAAACAAGTGTTTGGGGTAGCAATCGAAATTTTTTGAAGAGAATGAATAATGATTGAATTTTTTTTTTAATTTAGACACTTATTGAAAAAAAAAATATATAATAATTTTAATAGCAAATTGATATTAACCCTAATTTAAATATGAGAATGTAAATTTCAGCGACGTGCGTGGTGTGTGGGGGATGGCGATAGTGACGTGGAATTATGGCACGCAGAGTTCTACTCCAAATAAAATATATATGGATCATAAATTAATTATAAATTATCTAATCACTCGAGTTTATTTATTTACTATGCTTTTAATAGTATATTTGTTGAGCCGAATAAATTTTAATAGTATACATATAATATGTTTATTTCTTTAAGAGTTGCTCTCTTATGAGACTATCTCACATGTGACGGGGATTCAAGTATATTTCTTACAGGTATTAGTATGTGTTTTTTATCTATAAATATGTATTTTATAAATATGTTTTTTATAGCATATTTCAAGTATGTTATTTTCTCCTATAAGTGCAACCGTCGCACGATGTGACAGTTGCACATGAGTTTTGTGTTTCTTTAATTTGTTTTTAAATAGTACATCCTAAATATCTTAAATAATGATCGCATGTCCACTGTAGATATGTTTTAATATGTACATTATTGGTTTGTAAAGATTTCAATCCTAATCTTGTAATTTGAAATTTAACGATTGTATTGGATTTGTAATACATCAATATTGCAACATACAAATTAATATGTGCTCATCATGGATAGAGAATTTAATAGCATAAATTTGGAAATAGACCTTTAAATGAGTTGTACAACTTTCCCCTTAAAAATAGAAGTATTTAATTAAACATATAAAATTAGTTTAGCCGAATAAGTCATAGTGTTGCCAAATTAATGCTACAAAATTTGGAAGGTTATCTGCAATGTAACCTCACTTCATCACATTTGCAATTCCATTTCATTAGCTCCATGGATCAAAAGTGCAAATGAGAGCATCTATGTCACTTATTTTATACATGTGAAATTTTTAAAATTATATAATTCAGATAACATTTATAATTAACGATATTAATTAACTATCAAAATTACAAAGTTTTAGCAGTGCTAAACTGATTAGATACAAAAGTAGGATATAGATGATCCAAACTATCAAAAGTGTTACCAAAATATTAAGATAATATTTTTAGTCCTCTATTTTTACTTGTTGAATTTTTTGGTCCCCATTATTTGGAAAAATATTTCTACACTCCAATATATATATATATATATTGGTTTCAACCTGTAGAAATCAATAACTTTTACCGGATGATTCTGATTTTAGCCTAAATTACTTGAGGTTGATTTGTCACCTCAAGTAATTTTTTGCTTAATTAAGATTAGCTGATAGAATTACAATTACTCCACATTGTGGATTAAAGATAATTTTCCATAACAAACATAGTGTAAAAGAGTTCTACTAAAGTTTGATAAATTAGTTTTTTAAAATTAATCGGTATAAATAAAAATAAAAAAAAAGACTAAAATAGAGGAACAAATAAATTGTTCCCCAATTTTGAATATTATCATTTTCTTATTTCTACAATGCTTCTTAAATGGGTCCAGATTTTATACAGCTAGTTTTGTGTCATGTATATGCTATCTATATAGGATGATTTTAGAAATAGAATAAAAAATCATAAATAAAACGTAATTTAATTACGGTAGAAAATTTGGTGAGCATTTAATAAAATATTAATTGTATTTCAAGTGTCCAAGTCCAAGCAATATTAAAATCAGCTTTTGAAAATTGCGCCTACCAGTACCAGCTACCTGCCCAAATTATCCATCTCGTGAATACTGAATAGTGTATTATAGGACCCCCAAATGGCTAAAATGATGATAAATTTTCTGACAAACAAATAAATTCTTATTTATATTGCTTCAGTTTTTAATTTTTCTAGTTACAATTGGAATGGGGATTCGAGACTTCGATCAAATTGAGATATATGTTGTTTTTAAATTTATATGTTTTACTTCTTTTTTCATACACATATTCAAAGTTTATTTTGAAATATCTCTTTATATTTCTCATATGTAAAATTAAGTACATTGCAAAGAGATTTTACTCTGTTGGAGTAGATATTGATTGTTCGATTAAAAAAACTTGGTCATTCAGTTCAGACACATGATCCCTTGATTTACATTATATACAATAACCTTAATATATATATAATTAAAATAAGTTAAACTTAATTAATATCAAAACTAATTTATACGAGTTAAGCTTAAGTTATTTATATTTGACCGAATTCTGGTTTCTAAATTAGTTAAACGTGAATTTGGAATTGGATATATAGTAAAAAAAGGTAGATAAACTTATATTAAGAAATATTCCTAATATAATGCCGTTGAAAATGAAACTAAGCATCAAGAAAACTTAAATTTAATTCTTCTAAATGATTTTGAAATAATAATTTCTTAATGATGACGTCACATCATTATTCTTTTTTTTTTTTTTTAAGTGTATAGATTTTTTTTTTTTGGGCCCCGTCATTAGCATTGGAAAGTAGATGTTGCTGGACTGTATATCATTGAAGATCACATTTAACCTTTTCTTTATGTATTCATTTTATATTTTAAATCATGACATTGTTGTTTTATTTTCTAAATTCTAATGATAAGATATTGTATATTTGTGTACTAATTTTTGTGAGTAATACTCTTATGAGATTATTTATAGATCTAGTTTTGTAAAATGTGTCGGTTCACAATCTATATATGAACTTGTAAAAATAAGTTTGATTATTGTGTGATGAGACACCATCACAACTGTTTAATGTAAGTTTTTGTAAAATTTTAGCTGTGTTAGAGTTATATCATAGAATTTTCTAATGAAAAACTTTAGAGATATATAGATTTCAATGAGATATATATGTTAACAAATACAATGCATTATTTAAAATGCATGCATTTAGTTATAAATTAGGTAAACATTTGAGATTTTTCCTTTTCTTTTTTTGGATCATAAAAAAACTAGGATGTTTGGTTAGATGTTGAACTTGTGATGCATTCATATATTTGATAAATTGCTTCTAATCTAATATATTCTCACTATTGATCTGTCAAATATTTAATATATCTATTAATTTCATATTCCATAATTTAAAAAAAATAAGATCATGATGTATCATCGTTGGACAATAACAATTGTCCATGATAGACATTTTGACATTTTCAATATGTGGTAATATATTTACATGGAATATAAATTTAAAGTAATTTGGTTTCTAGTTCGAGGTAAGTTTAGCAGCAAATAAGATAGAAGATGAATGCCACATTTTGATCAATAATATAAATAAAATTAATGTGCAGCAAGTATTCCTAATCCCTCCAACCAAACACACTTTCAACATGACGTACACGTAAATAATTATAAATGATTTGGTGGAGGAAATATGACCTTAATTAATTATGAAATTAATTAGCCAGTCTCGTTCTAGACGAGTAGCTAAACAGTCTTGTATATTAATATTAAATAGTATATATTAACAATAAATACATAATTGTATCATAGAATAGATAGATGAACTCTTTTGGAGTATAGTCGTAGTTGGTGGATATAACATCATAGAAAAACATTTAGCTTAACAGAAAATACTTATTCGATTTGGGTTATGTACAATTCAATTTTTTTCTTTTTTTCATAGAGTAGATATATTTTTGGCTTATTTTTAGGAATTTTATCTTTGTTTTCTCAAAAAATAAGTAATTACTTATTGCAATATTCTGTAATTCTGAATATTTCTATCCTTATAGCTCAGTAACCTCACCAACTATTACATAACAAGATTACAAAGTATTTTCAGTAGTCATGACAAAATATTAGAAATTAAAATTGCATCCCAAATAAATCTAGAAATTTTGTCTATCTACTAACTTTTTGAAAATAAAATTTTGATAGAGTAATTTTTATGAACAGTTTATTTCTGAAAAGAAAAAAAAAATGCAGTATTTTTTCTGAAGTTCAAAAAATCAAAAGAAAGAAAAATTATATTAATTTTTTTTATATCTTCTAGTTTATGGGATCAAAAGTGTGAGGATTTAATGGAAAGTATTAATAGATTATTAAGTAATGTTGGTTTTTAACAAAGTCAAATCGGAAACGTTTTTATTTTATTTTTATTCCACCACTATTCATAAGTTAATATATTAAAGGACCAAAATTACAATTTTCACATTTAAATTATAAAGTGTCCCAACCGAATCATTTAAGCCTATCCAATGTGCCAATTCTATCTTATTCCAAATCATCACATAAAAAGTTCCATTCTAACTTTAAGATTCTTAACTTGACATATAATCATTAGATCTCTAAAAATACGAAGCAACATTGCCACTGAGAAATGACGTGTGCAACTTTCAAATAATTTTGTGCTATGCCTTTTTCTTAGAGTAGGACTAAAGACACCACCCCATCTTCTAAGAGCACCACACTAATTTTCACCTTTTTTTTTTTTTAAATTACAATTTTACCCTTAGGGTTTGTTGAACTAGTTCCGTTCGGTCAAGATGGCCGAATGGGCTTCATGGTGTTCGGTCAAGATGACCGAACATCCTTCTATGTGTTCGGTCGTGGTGGCCGAACACTCTTCTATGTGTTCGGCCGACGGTGGCCGAACGAAACTGATCCGGTTCAATCGTTTTTTTAAGGTTTTTACTATGATTTTCACACGATTTTTAAACATTTAAAAAATTTGTGGAATGTTCATCATTATGTTGGCATTACATTCTTCAAAAAATTAAAATATTTAACATTAAGAATGTGTAAAAATAGTAGCAAAAAACGTAAAAAAACGATTGAACCGGATCAGTTTCGTTCGACCACCGTTGGCCGAACAGATAGAAGAGTGTTCGGCCACCACGACCGAACACATAGAAGGACGTTTGGTCATCTTGACCGAACACCGTGAAGCTCGTTCGGTCATCTTGACCGAACGGAACTAGTTCAACAAACCCTAAGGGTAAAATTGTAATTTTACAACAACAAAAAAAAAGCCGAAAATTAGTGTGGTGCTCTTAGAAGATGGGGTGGTGCCTTTAGTCCGTACTCTTTTCTTAAACAAAAAGTTGTACCTACTTTGTATTACACATGTCACTATTTTTAGTGGAGTTGGATATATGTCAAATTGGATAGTATGTATTATAATGATTCTAGTTTCTGACATTTCCTATCGAATTTTATATAGGTTCAAAATATGTTACTTTGAATTTTTTGGAATATTGGATGTATTGGTAAAGTTGATGATGATGATATATATACGTATATGCATAGCGCATGCATATGTCTTTATTAGCAATCATTTGTGCTGTTTTCTTTAGTCAAACAGCATATATACCTTGCACAATTATTTCAACTAAATTTATGAAAATCTAATAATTGGGGGGGACCTAAACATCATCAAACTCTCTTCTTGTATAGTACTAAATAAAATAAAATAAAATTGCTATTTTAGAATTACAAAATACCCTATTTTGAGATATTATAAACATCTTCAGATTTGAATTTAATTTATCGTTAAAAAAAGCCTTTTAAGTATCGAAAATTGAATTATATAATGAAATGTACTAAAAAAACAAAAAAACAAAAGAAGTCATGATATAGAACAAAAAAAAAGGTAGAAAACAGAGACTTTGGAGAATGGCATATATTCTTTCTCCATTTAAATAGTGATCCAATAAACATGAAGAATGCATGCATATATATAGAGAAAGGTTGGAAAATAGTTGTCACATCATACCTTAAACATTTAGGAAAATTTATTTCCTCCAATTTCATTTAAGTGTCTAATTAGGATATGAAAATACATAAAATTTTGAATAATATATCATTAACTAATTAAGAAATTTAGAATCCAAAATTTAAAATTAAATTAAAGACAACCCAATTAATTGCTGAAAAGGGGGGTTGCTATGAAAGTCCTATATTTTAATTAAATTTCACATGACAATTTTCAAGGAATTGTGATATGTATAATTTTAAAATAAAGTTGTATAAATAACTTAAAAATTTAAATGCAAAATAAAATTCAAGTGGCAACTTACCGACAATAGCTCGATTCGTAGGTCGGCAGAAGTTAGAGAACAAAAACGTGTGAGAATTAGGGTACGTTACCCATAAAAATTCTTCATTTCTTTTCATCC
Source organism: Scutellaria galericulata (assembly GCA_946896805.1). Taxonomy (NCBI): domain Eukaryota; kingdom Viridiplantae; phylum Streptophyta; class Magnoliopsida; order Lamiales; family Lamiaceae; genus Scutellaria; species Scutellaria galericulata. Next base: position 27,121,895 of record OX335784.1, on the reverse strand, counting down.
ACTTAAGTTCCATATATGATATATCCACATGAATTTTCCCTAACTTTTAATCTCAAATTTTATTTCATCATATTTTAATTTCGAGCCTCAATATTTAATAATATAATGTCTTAAGATATTGGATGGTTTAAACTCAATTTTGATAGGGCTTTTAAAGAAAATGGTATGGCTCTTGGTTTACGTGGTATTGTTAGGGATGCAAATAGTTGTTTTATTTTTGGATATTATTCATATATAGGTGCTGTTGACAATGTTTTTTCTAAGTTGAAAGCCATTGTTGAGAGGTTGAATTTTTGTAAATCTTTAGGTATTCAAAATTTGTGGTTAGAAGTGGATGTTCTCACTATTGTGTATATTTCACAACAAAATAATTCGGGAAATTGAAAGTATCAGCATTTGATCTCAAAAATCGTTAAGGTTAAGAAGGTTTTCAATCTGACAATTTCTCATATTAATCGCGAAGAGAATCAAATTAACAGTAGATCATCTTGCGAATATTGTAGTACAAACTCAAAAATCTGTTTCGCTCTCTGATTTATCTTTTTTTTTTTTTTTTTTTTTTCAAGTTTGAAAATTTATATGATTGTTGATAGTTGGCATATGTCAAATTTCTGATTTTATAGATAGTTTGTTGGTTATTTTATTTAGGTTTCTTGAATGTGAAAATTTACTTTGGGTGTTGCTTTTTTTATTTAGGTTGCTTGGTTGTAAAACTTAACTTTGAAAATAAGAAATATAAAGATTGATGATCTCCTTAATCCTCTCATTCTTGATGGTTTTGTTTAAAATTAAAATAATAATAATAATAATAAAATGTATACATCGATAATTATAAAATACAAAAAAGGGGAACTTCTTTAACCAAAAAAAAAAAAAAACTGAACCACAAAAATAAGTAGACTAGGCCAGATCTTAATGTGAATCATAATTAATTATGGCCATAATTTTCCTAAAAATCCACTGTATTTAGGCAAAATGATGCATGATAGTCTAAAAGATACATAAAATAGTCTTACGAATATAATTTATAAAAATGTAACTTATGAGATCAAATTCTATTAACTATAATTCAAACTCAAATTTTCTGATAAATATTTATTTTTTGAATTAACCTAGCTCACAAAAGTATATAAATTAAATTCAAAATTAAAACGTTCTCTTAAGAGGTCTACTAATTTATATTTATCACCTTATCACCATTCAATCTACACTTGTCAAACGGGGCCTAAAATTAATTCATTATAAAGTGTTAATGGCTAAGGATCAACAAAAATCCAATTACATGATCATTACATGTAATAATTGAGCATATTTCATAATACAGAATTTAATGCACTAGAAATCGACATCCTACCTTCGCACCTGTTTGGATAAGTTCATGTAAATAAAGAAGAAATTGGATACCAATAATTGAGGTTAGTTATGGAATATAGATTATTTGAAGAATATCATGAGAACGTAGTTGAGTAAGAATGCTGAATGCCTAACCATGTTTGAGAGTGTTTGGTTCAACTTATTCCAAAGAGATTAATTATAAGTTTTTTAATCTTATAAGAAGTTGGTTTGTCTTATTTTAAAAACAAGTTATTGATGTGTTTAGATAAATAAAATGATAGAGTTTATAAGATATTAATAATAACAATTGTGTAGTTAGATGATCAGATTTGAAGGTTTTTATTAAAAATAAGATCTTAAATTTTTATCAAACACACTCTTAATATATTCGTTATTGAGTGTCGCACAGAAAACTTAATTATTAATTTCATACTACAAGATTTAAGAGGTTATAATCTTCACACATCATATTCGATGGACATATCAACATTTATTTGGTTCGGTGGTTGGGTTTGTTTAGGTTGGTTGGGCTTTTCGGGCTTTCACTGTTCATCGAAGACAAAAAACACTTTTTGGGTGATTGGTATATTGGTTTGGATTGGTAGGTTTTAGTTAAATTGGTGTTTGGTATGTTGGTTTAAACTGGTTTGAATCATAAAAAGACTGTTTTGCCCCTGGTCCAAAAAATAATAAAATAATAATAATTTACTCAATAAAATAATTAAAATAAAATCCTGACAATGAAAAAAATAATTGATAAATGAAAATTGATTTAATATTAAATTAGACAAATAGCAAATACAAAAGTTGTACTTCTTTTTAATACTAAATCCCCAGTTTTTTCACAATATTTTTAAATTACAATACAAAATGAATATATCTTTAGTTCCTCTAAAATTCGAGTCTCCATTCTTCATATTATTATGAATTTAGTATAATTTGCATTTCATATAATGTTAATATTCAATCAAAATTACTACCAGAGAAAAATGAAAAAATATAAAATAAAATAATTTAATATGGAGAAAATGGTATATATAAAATGGCAGATCTATAAATATAGAGAAAAGGAAGGACAAATTTGACATTTAAAGTTGCTACAGTAGGGGCATTATCAGAAGAAAATAAGTGGTACTATTGGGCTTATTCTAAACCCTCCATTCCTTCCGGGTTTATAAACCGAACCCTAAGAAGACCTAAACCCAAAAAACAAGATCCGGGCCCAAAGTATAACCGGGCCTCAAACCCATGAACCAAGTGTAGGTTTAAGTTGGATTATAAACCGAATCCAACCTAAACCTACAAACCAATCACACCCTTAGGGATTATATTGAGTTTAATTAGTTGGATGTCAGTTAAACATTTAGATAGGAGTATCATTGCATATTTACTATTTTTAATACCTTAAATTATTTAATGTCTTTAAATATGTGTAATTCTATGATAAAGATTCTAAATAAAAGAAAAAGTATAAAACAAGACTTTATATATGTTCCAAAGAAATGGTCAATTGTTTAAAGCGTCAATATTTGATCCAGCCTGTATACCTTTAAAAATGGGCTAAACTTTTTGGCTGCTACAGGCAAAGTCGTTTGACAAAATTCAATAATAAATCAAATCTAATTTGTGTGGGACGTAGCACGAGTTTAAAATGTTATCTTAGTGTTTAATTTTTATTTTTAATTATTCATTTTTTAGTTTATATATATATATAATACACGCAAAAAATGTTGAATGTCCACCGTGGACAACTCTTAATACGTCCACCAATTATGTATAATGATTCTACACTTTGAAATTATGAATTAAAAAAAAAAAAATATATATATATATATACACATATATATATATATATATTATTTCAAGATCATCCTTATTACAATTCATTAAAAATCTATTAGTTTTTAACCTATCATCATGAGTGAATTTAATTTTAGCTAAATTCAGAAATTAATAGAAACTCCAACTTTTTTTAAATTAATTTGATTGCTTTTAAAGTTTGGATTATAAATTCCTTAATTAAGTGTATACCAATCAAAATTTTATGTCCCCCTCAATTTTGATAAAACTCTAAAACAATACTTAAATGAGATAAGAATGAGTAATGCTTGTAGTGTCACTGTAAAGAAGAATCCGGCCAATATAGCCATATTCGGATATCTATTTATGAAATTATATTTCATCTTACTGAAATTAAATAATAATAATAATAATAAATAAATAAAATAAGTAAATGAGAAAGACAACAGCAAATATTCTATTTCTCCAGGAGATAAGAGTTGATATTTTCCTCCTACGCCATGGTCCTATAGATATACAATTAGGATTTAAACATTTTTATTTTAAAAAAAGATTAAAAAAAAAAAAAAAAAAACAGTTTGTATTCTTTATAACATTTCGTGTTCCATTTTGTATTCAGCCATCATTAATATACACCATACATTAACTAATAATATCATTTATATATATACCATATAATAATTATTTTAAAATAGACATAAAAATAAATATAATTTAAAAAACAAATCCTACATCAATGTTTTGCAAGTTGGTGGCGTGATGCACACAAAACAAAAGGTTATTGCATGGGTTTAGTCGAAACCAAAGTCAAACTTTTGTGCTATTTTTGTGCAACTTGACCTACTCATCAACAGCTGTCAACTCTCTTTAAAAATTGGAAGATTTTGCCTCACATATATCCTAGTGTATGACTAGACATTAATAAATAAATAAACAAACAAACCATAATAGATGTTCTTGGATTTTATCATTCTAATGCCAATCCATGATTATTGCTATCAAGGCTTAAGGTAGTTGGTTGTCATGAAAAGTATTGTAATGGACAAAATTTGAACACTTGGGTGTTGTTAATTGATGTTATTTTAAATGTATATTAATTTCTCATATATGATACATCAGCAGTGTATTTTTTTTGTTAAACGTTTTCTATAAAAATGTTATAAACATATCCATCTTTCTTGTGGGAATCAATCTTGAATGGGGCGGGAATTTCCCGATCGTCCTCCGTGGGGAGAGGATTGAGAGAATTCTTTCCTAGCACTTAAAGTTATGAATATAGAATTTCAATTTATTATTAATTTGATTTCGACGAATGTACTTTTCACAATCAATTTATGAAGATAGATTGTTTAGGTTTTATAATTTAAGAAAATAAGTTGTTGTAGCTTGTAATTTGTCATGACTCAAAATAAATCGTTCAATTGAGTTTTTATTCCATTCATTATTAATTGTTAAATAAATAAAAAGACAGTCTTATATAAGCCTTATTTTATTGGCATTTTGAAATTGGGAGACTAGTCATTAGTTTCGTATTAAACCATATTGTTGTAAGTTTTTTGTTAGGTTAATAAATAACGATATCATTCATTGGAAATTTAATTTGAGATTGATGCTATAAACGTATCCAACCTCGATTCTTTAAAGAACCTTTTACAAGATCTTTTGTTTAATGGAATTAATTTTTTGCTCTTGAACTGATTCGATTATTAAAAAATAATCCATATAAAATTAGATAAATTTGAGTTCATCCAGGTTTGAGCTAAAGCTCAACACAATTTCGAAATATAATAAGAAATAACAGAAGCATTTATGTATTCATATAATTATTTCATATTTTCGGGGTAAAAAACACAACTAAAATGAAGCCTAATTGTTGTTGGGCTCAACCTATGTATTTTAGTTATAGCCCAGTTAGAAAATGATACAAATAAAGCCCATTTCGGCCCAAATGTGGGGATAAATATCGTTTCGAATAAATGTGGATCGATAAATATGTGCTATTGGGCCTGAACATAAGTGACAATTGGAGACATTGATACCTAGCTAGGTTTATTGAAATTAGTGTATATGGTGTGGGTAATATCGAACTATAATTGAAAAATCAAATCGAATTGAGTGATTTAGTTTGGTTTACTGATTCGGTTTGATTCATTAAAATTAGAGAATTTTAATTTCGATTTTCTTCAGTTTAGTCAAATTGCACTAAAATTTTGAGAAATCGACAGTTTTGTGTGTAAATCGGTTCAGTTTTTTTTTTTTTAAAGGAAGTTTTTAATTTTTTTTATTTGGATAAATTTTAAATTTAGTTATTTCAATTACAAAATTTGTAATTACATAACATTTTAAAAGATCAATCATCTTATTTTATCCAAACCCTTGTCAACTTGTTTTCAAATAAGAAATGACACTTTATAAACTCAAAATAATCCATAAGTTTAGTCAGACACAATCTTAATCTAAAAGCATTAAATTAATCTTTATTCACTAAATCGTATAATAATTTTTTTTTATTTGGCAGTTAAAAAGCTGTTTTCTTTTGGTGATCATGAGAAAATTATTTTATACTTCTAGTACAGATAAAATATGTTTTGACTAATTTATTAGTCAATTATAAGAATAGGAAAAAAATTTGAACCTAAGTTTCAAATTTTAAATTTGAACCATTCAATTTAACTCATTTAATATCCAGTATTCTTTTATATTGTCTAATTCGTTATCTTTGTTATTTTGTTAAACTTAAACACATACTTTTCAGCTTATTATTATATAATAAGAATTGAAATGCGTATATATTTGTCAAAGTTGTAAACTATTACAAAAACAAATTTAAAAATTTAAAAAAAAATCAAAATTCATTAATGGAACTTTCAAATATATATATATATATATATATATATATATATATATATATATATCATTTAGTAATATTTTTTCAAAGAATTTCTATATTTTCTATTTAAAATACAACAAATATTGTTTTTACAAAAGCATTTTATTTTATCGGGTTTATAAGATTATAAATGACATGCATCTCCTGTTATTGTACGATAATTTTTTTTGTGGGAAAGTAAACATATTATAAATTAAAAATCGTTTCATCATATCCTAGATCATGAAATTTGAAACAATAAAAACTTTGCATAACTTTCAATTTAAATATTTTTATATGAAGACACCTCACATGGGTAAGTTACCTACTTTCTCTTTACATATAATAATAATAATAATAATAATAATAATAATAATAATAATAATCAGACATTGTGGGACTTTAAGAAAAATAAGAATATGAAAATATATCATTTGACATCATAGTAGTTATAATACGACGTTAGATTCACAATTGATCAGAACCTAATTAACTAAGATAATTAGATTCACATTTAATAAGAACCTAACCATGCATAGTTGGTATTAAAATTATTATATAACCATATTCAATTACATATAAACTACATACAATTTGGTATCCTATCAAAATCAAAATTAAACATATATCTGATCTTAAACAGTTGGTTGAGATCAGTGATGATTAAAAAATGTATAATAAATTGAAAACGACGCAATGTGTGATTCTTAACTCCAAGATCTACATCTACATATACATCTCTATAATATCTCTCTATACATATATACTAGGAGTAGGTCTCCTATGTCCCGAGGATACGGATCTAATCCATGTCCCCAACCTGCGGGTCCCACATAAATTTAAAAAAAAAAAAATTTGCTCAGTTTTTTTTATGTATATATTGAAGGTATCCATGGCGTGGGGGCGCGCGGCGTGGGAGCATGGGCGCGTGCGGCTTGGTGACCAAGGTGCGAGCAGGTATCACATGAATATCTTCAAGGTATCACATGTATACCTTCATGTATCCATTTCAAGGTATCCATGGCTGGATACATGAAGGTATACATGTGAATACCTTTAAGGTATACATGAGATACCTTTAAGGTTCCATGGATACCTTCAAATATACATGTGGATACCATCAAGTATACATGTGAATACCTTATCTATGGATACTGTCAAGATATCCATGAGATACCTATCAAGTATCCCATGAATATCTATCATGTACGCGCATGGAGGGGCTCAGCAGGTGCACCACGCGCGCGCGTCCAGGGCGCGTGGCAGGTGCACCACGCGCGCGCGTCCAGGGCGCGTGGACGCGCGTGGGGTGCGCGTTGGGCGCGGGTCGGATTGGGGACAAGATCCGTGTCCCGGGGACACACAAGTTTTTGCTATATACTATATATTGAAAGGATTTAAGTACTAACATATATAATTTAATTTTTGACTTTAATGTGCAGGAGTATTTTGTATACAATTTATAGATTTATTTGGGGTGAATATATATATTACTTAAGAAATTGTGCCATTTTTACAGAAAATTTACTCACGATTTGCAGTATTAAAATTTATGACACTTTGTCCTATGAATTTTAAATTTCATACATTTTATTAGATCTATAGATGAAAGAGTAGAATTGTACATTTTAAATTCCTGACCTTAATTAGTAGAATTGTGAAGAATGAAAGAGTAGAACCAATATTATTGTGTTAGTACTCTCCTTACCCAAAAATATAAAACAGAAACAGAAACAATTATTGAGAGATCTTTATAAATTTGTAAGATGATGAAAAAGTAATTAAGGAGACTGGAGAGATTTGAAAATCACAAAGTAAAAACTATTGTCTAATTTGAAAAGAAATCAAGTGTCAATAGTATTTAAGACACAAAAAAAAAAAAAAAAAAAAGAAGTAAAAATGATAGGTGGTAGTAGTAAACCCCAATCTCTACTCACAGCTACGTCAATTAGGATTGAAAATTTTTACCATCATAAAAAAAATTAATTAAGAGAATTATGTAGAGAGAGATTTGAAAATCTCAAAGTACAAGCTATTGTTTAATTTGAAAAGAAGATGACATGAGAAATCAAGTGCCAATTGCATTCAAGACAAAAAAAAAAAAAAAAAGGGAAGAGAAAAATGAAAAGTGAAAATGATAGCAACCCCAATCTCTACCCACTGGCTACGTCAATCAGGGTTGAAAATTTTTGCCACCACAAAATAAAGGAATTAAGATAACTATGTGGAGAGAGAATTGAAAATCTCAAGGTACAAACTATTGTTTAATTTGAAAAAAAAAAATGCCATGAGAAATCAAATGCCAATTGTATTCAAGACAAAAATAAAATAATAATAAAAAAAATTATTGGAAAGTGAAAATGATAGGCGCTTCAGTAGTAACCCAATCTCTACCCACTGAACACGACAATCAGAATTGACGCCATACCAAAAAAAAAAAAACTAATAAAGAGAATTATGTGGAGAGATTTGAAAATCTCAAATTACAAATTATTGTTTAATTTTGAAAAGAAGATGACATGAGAAATCAAATGTCAATAGTATTCAAAACAATATATATATATATATATATATATATATATATATATATATATATATATAGTAGTAACTTCAATCTCTATTCACTGACCACGTCGATTAGAGTTGATTCTCTGTGGATTTGAGTCCAAATCGGATCATACCCTATCAAACATTAAAAAAAAAAAAAAAGTTGGATTCAAGTCAACTTGTGGTTGACTTGCTAACCTGTTGGTGTTTTTTTTTTAATCATATAATATGTGTAAGGTTAATTTTGTAAAATAAGTATTCAATGAATGAAACATTGGTAATTATTTAATGATTATTGGTTTTTGAATTTTCATTTTGTGAACTTGGCACCTCATTTTGCAATTAGTTTGGAAAGATGTTTTAATTTAAGGTGTTATTATTATTATTTTTTTTTTGGGAATGAGGTGTTATTACATTTTGAAAAGAGTCTCATGCCCAATATACCCAAAAGTATAAAACACTTATATAAATATACCCACCAAACTTTAATATTATCCTCAAATACCCAAAATTACATTTTTTCAGAAATGGTGCAGAGAATCTGTTAAGCGTCGGTACGGATTAGCAGACTTTAATATATACAATATATGCAATATATCAAAAATTTCGTTAAATCCTGAAAATTAAGGGTTTAACGAAAATAAACCGTAATTTTCGTTAAACCCTTAATTTTTAGGGTTTAACGAAAATAAACCATAATTTTCGTTAAACCTTAATTTTTAGGGTTTAACGAAAACTATGGGTTGTTTCGTTAAACCCTATTTTTTTTTGGTTTAATGAATATTAATTCATATGAAAGGAGTGACACTTGATTTTAATATTGTTTCGTTAAACCATATGAAAGGAGTAACACTTGATTTTAATATTCGTTAAACCATATATTCCTTTTATACTTAAAGAATAATAATAATAATATGGAGAGCAAAATGATATTAATTAATATTGTTTCGTTAAACCATATGAAAGGAGTGACACTTGATTTTAATATTTGTTAAACCTCAAAAAAATAGGGTTTAACGAAACAACCCATAGTTTTCGTTAAACCCTAAAAATTAAGGGTTTAACGAAAATTATGGTTTATTTTCGTTAAACCCTTAATTTTTAGGGTTTAACGAAAATATAGTATTATTGAATTAATATTCGTTAAACCCCAAAAAATAGGGTTTAACGAAATATACCATAATTTTCGTTAAACCCTAAAAATTAAGTATTTAACGAAAATTACGGTTTATTTTCGTTAAATCCTTAATTTTCAGGATTTAACGAAATTTTTGATATATTGTATATATTGTATATATTAAAGTCTGCTAATCCGTACCGGTGTTTAACAGATTCTCTGCACCATTTCAGAAAAAATGTATTTTTGGATATTTGAGGATAATATTAAAGTTTGGTGGGTATAAGTGTTTTATGCTTTTGGACTATTTTCTCTTTTGAAAATCTAAAATTTAAATTTAAATTTGTAATTTTCTTGTCAAAAGTGTCAAATCATGTCGGACCACAAAAGTTTCGACTTGTGTTCAAATCAAAAATTTTACGACGAAATATAAATGGATTTGTGTTCGGATTCTTATTGGAATTGTTGTTATTATTTCTCAACTCGAATTGATTGCCACCACGACTGACAACCATAGAAAGAATATAATTAATATGTTTAATATAATTATGAAAAAAATTCAATTTAGCCCTCAACCTTGTTTAGAGGAACAATGTGGTCCTGAATTTTTGGTGGGCCCAATTTTGCCACTCTTCAATTCCGGATTTACAAATTGGTCTTGAACAAAACTTTGGTTCAATTTGGCCTTTTAAAACTTTTAATTTTATCGTTTTATTTTGACATTATAATGAAAATTATATGATTTAATTATAATAAACTGTAATTTATTATAAACAAAATCTGTACATTCTTGATTGTAATTTAATTGGGTCTTATCCAGGGGACTTTACAAGATATTTTGCAAATAATAATTTCAGATTGCAAACTCTTTCAACAAATTTATCACAATCTCGTTTCAAATTCCACATAAGATGATTTTGAATAAATGAACAAACTAAGACTTTAATTTTATTTCGAAATCAAAGTAGATGATTTTGAAGATTTGAGAAGCTTTATTGATCTATTTTCGAAAAAAAAAAAAAAAAAAAAGAGATGTTTTTATTTTTCCACCAAATTATTGACTCAGTTTTAAAGAGTTTTAAAGGTTTTTTTTTTTCACCAAATAAAGCTTGAGGACTAAACCGACCATTCATTAAAAGGTGAGGGGTCAAATTATTACTTATATCTTATAATAATCGATTACTATTTATAAATTATATCATTGTCATAACGCATCACTAATTATCTAATTATAATACTAAAGGAGAAGATTCAGTAACATGTCCCCTCATGACTCCACTCTCGAGATAATAAATAAATATTTAGAAACGATACGAGAAAAAAAGGCAACACATGGGGAAATCTTCTTTTGGGATTATTAATATGTATTTTGGCATATTAGATTAAACAAAGAATTAAATAGGAGATCTCATATATATGATCTTATGTAAAGATCTAATTCCATCAATCATGTGTATATCATGAGATTTATTGATAATGCGACAATATATATGAGGAGTACAAAGTGTGATTCCTTAATAAGAATTTATAAGTATTTGATCGGTCAAGAAGATGGAAAATGCTAAAATGCCCATCGTAAGCAATTCTTAATATGCACATCGATGACGTGTAGTGATCTCATCCCCTCGTTATATGGAAAGTGAAATTAATTGATATTGTGAATTTTTGACACATTAACAGTGGACACATTTTAACGTGCCCACGGTGGATAGGGTAGCAGAACTGCAAGAAGATTGCTATGTTTTATAAATGAAATAAAAATATACATACATACATACATATATTTTATGAAGATTTGATATTATTATTGTCCTTTATAATAATATACTAACCCTCAAACCAAGCAAAGGTTTAGGTTAGTTAAAATGCCTAAACCCAACCTAACATGCAAACCAAACACCACCTAATTAAGTATTTATCTAATACTGTCAGATCACCATCAACATAATCAAGGAGAATGACATGTAGTGCCAACTCATTAGAGTAGTAAAAAAGAACTAAATATGAAATAATGATCATCTATTCACTGTTCACTCATGTTACCCCATTCACCGTTGATACATTAACATGTGTCCATCGCTAATGTGTCAAACATCTAAAATATCTATTAGTTGGATTTTCCATATAATGAGGGGATGTGATCAATATTAAGAGTTATCCACAGTGGTCGTTTTATTATTTTTGATTCACTATCAACTGCTGATGTATAAAGATCTCATCATTTTAAATATTATGATTTGAAATTAATAATAGTATTGGATTTGTTGCACATCAATAATAAACACATTAATATGTGTTCATGATGGATATGATTACAGATTTGATTCATTATATCTTTAGAGTTCTAAGATTAAAACAAATCCGTCATCATTAATAAAATGGTTTGTCCATATTGTATTGTAATAATACAAAACACATAAGATTATTTGAGTACATAAATTTTTATAATACCGTTTTATTAATATAATAATTAATCCAATAACAATAAAAATTTCCATATTTCAGATTGTCCATCTATTATAATGTCATAATCACATTTCGGAAGACCTATGTCCTTGCAATAAATTATTGCAGAAAATGATACTAACTTCATCAATAGTATAAAGAAGAGATATCTGAGAATAATATAAGTAAATAGTGTAAGAAGAAGAAGATATAAATATGTATAATTGAAAAAGTCGCAACTTGCAAATAAGTGGGTGGAAATAATAATTAAGTCGGTCGTTCTGTCTTTCACGTGCAGTAAATAAACGTTTAATTTCAAAAAAAAAAAAAAAAAAACGTTTAATTTCTGCATTGATTTATTTTAATATGAATTAATCATGAAGCTTACCAAATCTCTCTTACTTTTCTAGCAATAATTAGAGATCAAATTGAAATCACAAGGTGTGAAATAAATTTGAGCAGCTTTTACAAAATGCAATGCAACATGATTTTCCACTATTTTGGCATTAAAATGTGCTACAAATGATAATATAAAGGTCCTAGACTAAATTTACAATTTTCCCATTATTAAATACGCCAATGAACAAGTTGTAGTTGATTGAGGGCCGACAATATGAATAGTCGCACTCTAGAAAGTGAAGCCATGGCCACGTGTTTAATTAAAGAAGGTTAAAATAATATATACATATAGCATCGCTCGCACGTAACACATTAATACACCATCCAACATCAATTATTCATTAACAATAATGTAGTGGAAAGAGTTATAAATTTAGTTACATGAGATAAAATATTTAATAATTCATAATTTACTAAGTATGGATTGAATGGTGAAAATAAGTTCAACTTATATATAACAGAATTTCAACTTATAAAATTATTTTATATAAATTTTTGTGATTATTATATCGCCATTTCTTTCGTATATTATATGGATTGTTATATTTGTAGTTGAATTTTAATCATTACATCAAAAGTTTGTTTATGATTTTTTTCTCAAATAATATAAAAATTTAATTTTAGGAAATTCTTTAATTATTTTTTAATGTAATTTTATTTATCAGCATTTTTATTTTGTATTTGTAAATTGCAAAAGTATAATTTTTATTCAAAACACTTATATTTTTAACTCCAACGTATTAGCTCACTTCTACAGGAAAAATTACTACAAATCAATAAAAAAATTCAAATGCACAAAAATTTATACATTTTAATTGTTATTATATGCAGTTTATGTAAATAAAAAAATCATAAAAATGATAAATTTGATATGTCATTAATTGAAAATGAATTTTAAATAAAGAAATTTTAATTTGAAATTATGATCTATTTAGAAAAATTATCAACCCTCACCCCCTCAAAATTACATATAAGATCGACGATTTTGATACATCATGAATTTTAAATGAAAAACTTATTTAATTATAAAAACCCAAACTTACAAATAATATTACAAGTAATAATGATAAATTTGACGTATCATGGATTCATTAAAAATGAATTCTAAATAAAATTAATATGAAATTATGATTTTGTAATAAAAATAAAAGAAAAAATAATCATACTTAGACCAACCCCTAAATATATATTTGCTAAATACTAACTTTTACAATATTTTAATATCAAATAATGGATAGTTAACTTAAAAATTCCATTAATTAATATTCAACAGGTAAATTAAATAATAGGTAATATTAATTGTGGAAAAAATAAATGTAATTAAATGAATAAAAACTCAACTTATCAAAAATGAAAATAGATTGTGGACGAAAAATTGAGTCTTTTATTTTATAATATGGCCCTATTATATATATATATATATATATATATATATATATATATAGAATGTTCGTTTGAGCATATATTAATTTGTCCATGGTTGCGATAGATGTGTCACAAACACACTCATTATTTTCAAATCACAATATTTAAATGCATGTGTGATCTTTGCACATCAATGTGAACATATTAAGACGTGTCCATGGTGGATAGATGATCATTTTAATTATAGATAGTCCGGTTCTCATTTCCTACCTTATTGGATATATTTCTATTGTCTATTCAAATATAAATATACAGTATATATCATATGATATGCATAAATATATTATGTTATTTAATAGGCCAAATAACAAAAAAACCAAACATTTGCAGGTTTTTGCTATTTTAACCAGTTTTTTTTTTAATTTTATCAATTTATTTATGATTTTATAAATTAGTTGTAATTTTAACCAATTTTATATATCAGTCAAAATTAAGTGATTTATAAATAACACGGAAGACAAGTAAAGCAAAATTATATGACACATCATCTAACATAATTATCTAATTTGTTTTCTACTTTTGTTTTTATACATTGAAAATACCTCTCCACCACTAACAATCTCGAAATGTAAACCAGAGCAGCATATCTTTTTTTCCCCCATTTTTTTGGTGATAAAAAAAAAAAGTGGAACAATTGAAAATCTCACTTTTCCAAAGTCAAAACAGCTATTTTGCCTCACATATCAAGGGATTATTTATAAGGGAGAAAAACTGTTTTGTTGAAGAAATTATATAATTTTAAACCATTTGTTTTGACAAAAAAGTAAAATAAAGAGATCCCCAAACAATCCAACGAGATAAGCCTCCGTGACCTTCTGAAGACGTGGCATCATATAGGTGACACATCATCTTATTTTGATTAAATTTTAGAATTGGCTAAAATTACAACTAATTTATAAATTTATGAATAAATTGACAAAATTAAAATAATTGGCCAAAATCACAAAAACCCATAAAAGTTTGGATTTTTTTGACTATTTGGCCTATATAATATGGTGGTGGTGGTGTATTGTTTTTTTCAGTTGGTGTCTAAATTCAAAAAGTTTTCGAACACTAGCCTTTCTTTTCGAAATTTTTCGATTTGCCATCTGAACTCAATTTGAACACTTTTCCATTCCAAATAAAGGTACCAGAAAACTAATGTAGTTTACGTTCCTCCAAACATCAACCAAAATGCATGAGTCATACAAGCGCACACACCAAAATGACATTCTTTCGATGCCAAATTATAATCCTAGACGATTCTCATTTGATTCGAACTTGAATCAAACAAAAAACGTTTAGAATCATTGGATGATTTTTACTCGATTTGTGCTCAAATCGAAGAGAATCATGAAATTGACTTGAGATTATAAATTGGCTTCGAATAAAGATCATTTTGGCATATGACTTTGCAATTTTCCTGATATTTAGAGGTGAATTACATTTTCAAGTTTTCCAACGAATTTTCAGCTAGAAAATATGTCAAAAATTGAGTTTGGATAGCAATCGGAAAATTTCGAAGCAAATGACTAGTGATCAGATTTTTTTTTTTTTTTTGAATTTAAGGATCCACGAAAAAATACAATAATTCAAATATTTAGCAAATTGATATTAACTCTAACAACAACAATAATAATAATAATAATAAAAATAAAAAATTCATCTGTAGCTTTTAATTCACAAGTGTCATTTATTATCTATTAATTGGTTTCCATTTCCAAACAAACATTACTTTGCAAAATAAATTTATTTTAATTTACCATTTGTTTTTTATATCTTATAAAAATGAATTGAGGATGACTTTCTTTTGACTTTTTCCTAATCAGTGTTTTTTAACAAATTTTATTTATTTGTCAACATTTATCGATCATGTCTACTCCTTCCGTCCCAAAATAATTGTCACTTTAGCATTTGAAATTTATCCCAAAATATTTGTTATTATAGGATTTCAAGAAACATTTTCCACAATTCTTCCAAAATTACCCTCATTTATTCTTCCTTATTAAATGCTTTGTTATCTCAAAATAAGTATTGGAAATATAAAAAGGAAGAAAAAAAGTAATGGGTAGATCGGTCATTTTGTAGGTCTCCTTAATTTGTGTGAAAAATGCTAAAACGTCAATTAATTTGGAACGAAGGGAGTATTAAATATTGAATATTAAATATTGAATAGTATAGTCATTTGCGCAAATAACTATACATATCATAATCAAATGATTTGTTGAACACTCTAAATTTGCAACAATCATTTTGTGATAAAGATGGCAATAATTACATATTGTTAAATTAAAGATAGAGGGACCTACATGAGAACCAAATAATGAACAAGCAATAAGTGTTAGATTATTTCACATTAAAAGAATAATTCAATCAAAATCAAAGATTTCAGAAAAGCCAAAAAATCATAGCTCTCTGCTTATCTCCCTCCATTTTTGCCTGCTATAAAAACAACACCCCACTTCACCTTCTCCGATCAACTCTCTCTCTCTCTCTCTAAAAACATGGGTTGCCCAATGAACAAGAAACCTCATGCTGTATGCATACCATACCCAGCGCAGGGCCATATTAACCCCATGCTCAAGTTAGCAAAGCTCCTCCACCACAAGGGCTTCCACGTCACCTTCGTCAACACGGAATACAACCACCGCCGCCTCCTCAAGTCCCAGGGCGGCGCCGCCCTCGACGGCCTGCCGGACTTCCGTTTCGCCACCATTCCCGACGGGCTGCCGCAGTCCGACGCTGACGCCACCCAGGACATCCCCTCTCTCTGTGTTTCCACCTCCACCACCTGCCTGGAGCCCTTCTGCGACCTGCTCGCCAACCTCAACGCCGCCGCCGGCCCCAACGCGCCGCCGGTGAGCTGCATCGTCTCCGATGGGGTGATGAGCTTTACGGTGAAGGCGGCGGAGATATTCGGGTTGCCGGAAGTGCTGTTCTGGACGACCAGTGCGTGTGGTCTCTTGGGATATACACAGTATCGCAAACTTGTCCAGAAAGGCTATACTCCACTTCAAGGTATTATTATTATTATTATTATTATTATTATTTTGGTCAATTTTTTTAAAAAAAGAGAAAAAACCTTTTTTTTCCTTCCAAAACTAATAGGACAAATTCAATTATATATTCAGATCTTAATCAAATCAGCACATATCATTTATTATTTTGTTTTCTATGTCTTCAATTATCCAGCAAGATCTTTTGTTCCAGTTTGGTGTTTTATCCGAAGTTCCAAAATAATCGATAAACGTTAAAGTGTAAAAATACCATCATTAATTAATATTTCGGATGAATTAAAAACAATGAAATGCAATATGAAACATAGGATCCAGTTCACAAAATTATAGTTACTTTTCTTATCAATATGATATAATTTATCTAAAATATGCTAATTAATAATGTTTGTTGGAATTAATTTACTTTTCAAATATTGGTACATCTTTGCTTAATTATAATGTGTATAGATAAGGTATAATATGAAGTTTATAGACTAAAATTGTTTTTCAATTAAATTAATAATTTTTATGTTATTTAATTTATAATATAAACTCCAAGCCACATTTATTTTGAAATAAAAAAAGTATTATATATGGAAATATGTAAATACATCTACCATGCATATTAATATGTAACACAATAGGATTGTAATAATCTCGTTTCATGAAATTCATAATAGATGAGCAATTTATAATTCCTTTTATACATAAATGTTTCAGTTTTGAGCATCATTATGGAAAATCTATATATAGTAAATTTTTCTGTTATAGGTTGTATAGGTTTATAAATTATAATAATTGAAGATCCATAATTTACGATTTTTTCTTTTAAAAATGGTAATGTTACAATTAAAAAATAAAGACATAAAATTTCGTGAAATCTGGTCTCGATTTCTGAAGTCATATCTATTAATTAATGGATGATCTATTTTATAGGTCATACTAATTAGGAATAGTGAGACATTGGGAACTATGCTATAATATTCTTTTACTACAAGAATTTTTGGGGGAAAAGTACTCTGCAATCTATTGTCATTTATTACTCCTGTCTATCACAAAATCGTTTATTTAGTCCCAAAAACAAATCCAAAATAAATATCATTATGAAATTTCAAAAACCATTTGTTCAAATCTATGAAAATGTCTCATTCTACTGCTCACAAATTCAATGATATATAAAAGTGAATATCGAAAATTACCTAAAATGAATATACCTAAATATAAGTACTCATTTTTATATATAACTTCTTAATCTGTATGTAAATTTTAAAACGGTATTTATTTTTGAATGGGGCTGGAGAGTATTGTATTATGTGTTAGATTGATTTGGAAAATATATAGACTTTTTAAACATAACCGAAATATTGTATTATGTTGTTTCTCCTTTTTTTTTTTTCTTCCATCTGATCACTTTCATATTTTTCAGGATTTAAAAAAAAAAAAAAACTATACAAACTATTCATGATTTAATATATTCTGTATAAGCTTTGGATATTTGTACTTTTTTCGTCTGAATTTTATATTTAATATTTAATGTATTTTAGTTATCACAATAATTATATAGTTTTATATGACAAATTTTGATGAACCATAATTTTATCAAACATGATTCTCTATTCCACATTCATGTTTTATCTAATATTTCAAAATAACCATCACATGTCAAGTGTAAAAGATGACATTACCAATTACACATGAATTAAAAACTATGAAATAAAAGATAAATCATCAATTTTGAATAGAGGATTGAGTTGGTAATTTTATAGCTAAAAATCATACCACCATTACCATATGTGCAGACATGAAGCAAGCAACAAACGGCTATCTGGAAACAACAATCGATTGGATCAAAGGAATGAAAGACATCAAACTAAGAGACTTCCCATCTTTCATCAGAACCACTGATCCAAAAGACACAATGCTCAATTTCTTGATCCAAGAAACAGATAACATCCCAACAGCCAAAGCTTTGATCCTCAACACATTCGAAGCTTTGGAGCACGACGTCATCTCCGCCCTCTCCGCCATGTTTCTGAGAGTCTACACCGTGGGCCCGCTCCAGCTCATGCTGAGCCACGTCACCGATCCCCGGCTCGACTCCTTCACGTCGAGCCTCTGGAAAGAAGACCTCGACTGCATCGCATGGCTCGACGCCATGGCGCCCCGGTCCGTGGTCTACGTCAACTTCGGCAGCATCACCGTGATGACACCTGGTCAACTCACTGAGTTCGCATGGGGACTCGCCAACAGCAAGAAGCCGTTTCTGTGGATCGTCCGACCGGATATAGTCGCCGGAGACAACGCCATGGTCCCACCGGAGTTCGTGGAGGAGACCAAGGATAGAAGCATGTTGATTAGTTGGTGCCCACAAGAGCGGGTTCTGAACCACCCCGCTGTTGGGGGGTTCCTGACGCACTGTGGATGGAACTCGACTCTGGAGAGTATTGCTGGCGGGGTGCCGGTGATTTGTTGGCCGTTCTTCGCAGAACAGCAGACGAATTGCCGGTTTAGCTGTGTGGAGTGGGAGATGGGAATGGAGATTGATAACAATGTGAGGAGGGATGAGGTGGAGATTTTGGTGAGAGAGATGATGGATGGTGAAAAGGGGAAGAGAATGAAGGAGAAGGCTGTGGAGTTGAAGGAGAAAGCACATAAAGCAGCTGCAATTGGAGGCTCTTCTTTCTTGAATTTAGAGAAATTGATTGATCAACTGCTTTTACAATGATGAGTTGGTTTAGGGATATTAAATTCTTTGTTTTGTTGTTGGGATTTAAGCTTGTTGTTTAGTTTATATGTGAAATGGGAAAATGGTGCATTTTTAGAAAACAGGGGAAAAGGCAGAGGAGTATTTCAATAAGCACAATCTACTTTTCATCTGAAAATTGAATGGACAATGCATTTTGTCTCTTATATTGCTTGATTTATTTCATTGCACTTTATTTGGTGGCTAAGATGTTCTAGATTAGGATAAAATATATTTGGCTCATTTCAAGTATAGTATATATGATTTGGTATTTTACTATTATATCTTAGTTAAATGTTTTCATTTTGTGATACAACTTTAGGTTTGTTGCATTTCGTCAAAAATCTGAACAAATCATTGTCATTATAATACATTAAAGTTGAAGAAATAAGTATTTCTTCGTTGAATCAAAAATAAATAAAAATCTATATCTCTACTATAGTGCATTTTACTTCATCTATATTATTTAGATGATATTGGTTTTCAACATGCTAAGAAATGTTAATCCCTCGAAAACACTTTAGGTAATAAAGCTCCGTTAGGTAATGACACATAATATCCCTACTTATGATTATAACAGTGATAATTTATTTATCTCTTAATGTGTTTTTCGTGATAGAGAAGTACAAAAATAAATTTTACATTCCTCGATTTTGATATCCGTGTTGCTTTTTAATTTATATTATTTTTTTGATTCGAACACTGTAAGGTGCAACAATTCATTGAACTATTAGACATACATATATTGAAAACTATCATAAATTAATCAAAAGTGTTCTATATATTATTTATTATTTCATATTTACAGACAAAAGATGATGTGAAACAGACTGCTCAGGCATACATGATGTCCAAGGATAAAGAGTTTTACTCCGTATCAAAAAGTATAAGACAACATTTCATAATAATTTTCATTTTTTATATAAATTCGGAAAATATTCTAAAGGAAAAGGAAAAATCAAGAATACAAGAGTAGGAGAAAGTCACAAGCCGACTAAACTCCACAAGGCAGGCCTCATTAAAACCTTGCTATAGGAAAATCTAGTGGAAAAAAAACCAATAGCAAGGAAAAGGAGTACCATGCTAAGAAACCAAGAATAGCGATATTATTCAGTACCTCTAATGTCACTAGCTATAACACAAACAACATCAATAGGGGGTGATTGCAATCAGCAAAAACAAACACTTATTCAATACAAAAAGATGCAAATCCATTGACTTAAAATTCACTGTGTTTTAAGAGAGACTCCGAGGTTCAATTTGGGAGCGACGAAGTAACATGTTTAGAAATAACTCTTGAGTTAAGAAGATCCAATGATGGCTTAAACACAATACATCTAGGAACCTTGTATTGACTAATGGACGTGCCTCGTGAGACTGCAAACTCCATCAACTCTTCGAATGTCCCATTTTTTACGACTCGTATCTCTAACGGTCCGACTAATTTGGTCGAAACCCGTGAAATGAGATACATTGAGCCAAATGACTCCTCCTCATCCAACCAACATTGGTCTAGCACCTCATGACTAGACGGGTTAGCTAGCTCCAAGTATATCACGTAGTGACCTGGGAATGTTTCGACGTCCATACTGCTTGTGTACTCGACCACACTTGTGCCAAATTTTTGAAGCAATAGACAAACATTATCCACTGCTTTTTGTAGATCAACCTCGGTTGTCTTGTCAAGTTCAATACTAAGTACCACATTTTTTCGCCGACAAAACTTAAATTGTGGCACAGAATTATGGAATCCTGTTACTCGAAGTATGTCACCAACTTGATATCGATATAAACCTACACGAGTAGTGACAACTATTTCATACTCCTTACCAATTTCGACGTCGACTAGGTCAACTAGTTCTTTGTGAGTGATCTTGGAGGAGTCAAGTTGATGAGGCAAGAACTCAAGATAAGCCATGTTTGGTATGACCGTGTACAGAATTTCAAATGGCTTGCACATTGGATTGAGATTGAGTCCATAGAAACACTCAGAAGAAATGTATGTCATGCTCGCTATTGGCAATCCTCCGGTATAATAATCAAGAGTTGAGATATACTGACAACCGTATCAAGATATTTTGCACTAGGCCAAATTCGAGCGATAATTCCCTCCCAATTGTCTTTTTCACACTCATGGGCAATAAAGTCGGCTAATCCTGGCTCAGGCCGCACAACTCCAGTCATGCACTCACGGATTGATGCATCGATCACTTTTGGATTGAGTGATCCAGTCCTAATATCATAAGTCAGTTGTTGCCAGTTTTGCTCGAGGAACTTAAATACCCGAACAAGGGTAAAGTCCACATACCATTTGGAACGTATCCACACAAAGGATGGCTTCACTCGGACTTATCATAATGTTCTCGCGCAAAACGTTTGAACATGGTTGACCTATATAATTCTGTTGGGATCCCACCCTTAGTCTCGACCACAGCCTTTGTAAAGTAAAAGTGGAGTCCTTTACCTTTATCAATTCCTTTAACATGCCTGTCACATTAAAACACAGTCTCTATATCACCAAATTAACTCTACTAGCCAAAACTGCAGTAAAAAGAATTTATATATGTTTTCCTTTTTAAAAAAAGTATAACATGATTAATAATTATATAGCATATGTATATTTATATATTTACATTTTTATAATGGGTGCACGAAGACTTTGAAGAAATTCCTGACGATCCGTTTCTTCTTTGCTAGTTGGAATGAACTTTCTTTCACCACCTGAAGTTGCAGTGCTGTTTATGAAGAGAAGCAAAATAAATTAAACAACAAAAATTAATTTGCCACATTTTGTTCCTTATATTTTGATGGCATCCTCTGTATATTGTTTATACAAAAACTCATATGCAACCGTAACGGTTATATTTATATTAAAAAAATTCGTACTTATATAAATCATACATTTACATGTAATATAATTGAAAACATATACTCATACCTACCTATAAAAGATATAATTGAATCTCGTCGCACTCTATTGTTTATCCACAGACAAAGAATAAACTTTAGATGGAGTTTAGAAAAAAAATATCAGATAAAAAAAAAATGAAAAATGATCTTTTTGCCATTTTGAAACATTTTTTAATTGCGCCCAAAATTAGTGGTTTTCACTTTGCAAATTCAACTGATCTTCTAACCAGTTTTCTCAACAAAATTGAAATTTTTGTTCGATTCTTCATTCAAATTTATCTTCAATTGAAAATAAAAAGCACGGTTAACTTCAATTTTTAAGCATAAAATAAAGATTATAAATAGTAGAAAACATAATAAACTAATTAAATTTAAAATTTAAAATGCATGGATAACTTCAATTTTGACCATGTAAGATTTTTTTTTTTTTTTTTTTTTTGACAATCAAGTATCCGTTTTCTTCTTTTGATCCTTTATATTTTAATTTTTTTTAAATTTCAGTCCCCATTTCGGTTGGAATTTCAAAATTACTAATGTGGTCACTAAAATTATGCTCACATCAGAATTTCTAGTGACCATATTAACAATTTTGATCGTAAAATTACAATGAAAATTGGACTGGAATTAAAAAAATGAAAATAAAAATAATACAATATGTACTCTTATTACAAGTTACCTGGCTAAGAATTGAGAGATGGGTTTAGCAGTTAAGATGGGAGAAGGATCACCGTCCTCTATCCTACGAATCAACGGCTGGATATCTTCGTAGCTAATGATGGGCACTTTAGATTTGAATGTTTCACGATCAGTGGCTCCATTCAGATTGAAACCCTTGAGATATTCAGTCTCTGCATTTTCTCTCAAGATTTCTGTCAATACATTTTGTTGTACAGTTTTTGCATTTCGTGTAACATCTTCCAGGAATTCAAGCAATTCCTTATCTTTGTTGGCCATTTTTAGCAGAAATAACTGTGAGTAATGAGGAGAGAGAAAGAATGATGATGTGAATTGATGTCAGTTGGAAGAAGGGTGTTTAATAAGTATATATAGAATGCGTCAAAAAAAATAAAAATTAAATAAGTATATATAGAAAAGCTAATAAATTAGGGCTTAGAATTATAATAATTGAAGATCCATAATTTACGATTTTTTCTTTAAAAATGGTAATGCTACAATTAAAAAATAAAGACATAAAATTTCGTGAAATCCGGTCTCGATTTCTGAAGTCATATCTATTAATTAATGCATGATCTATTTTATAGGCCATACTTATGAATTGTGAGACATTGGGAACTATGCATGCTATGATATTCTTTTACTACAAGAATTTTTGGGGGAAAAGTACTCTGCAATCTATTCTCATGTATTACTCCTGTCTATCACAAATTAAACCGTTTATTTAGTCCCAAAAACAAATCCAAAATAAATATCATTATGAAATTTCAAAAACCATTTGTTCAAATCTATGAAAATGTCTCATTCTACTGCTCACAAATTCAATGATATATAATTATATATTTTTTCTCTATAATTTTTTATAATTTCAAACCTTTTGGTGATTTTATATGTTTAATGTACATTCACATATTACAAATACACACACACACACATTATATTCATTAAAATTACAATATAGTAATAATATTTTGAATACAAAAAAAAAAATATATATATATATATATACACACACACATTATATTCATTAAAATTACAATATAGTTATAATATTTTAAATTTTATGTCTGTATATCAAACAGAGCAAAAACTAGTACTAATGGTAATATTAAATTCATTCATTGCTTTTATTTCAAAATAAATATTGTTATAGAAAATAATATTTATTTCAAGTTTTCTTTTCTTTTTTATTATAAAAAGGAATCGATGATTTTTCTTTCGACTAGCTTTGCCATTATCATATTTTATTGGTACTAAATTTTTATGTAGTTATGTCTATTAAATGTTGTGTCCCAAAAGTCATTTTAAGCAATAACTATACATAAATGATTTTTTTTCAACTTATTTTTGAAACAAGAATAACTATTTATTATTAATTATTAATTATTAAACTATTCAAGAAAAGATAGAGGGACCAGCTAGAGGACCAATCAACAATCAATGTAGATTATTCACATTAAAAGAGAATAGTTCAATCAAAGTCATAGATTTCAGAAAAGCCAAAAAATAAAATAATAGCCAACTGTCTTTCAATAACCACGTGTTTTTGATTTTGATCACATAAATATACAATTTTCAATTTTCTTCTGCAATTTAAGAATTTGTTCGATTTCCATTCAATCTTGATTGAAAAATCCGAATTTTATAGGAAAATGGCTACCCGATGACCTAAAAGTAACGTGTCCACGTGTGTCAATCCATAAAAATCTGATACGTGTTGCCACTTCACTTTAAAGTGGCCGGAAAGACTCAATTTAGAGAAATTGATCTTATATCGAACAAAATCTTAAATTGTAAAACTAATTGAAAATCGTGACAATTATGAGATCAAAATCGGAAGACACCAAACATCTATAAAACCCACTTCATTCACCTTCTCCGATCACATCTCTCTCTTCTGATCATATTCTCCGATCATCTCTCTCTCTCTCTCTCTAAAAACATGGGTTGCCCAATGAACAAGAAACCTCATGCTGTATGCATACCATACCCAGCGCAGGGCCATATTAACCCCATGCTCAAGTTAGCAAAACTCCTCCACCACAAGGGCTTCCACGTCACCTTCGTCAACACAGAATACAACCACCGCCGCCTCCTCAAGTCCCAGGGCGGCGCCGCCCTCGACGGCCTGCCGGACTTCCGTTTCGCCACCATTCCCGACGGGCTGCCGCAGTCGGACGCCGACGCCACCCAGGACATTCCTTCTCTATGTATTTCCACCACTACCACCTGCATGGAGCCCTTCTGCGACCTGATCACCAACCTCAACAGCGCCGCCGGCGAAGATGCGCCGCCGGTGAGCTGCATCGTCTCCGATGGAGTGATGAGCTTTACGGTGAAGGCGGCGGAGAGATTTGGGGTGCCGGAAGTGCTGTTTTGGACGACCAGTGCGTGTGGTCTCTTGGCATATACGCAGTGTCGCAATCTTGTCCAGAAAGGCTATACTCCACTTCAAGGTATTTATTTACTGTAGAAATATGTCTTTGTATTCAATATACATACCAAAAAATGAAAAATACCCATGACTTAAGAAAACATGTTTTTTACCCAATTTGAGGGCAAAATTACCCAAATACCCTTATTAAACTTGGTGAGCGAACAACAAACTGTAGATAATGAGTGTGTTTGTTATCGTGATATATGTGTTTTCGTGATCTACATTTTCCCTCGTGATCTATTCTCTCAACCGTGATCTATAATTGAATACATAAAAACCCTAGTTTCCTTCGTGATCTAGCAATTTTCCCTCGTGATCTATACTCGCAACTGTGATCTATAATTGAATACATAAAAACCCTAGTTTCCCTCGTGATCTAGCAATTTTCACTCGTGATCTATAATCTCAACCGTGATCTATAAGTGAATACGTAAAAACCTAGTTTCCTTCGTGATCTATACTCTCCTTCGTGATCTAACAATTTTTCCTCGTGATCTATACTCTCAACCGTGATCTATAATTGAATACATAAAAACCCTAGTTTCCTTCGTGATCTAGCAATTTTCCCTCGTGATCTGGCAATTTTCCCTCGTGAGCTATACTCTAGTTCTGGTTGTTCGCTCACCAAGTTTAGTAAGGGTATTTGGGTAATTTTGCCCTCAAATTGGGTAAAAAACATGTTTACTTAAGTTGTGGGCATTTTTCATTTTGCTTATTGTGTAATGGTCAAAAATGCCCCCCACCCCTTATTTATTTATGGATAAAAATATATATATATTTTTTTGGTAATGTGTATTTCTAACCAATAATCGACAAAACATATTTTCAATCAAAATTTTTTAAATGCCTTGGAATTTCGTGATCTAACATGAATTTGGTAATATAATCCGAGCTTCGTGAACTAAATTTGAGTTCCATGATCGAATATGTGTTTCTTGATCTAAGCTAGGGTACATTTATTTGTGAGGTACCAATTATACATAAATGTTTCAGTTTTGAACTTGTTTATGGAAAATCTATATATATAGTAAAATTGTCTGCGTAGGATGTTTTTTAATCATGAATTTAAATAAATAAAGATCAATGTTCTTTCATTTTTTTAATATAAAAATTGATAGGATCGAAAAATGTTAGAATTCAATAATAGATTAATGAATATACGAAGAGTAAGTCTCATGCGAGACCGTCTCATGCAAGTTTTTGTGATACACAAAAATTCATGTGAGACAGTCGCACATGCGACAGGTATGTCTTTTTCGGCCATAAGTATGCCTTTTTCGACCATAAGTATGCCTTGAAATCACATACTTATACCCGAAAATCACATACTTTTGACCATCGCATGTGCGACGGTTGAACAGGAGACTTACTCTGTGATATATGAAAGATAAAATTTCGTGAAAATCTGTTCCGATTTCTAAAGTCATATATGGTAATTAATGCATGAAGTCAGGTCAATACATGTTTTGTGGGATTTGTTTAGATTTTCTTTGGGAGGGGAAATTTCTAGGATTAAAAATTTTCAAAATTGAGTAAGCACAATTTCACAATGAATAAAAAGGTTAGAATTTTAAAAAGATGGATAGAAAAGTTATGAAAATAGGGTCTAATTTTTATTTTTCTATCTATTTCCATAAGGTAATATACATATTTTGAAGCAAAGGATAAAAACAAATCCTATTGAGAAGATCCACAAAAAAGTCAGGGATTCGATCCAATAATAGGGCTCTACATTCTTCAACAATCACCCAAACTCAAAAAAATTGAACTTTGAAACTAATCACATCAATCTCAAATATGATATGTTCAAGTTCAAGTCCTTTGATCCAAGATAGAGCTTCGATATTAGCTTCCCCCCTTCACTTGAACAACCTCAGGAGTTTTTTCACATGATAGATTTATATCATGTATGTATATACGCTAGTCATGTAGTGTGTTGAGCATATTTGAAGTGTATACACGTACATTTTTAATGTACGTGCAGATATGAAGCAAGCAACAGACGGCTATCTGGAAACAACAATCGATTGGATCAAAGGATTGAAAGACATCAGACTAAGAGACTTCCCATCTTTCATCAGAACCACTGATCCAAACGACATAATGCTCAAATTCATTGATCAAGAAACCAATGCCATCCCCAAAGCCAAAGCTTTGATCCTCAACACCTTCGAAGCTTTAGAGCACGGCGTCGTCTCCGCCCTCTCCGCCATGTTTCCGAGAGTCTACACCGTGGGCCCGCTCCAGCTCATGACGAGCCACGTGGACAACCCACGTCTCAACTCCCTCACGTCCAGCCTCTGGAAAGAAGACCCCGAATGCATCACATGGCTCGACGCCATGGAGCCCCGGTCCGTGGTCTACGTCAACTTCGGCAGCATCACCGTGATGACGCCTGGTCAACTCACTGAGTTCGCATGGGGACTCGCCAGCAGCAAGAAGCCGTTTCTGTGGATCGTCCGGCCGGATATAGTCGCCGGAGACACCGCTATGGTCCCACCGGAGTTCGTGGAGGAGACCAAGGGTAGAAGCATGTTGATTAGTTGGTGCCCGCAAGAGCGGGTTCTGAACCACCCTGCTGTTGGGGGGTTCTTGACGCACTGTGGATGGAACTCGACTCTGGAGAGTATTGCTGGCGGGGTGCCGGTGATTTGTTGGCCGTTCTTCGCAGAACAGCAGACGAATTGCCGGTTTAGCTGTGTGGAGTGGGAGATGGGAATGGAGATTGATAACAATGTGAAGAGGGATGAGGTGGAGATTTTGGTGAGAGAGATGATGGATGGTGAAAAGGGGAAGAAAATGAAGGACAAGGCTATGGAGTTGAAGGACAAGGCACATAAAGCAGCTGCAATTGGAGGCTCTTCTTTCTTGAATTTGGAGAAATTGATTGATCAACTGCTTTTACAATGATGAGTTGGTTTAGGGATATTAAATTCTTTGTTTTGTTGTTGGGATTTAAGGCTGTTGTTTAGTTTATATATGAAATGGGAAAATGGTGCAGTTTTAGAAAACAGGGGAAAAGACAGTATTTCAATAAGCACATTCTACTGTTTATCTGAGTATGTCAACACATTTTGTCTGTTATATTGCTTGATTTATTTCATTGCACTTTTTTGGTGGCAAATATGTTCTACATTATGGCAATTTCAACCAAAAATAAGAAAATTTATGAAAGTAATTTGGCATCCAAAAAGTTTGATGTACTGGTGAAGTTAAAATTTTTAGGTGAGTTTAAACTCCTTTTTAAATTTCAACTAAAGTTCTGACTTTCTTTTTTCTTATATTTGTTGTTGTTGATATTTCCACCTTTAAAACAAACTTTTGGATATTCAGACGCATTTTAATATGGAGATAACCACAAATATT
This sequence comes from Scutellaria galericulata, assembly GCA_946896805.1. Classification (NCBI taxonomy): domain Eukaryota; kingdom Viridiplantae; phylum Streptophyta; class Magnoliopsida; order Lamiales; family Lamiaceae; genus Scutellaria; species Scutellaria galericulata. Next base: position 27,092,852 of record OX335784.1, on the reverse strand, counting down.
TAATTATCCATCCAATCGATGCTCACATAAAATCTCATATTACACTTGATGTTATTTATATCTTTTATTCCAAATTAATCACCACACACCACGTGTATCATATGACATCATTAATTAATATGTGACATGTATTAAATACCATGAAACATGAGATTCAACATCAAATGTATTATAAGATTCGAACTCATCAATATTTATAGGCTAAAACTATGGAGATTAGAAATATGGAGTATAATATGAAAATATTTTAAACTTTGATCACAAGCCTACAATTATATCATATTTATACATGAAATACATATCTTCAACAAATACTTTTTGATAATAAGTGATATTTCTTCATACTAAGTTGTAACACGACACAACCATATCAACTCATTGACTACAAATCTACAACTGATATTTTTGTATACTTGATTCCACGTTGTAATAGACTCAAACATATCAATATTTCAGATTTTTTAATGATATTCTTGGAAAATATATATCCTAAGCCCCTACTGATATATGATAATCAAAAATATTGAAAGAGATGTATTAACTCGTTCAAAGGGCAATAGGTGGGCCCATCTATCATTTTCGAACTAACCTTGTTTTCCCCGTGTTTGTTTAAACGTAAAGTTCTCTCTACATTGTGGAAAGAGTATTTTTAGTGTATCAAAATGTTTATTATGATATGTTTTACTTATGATGTAACTATATATAAATTGAAAATTTCTCTATAATTGGAAATTAGTTTTTTTTTTTTTAAATGTTATTATGAAATTTTTTTTAAAGTAATCATATACATTAATTTTTTCAAATTCAATCTAATTTTTATCGAAATTTTAAAAATCGCTAACGTGACAATCAAAATTGGTGTCACTTGAAAATTTATAACATCCACATAAGTGATTTTGAAAATTTCGAACAAAATTTAAAAAATTAAAATATAATGAAAACCAAAAACTTCATTATTAAATAATAAAAAATGTTTTATCAGTGGAGCTCACATTAATTGATCAGTCCAGAAATGTGACAGGTCAAATAATCCTGCATATGCTTTGCCGTGTAAAACAGATAAGAGAAGAAGCCTTCAATGGCGGAAATTCAACACAAACCCCACGCAGTGTGTGTGCCATGGCCAGCACAGGGCCATCTCAACCCCATGCTCATGTTAGCAAAGCTCCTCCACTCAAACGGCTTCCACGTCACCTTCGTCAACACCGAGCACAATCACCGCCGCCTCCTCAGCATCGGCGGCCCCTCCACCCTCGACGGTCTGCCGGACTTCCGGTTCGCCGCCATCCCCGACGGCCTTCCCCCTTCCGACCCCAGAACCTACCTGGCTTCGGCCATCTCCACCACCTGCTTGGAGCCCTTCTGTGACCTGCTCTCCGAGCTGCAGGCCACTAGCTCCGCCCCGCCGGTGAGCTGCATAATCTCCGACGGCGTTATGAGCTTCACGCTGCAGGCGGCGGAGAGATTCCGGCTGCCGGAAGTCCTGTTTTGGACGACCAGCGCCTGTGGCTTCTTGGGGTATACACAATTTCGCCTACTTGTTGAGAAAGGCTATATCCCTCTCCAAGGTACTATTGAAAATTATTTAGTTCTGGTTATATCAATTTTTGTTCTTAATTTACTAATTTAGATTGGATTTTGAAGTATTAATGCGATGTTTGGATTAGTATTTGCTAGTCGGGATTTGAGATTTGAATTCATTCAAATTCCCGTTTGTTTTGAGGATATGAGAGAATTATATAATGTATCAAAACCCTACTTTATTTAAATAAAAACACAATCATTAATCATATACTATAATATATTAATACACAAACTTCAATACACACCTAAATTTCTCCTATTACAATCATCCAATCATTGTCATTACATCAACTTACAATATAATATTACATAATAATATTTTTTCCAGCATTGATTTGGCATCTACAGTATTAATCATACCCTATAAAATCTCTAAACAAACACAAATTTTAACTATTAACCTTTATTTCAAAAACTCAAGATTTCAAAGTCGGATTTCCTCAATTTTACATAACACCAATCCAAACATCACCTAATAGATTTACATATCAAAAGGCTTTAGGTACTGTAAAATTGATCATGTAAAAAAGTCAAACTGAATCCTCTATTCTAATTCGATATTTCATCTTATATTTCATTATTTTTAGTGATATCATCTTTATATTTGACATAAGGTGATTATTTTGAAACATCAGATGAAATTTCAATATGAAATAGATGATCTTGTTTGGTAAAAATTGGTTTCAATATTGTAAACATTGACAATTTAGTCTTGGTTGCGGCTATCTGCACCCCAGGATTTACTAAACACACTAAAATCCTAATGTTAATGTTTACAAGTGATGTAAACAGTAACATTAAGAATGTGGTGTGTTTAGTAATTAATAGGGTGCGCATAATCGGGCCCTTTAGTCTTATGTGTTACCTCTTTCATATCAAAAGGTTTAAATACGTTTACGATAGGTTAATTTTACATGCAAATTTATAAGTTTGAAAAAAAATATCAATAGTTTACTGTGCATATATAAATACATTCATGATTCATTATAGGTTAATTTTTAACGGTAATTTTGATATATTATTTAATTTAAGTGTGGTAGCTGATGACAATTTTGATATAATATGTGTGATAGAATAATGAGATTTATTTTGAGACAACTTTTTTTTAGTTAAAACAATATTTATTGTGAGAAAGAATATATTTTTTCGCAAATATAAAAACGATAGTTTAAATACTAATTTGAGGACAAATATCAAATAAAATGGGTTAATTCTATTGTTACGTGATAGCTAGCTAAGGTGGTATGCCTAAAATTTGAGTCTTGATTGATGTTACATGTGGTATGTCTTTTAACTATAATCTCATCACCATGTACAGACATGAGCCAAGTAAGAAATGGTTATCTGGAAAAAGTTGTTGATTGGATTCCAGGAGTTAAGAATATTAGACTCAAGGATGTACCATCTTTCATCAGAACCACAGATCCTAACAACTTCAGGCTCAATTTTGCTATAAATTTAGTGGAGGCTGTCCATGGAGCCAAAGCTCTGATCCTCAACACCTTGGATGCTTTAGAGCAAGACGTTCTCAACGCACTTTCAACCATGTTTCCAAAAGTTTATACTATTGGGCCTCTTCATCTGATGACGAACCATGTTGACGACGAAAGACTCAAATCCATCAACTTTAGTCTCTGGGAAGAAGACACGGACTGCATCAGATGGCTCGATTCCAAAGAGCCCGGATCAGTAGTCTATGTGAATTTTGGCAGCATAACTGTGGTCACTGTGGAGCAGCTAACTGAGTTTGCATGGGGACTGGCTAATAGCAAGAAGCCATTTCTATGGATCATTAGACCTGATATGGTGCAAGGTGACTCAGCCATGGTGCCAAGTGAGTTTATAGATCAAGTTAAAGAGAGAAGCATGTTGATTAGGTGGTGCCCACAAGAGCAGGTTCTGAACCACCCTGCTGTTGGAGGATTCCTGACGCACAGTGGATGGAACTCGACTCTGGAGAGTATAGCTAGTGGAGTGCCCATGATTTGTTGGCCCTTCTTCTTCGAGCAGCCTACCAATTGTCGGTTCACCTGCGTTGAGTGGGAAATAGGAATGGAGATAGACAACGATGTGAAACGAGACGAGGTCGAGGTGGTAGTAAGAGAGCTCATGGATGGTGAAAAGGGTAAGAAAATGAAGGACAAAGCTATGGAGTGGAAGAAGAAAGCAGAAGAGGCAGCCTTGCTTGGAGGCTCTTCCTACTTGAATTTGGATAAGCTAATTAAGGAAGAGCTTTTACAATAACTTAAATAATGATACCCGTTGGATGTCCGGGTTATGATAAAAAGAAAAATTATAAAAATAAATATGAATACGATTAAAGAGATATAATTGACGATTTGATAGAGATGAACTTCACAAGGATAGAAGAATGCTGATTAGGTGGAGATGATGAATGATGCAATTGGGGGCTCTTCTTTCTTGAATTTGGATAAACTCACTGATCATGTGCTTTTGCAATCATGAGATAGATTTAGAGATTCCCAATTTTTAGTTTTCTTGTTTTGTTTGTATATGAAATGGGAAAATGATGCATCTTTAGAAAACTGGGGAAAAGACAGAGGACTACTTCAATAAGCACAATCTACTTACTTTTTATCAACACATTTTGTCTGTTATATTGCATGATTTATTTCATTGCAGTTTTTTTTGTGTGGCAAAGATGTTCTACGTTTGGCCAATTTCATCAAAAAAAAAAAAAAAGAATTTTATAAAAATAGTTTGGCATTAAAAACGTGTGATGTATTGATGAAGTTTGGAATTTTAGGTGAAGTCTATACTCTTTTAAATTTCAGCTAAAGTTGTAGGTATTGCTGACTTTCTTTTTCCATTTTTATTTTTCATGATGTTGCAAATTTTTGGATATTCGATTGTATTTTAATATGGAGATAACTGAAAATTTTAATTATCCACCCAATCAATACTTGCATAAGATTTTTTTTTATTACATTTAATGTTATATCTCTTATTCCAAATTAATCATCACATGATATCATTTATTAATACGTAACGTGTATTAAATATCATGAAACATGAGATTTAACACAAAATATAATAGAAGATCCGAACTCATCAGTACTTGTAGGCTAAAACTATAAAGATTAGAAATATTGAGTTTATATCAAAATATTTTAAACTTTGACTACAAGTCTACAATTATATTATATTTATATATTAAATACAAATAGTCAACAAATACTTTTTGATACTAAGTGATATTTTCTTCATACTCGTATCTACTCATTGATTCCAAATCTACAACTAATACTTTTTTATACTTGATTCTAAGTTGTAATAGAATCAATCATCAATTTTATAGATATTTTAGTAATATTCTTTGAAAATATCCTTGGTCCCTATTGATATATGATAGTTAAGATGTTGAAAGAGATGTATTAACTCGTTCAAAGGATCTGTTATTATGGAACTAACCTTTTCTTTCCCCTTTTTTGTTTAAACGTAAAGGTCTCTCTATGTTTGGTCTATAAAAATGTTTATAATGATACGTTTTACTTGCGATGTATTTACATTGATATTTCTCTATTTTTGGAAATGAGTATTTTTTTTATCTTTAAAAATGTTTATTAAGATACTTTTTATGTATAAAGTAAATATATATTTTTTGCCTACGTTGTACTATTTTAAATATGTAATATATATTTTAAAAACTAAAATATAACATTTATATATAGTATGTCTTGTTGTATGATCTTTATTTTTTTTTAATTATTTTTCCTATATGTATATTGTATCCATTTTTTTCTTCATTGTGAAGTGATTTTATTTTTATTTTTCAAACCTGTTATATTAGGTTAATGATATAATTTTAATAAGTTAATATATTGACAATAATATAATCATTCAAAATTTATTATTCAATATAATAGTAAGTATTATACTAAAATGAAGAGTTAATTTCAATTTTAGTCTTGTATGTAAGACGTTTTCCATTTTCTGACAATTAAATATACGTTATTTGATTGTAGTTTTGTCTAATTTCGATTCAATTTTAATTGCAATATTCAAAATCGCTGACTTGACAGTTGGAATTTTGTTATGAGTTTGAAAAATCCGATCAAAATAGAATTAAAATAAAAAAATAAAAAACATAAAAAATGAAAATGAAAAAACAAATACTTGATGGACAAAACCGTACAACTCATTAATTGATGGGTCCACTAATGCGACAGGTCTTGAGCATTTAATTTATTTAGAAAAGAGAAGTGAAGCCCAAATCCTGGATATGTGTAATGACGGAAATTCAACACAAACCACACGCAGTGTGTGTGCCATGGCCAGCACAGGGCCATCTCAACCCCATGCTCATGTTAGCAAAGCTCCTCCACTCCAACGGCTTCCACGTCACCTTCGTCAACACCGAGCACAGCCACCGCCGCCTCCTCAGCATCGGCGGCCCCACCGCCCTCGACGGCCTGCCGGACTTCCGGTTCGCCGTCATCCCCGACGGGCTTCCCCCTTCCGACCCCAGAACCGACCTCGCTTCTCGTTATCTGGCCATCTCCACCACCTGCTTGGAGCCCTTCTGTGACCTGCTCTCCGAGCTGGCCACTAGCTCCGCCCCGCCGGTGAGCTGCATAGTCTCCGACGGGGTTATGGACTTCACGCTGCAGGCGGCGGAGAGATTCCGGCTGCCGGAAGTCCTGTTTTGGACCACCAGCGCCTGTGGTTTCTTGGGGTATACCCAATTTCGTCAACTTATTGAGAAAGGCTATATCCCTCTCCAAGGTACTATATTTTTAAATTCTGTATATTTTGTTCCTAATTTTGTGTTTGAGGTAGAATTTTAAGTATTAAATGATTAACATAAAAGCTTGAGAAACTGTAAAATTGATCATGTAAAAAATGGCAATTAATGTAGTCTTACGATAAATGTCTCTCTGTATGCATCAGAGGAAAAAACTTTTATACCTTTTTTATTAAAAAGTATTTTTCTACTCACCTTACAAGTTCAAATGTCTAAATGTAAAAGCATAAAAAAGGGAGAGTGAACAATGAATCAACCTTAAAATATGTACCAAAATTACTTTCTTAGAACATGCGTATAAAGTTGCCCCTTATGAAAAATGAGTAAAAGAAAACTTTAGTCTTACGTGTTACTCTTTTCATCTAAAAATATGTAAGTACATTTATTAATATAGGTTAACTTCAATAGTCAGTTTTATATATCAGTTAATTTGAGAGTAGTAAGAGATGATAATTTTGATAGAATATGACCAAATGTTTTATATAGACTAATAATATTTATTTCGAAACAATATTCCTTTTTAACTGAATTAAAAAAATGATATTTATTTTGGAATGGAGAAGTATTATTTTTCGCAAATATAAAAATCATGACTTGTAATTAACTACTAATTTGAGGACAAACATCAAATAGAATGACATAATTCTATAATACTAACAATATATAGAAACTATATATATATTTCAAATTAGTATGATTACTCTTTACATACACAAGCAATTAATATCTAAATCTTCATTAATTTCCCCTTACATCAAGTCAAACTCTTGATTGATATATATCACAATTTTCATTCGTACAGACATGCGCCAAGTAAGAAATGGTTATCTGGAAAAAAGTGTTGATTGGATTCCAGGAGTGAAGAATATTAGACTTACGGATTTCCCATCTTTCATCAGAACCACAGATGGTAACAGCTTCTTGCTCAATTTTGTTATGCCTGTAGTCGAGGCTGTCCATGGAGCCAAAGCTTTGATCCTCAACACCTTTGATGCTTTAGAGCATGACGTTCTCAACGCGCTTTCAGCCATGTTTCCAAGAGTTTACACTCTTGGCCCTCTTCATCTTATGATGAACCATGTTGATGACGAAAGACTCAAATCCATCAACTTTAGTCTCTGGGAAGAAGACACGGACTGCATCAGATGGCTCGATTCCAAAGAGCCCGGATCAGTAGTCTATGTGAATTTTGGCAGCATAACTGTGGTCACTGTGGAGCAGCTAACTGAGTTTGCATGGGGACTGGCTAATAGCAAGAAGCCATTTCTATGGATCATTAGACCTGATATGGTGCAAGGTGACTCAGCCATGGTGCCAAGTGAGTTTATAGATCAAGTTAAAGAGAGAAGCATGTTGATTAGGTGGTGCCCACAAGAGCAGGTTCTGAACCACCCTGCTGTTGGAGGATTCCTGACGCACAGTGGATGGAACTCGACTCTGGAAAGTATAGCTAGTGGAGTGCCCATGATTTGTTGGCCCTTCTTCTCCGAGCAGCCTACAAATTGTCGCTTCACCTGCGTTGAGTGGGAAATAGGAATGGAGATAGACAACGATGTGAAACGAGACGAGGTCGAGCTGCTAGTGAGAGAGCTCATGGATGGTGAAAAGGGTAAGAAAATGAAGGACAAAGCTATGGAGTGGAAGAAGAAAGCAGAAGAGGCAACCTCACTTGGAGGCTCTTCCTACTTAAATTTCGATAAACTAATTAAGGAAGACCTTTTGAAATAATTTTCTTCCAACTTGAATTTGGATGACTGATCATAATATCTAATATGTTGGGTTTTTACAGAAACTGGTAGGAATATTTTACTCATTTGATTGAAATATCACCATTCATTAAGGATAATTTATCTAATGAGTAGAAAAGATGGTTATTATTTATTTATAGCAATGTTTGAAAAGACTACTCTCCATCAATTTTTTTTTAATTTTCTTATATCGTTTAAATGAGAAACTGATATCAATATTGGAGACCTTGATCATTCCACGAATTTTTATTTTTTGTTTCTACTTTAACTGATCACTCCATGAATGTGACAGCTCTTAATTAGTACGATCAGATCCCACATATCTTTAACAAGGAACAATGAAATCATATCTTTGATTTATTCAAACCATATCTTGTATAGCAATGGCGGAAAATCAACACAAACCCCACGCAGTGTGCGTGCCATGGCCAGCACAGGGCCATCTCAACCCCATGCTCATGTTAGCAAAGCTCCTCCACTCCAACGGCTTCCACGTCACCTTCGTCAACACTGAGCACAACCGCCGCCGCCTCCTCAGCATCGGCTGCCCCACCGCCCTCGACGGCCTGCCTGACTTCTGCTTCGCCGCCATCCCCGACGGCCTTCCCCCTTCCGACCCCAGAACGAACCTCGCTTCTCGTTGTCGGTCCATCTCCACCACCTGCTTGGAGCCCTTCTGTGACCTGCTCTCCGAGCTGCAGGCCACTAGCTCCGCCCCGCCGGTGAGCTGCATAGTCTCCGACGGGCTTATGAGCTTCACGCTGCAGGCGGCGGAGAGGTTCCGGCTGCCGGAGGTCCTGTTTTTGACGGCCAGCGCTTGTGGCTTATTGGGGTATACCCAATTACGACTACTTGTTGAGAAAGGCTATATCCCTCTCCAAGGTACTCTGTTTTATATTCTCTATATTTTGTTCTGGTTTTTTTCAATTTTTGTTCTTATTTAGTATTTTAGATATTGATAGATTTACATATCAAAAGGCTAAATTTGATCATGTAAAAAACTGGTTTCAATACTGCAGAAATTGACAATTTAGTCTTACGTGTTGCTCTCCTCTTGTCTCAAACTATTTAATTACATTCACCGTAGGTTAATTTTTTACGCAAATTAAGAAGTTTGATAAAAAAAACTACTTTACTCCTATTTAATAGGGTTAATTAAAATTTTGGTGTTCTATAAAAGACATTTTTCATTTTTTTTACAACCAAAGTATATAGCTGTTTGATCATTTACATTTTAATTTTTTTCAATTTGAGTTTAATTTTAGTTGGAATTTTTAAAATAGTTGACATGACAATCGAAGTTTGGCTGTCACGTCAGAATTTTAACCGATCATGTCAGCTATTTTAAAAATTCCGACAATCATTGGATTGAAATAGAAAAAAAATTAATACATTGAGGACTAAAACTGAAAAACGAATATTTGATTGTTAAAAAAATAAAAAATGAATTCTATTGAGAACCATAATTAAATTCACCCTATTTAATAAGTTCATTCATTGTATTGAAAATCCGGACCAAAAATGTTCCAAACCGAAAATCTCCATTGACTTTTTGATTTTCTCTGAACGAATTGAATCGAATTTCTTTTTGGTTTGGTTTTGGAAAATTTTCAATTATCTAAACTGAGAACTGAACTGAATTGGGGTTGAACCAAACCGAAGAACCGATTTTAATACATATATATGTCATTTATTTTTCTATATCTTGATATAATTACATAATACATATTTTGATTAAGTTAATAATTTTTAAAGCTATAAATAATTTACATTTTTTATTTTTTAATAATTAATAATACTGAACTACATTCTAATGACTCTTATCAAGAAAACATAAATCTTTTTAAATTATGAAATTTTGTAACTTTTGAAATGAATTATGTAGTTTTTTTTTGTTGTCAATAAAACATTGTTAATACATTCGTTTTTTGTTATTTATTTTTCTAATTTAATTTGGTGCTTATTTGTTATTTTATTGTAATTTCTTTTAAAATCTCTGAATATCCGAACCAGACTAGTGGATCCGAAGCTCCGAACTGAACTGAACCGAAATTTGATTTGGTTTGGTTCTAGAGACTTTTTATTTGGTTTGGTTTCGGAGAATCAATTTTAAAATTTTCCGAAATTTGGTTCGATTCCGGAGATTTTCAAATCTCCCAACCAACCTGGACCGTGCACACTCTCAGGGTAAAGGGTATAATTTTTTGTGAATAGAAAAATGACTTTTTAATTTCTAATTTGAGGACAAACATGAAATAGAATGACCTAAAGATGTTATTGGTACGTGATATATATGTGTGTATATGATAAAACTTATCATGTATTTGACTTTACTTTAATAGTTAACTTTCTTTGTGTATTAAAGACACTTTAAACATTTGACGCTTTAAAATGGATAGAAAATTGTATATTATAATTATGGTTGAAAAGTTCACCCTGAAAAGGAATAAAATAAACCATTTACACAACTAACTAACTATAGATTTTTCAAATTAATGTGATTCCTTACTTTCTATATGTAAGAAATATACTTGCTTACTCATTAAATACACATGCAATTAATACTTAAAACTTCATTAATTTCCCTTTACATCTAATTAAACTCTTGATTTATGTTACATTTGCAATATATGTCTGTTGGGTCCTCAATATTAGGCCGCCCACGCATGGATCGAGTTCGGACCCGAACTAAAGACCATCTGACCCAATGCACCGAGGAGGACCGGCCCCATCACCTGATAGCCCAGTCCAGTCACCCTGTTCGGCCCGGCCTGACCCCGCTCGAACTGATATGACCGTTCCGCAGCCGTGACCGGTCTTCCAGCCCGGCTCGGTTATTTCGCCGACCTATGTTTCGGACGAGTTAGAGGGATGACATGGCCGAGCCGAGCAGAAAATGGCCGTCCAGGAACCCCTTAACCGACCTGTTGATACTTCAATGGAACCAGCTTCCTAGAACTCAAAATGGAGGGAGAGCTCGAATCAAGTCTTCCTAAACGCCGACGTGAGCAAAGGCCGACCTTCTTTGACCGGCTCGGCCAGAACGACTGACCTTCCACATCCCATCAGAGGCAAAGCCGACCTGACCTAACCGACCTGATTTTCAGCTCGGACAACGGTTGATAGAATCTCCATACCTAGGAATATGTCTAAAAATTAGAATATAAAAAGAGCTCGGCTCGATTTGTAATAGTATGGGACAGGGAGCATCTAGCCCTGGCCCTATAGGGACAAGATCCCCTGACTCGGGGAATGCTGTCCAGGTGAAGGGTCTATAAATAAGACCCTTCAAACATTTGGAAAAGGGTCGATTTTTTTTGAAGGAAAAAAGACAAGTATTCTACATTTTCTCGAACTTCCTCTCTTATTTGACCTAGCTCTTTTAACTCGGCTAATTAGGTTGGGCTAAAAGAACGATTAATTCGAGTGTTTGACTGAGATTACGAACCAGCCGTAAATCGACGTCAACATTTTAGCGCTAGAAGGAGGGGGACACATTCAGCTCTACTCAGCTATCAATTAATGACAGGAAGCGAAAACTCCAAGGGAGGAAGGAGCACGGGTAACGAAAATAGAAACCTAACAGGGGGCACATCAACAGGGGGGGACATGACCTACCAAATGGTCATGGAGGGCGGCACCACGACCCTCTCCCCCGAGATGATACAAGCCGCGATCCACCAGCTGACGGAACAGCTCAACCAGGCTCGACGGCGTGGCCAGGCAGAGTTACAGGAAGGGACCCCCCGTGAGGAAGCCGTGAATTGCCGAGCCGACCAGCCCATTTAGAGGGCCTCGGAGAAATCCCGAGCCGAACTCGAAGTCGACGATGAGTCATCCACGGACATATCGGCCGACCTGGACTGGCCGAGCCGGCTAAGAAAGCGCCCGCGGACCGCAGCCCCACAAGGACAAAGGAAAGTGGGAAGCGTCTTCACCAAGCTCGGGTCTGAACAGGCGAAGGAGGCATCGAGGTTGGCCAAGCGGCTCGACTATCATGATGAGCCAGCCGAGGGAAGTGAATCCACTCGGCAACGAACCAGGAAGGAGGACGAGGCTCGATGCCTGAGAAGAAGGCTCGCCGAACTAGAAGCCCAAGAAAATGAAGGTGAGGACGACAATCAGAATTCCGTTGATGATTGGGCCGGACCGACCCCGTTTTCCAAAAGGATAAGTGATGCCGACCTGCCGACCAAATTTAAAATACCACCGATCGGCACCTACAATGGAGAGACCGACCCCGCATACCATCTAGACAACTACGTGTCCTGGATGCGCCTCCAAAAGGCCGATGAAATGTTCATGTGCCAGGCATTCCCCTTGACATTGGGAGACCTGGCTAAAAGTTGGTTCAGCAATCTGCCGAACTACTCCATTAGCGGATGGAAGGAGTTGTCGGAGCTCTTCCTCACACAATTCATGGGGTCGAAGAAAAGGAGGACGCCGAAGGAAAAATTGTTGAATTTCAAACAAAACAAGGGCGAGTCCCTAAAAGCTTACCTCGAGCGGTTCAACAAGCTAATCCTCGGCATGGAATATGTCCATGATGAGACCAAACTCATGACCGCCATGGCAGGTCTCCGGGTCAATTCAAAGGTGTGGTGGTCAGTTCGGGAATTCAAACCAAAAACCTACCACGAGTTCCTCCGACAGACAGAAATGTATGTGGACGCCGAGGAGGCCATCCAGGAGGAACAAGGGGCAAGGGAACACCCAGAGAGGAGTGAGAAGGAGAAGGAAGGTTCGAGGCGCCAGCCAAGCTTCCGGCCGCCCGGCAATTTCAGGCCATACCAGGCGACCGAACTAAGCCGAGACCGGCCCAAGCAGCCCGACTCAGCCGAGCGAGTGAGAACCATCCTAACGGTATCTCCTCGACAGATCCTGACCGTCATACAGGACCAAAATTTGTTGCCAGAACCGCGCCCTCAGAGGCCATCCCCGAGCTGGACCAACTCCAAAAAATACTGTGAGTACCACCGAGCTTCCGGCCACGGTACTGACACATGCCGACACTTATTGGGCGAGCTCATGAAGCTTATTGAGAGGGGGCACCTCGACCAATTCGTGAAGAGACCCGGCCCCCCCAAGGAGCAAGTAGCTCCGCCAGCACAACGATTACCCCCTCCTCCCATCGGAAACCCTCCGATAAGGGAGATCAACACACTGATCAATCACAACTTCGAGGATGATCGGCGATCCAAGCGAGCCCGGCGGCGATACATTCGGGAGGCCAGAAATGCCTACCAAAGGTGCGACCCACCCAAACGTACCGCGGAGGGGCACGCTATCACTTTCTATAGTATGGAGGCGGAGGGCCTGGTGCACCCCCACGAAGACCCACTGATCGCTGTCCTGGACATCCAGGACATCAGGGTACATAGGGTCCTGGTGGATACGGGAAGCTACGCCAACGTGTTATATCTCAACACGTACAGGAGGATGGGGCTCAGAGAAGCCGACCTCGAGCCCACGTCGGAGGTCGCGGTAGGGTTCGGAGGGCAGACCACAAAGGTACTAGGCAAGTGCCTGCTGAAGGTGGCCTTCGAGATGGAAGGAGAGAAAGTATATACCCTGACGGAATTAAGGGTGGTAGATGCACATTCAACGTACAACGCCATATGGGGCCGACCCCTCCTGGCCAAACTCAAGGCCGTAGTGTCCATCTACCACCAGGCCATCAAATTTCCCGTCGGGGAGAAAATATTTGTCATCGAGGGCAACCAGCTCGCCGCAAGAGAGTGCGAGGTCGGGCTTAGACCGAGGGAGATCAACCAGGTTGGAGAGGCCGGCCAATCCCAAAGCGATGAGCTTGCCCAAAACGACCAGGAACAACCCTTCCAGGAATTGGAGACCTTAGACCCACGAGGGGAACACGAGGTCCGGGCCTCGCCGGTGGAGGAGCTCGACCTCATCAGCCCGGATCCGAGTCGTCCAGACGTGACCTTCAACATAGGGCGGACACTTGTCGAACCAATCCGAGCCGAGCTCATCCAATTCCTCGGCTCCAATACTGACGTGTTCGCCTGGACCCACGAGGACATGGAGGGCATCCGACCTGAAGACGTCTGTCATCACCTCCACCTCAGCCCATCCGCGAAACCCGTAGTCCAGAAAAGGAGGCGGCTCAGCCCTGATAGGTACGAGGGCCTGGAGATGGAAGTCCAGAAGCTCCTGGCCAATGGTTTCATCGAGGAGACCCAATACGCGAAATGGGTGGCCAACCCGGTCTTGGTGAAAAAATCGAATGGGTCGTGGAGAATGTGCATCGACTTCACCGACCTCAACAAAGCCTGCCCGAAGGATTATTTCCCACTCCCCAACATTGACCAGCTCGTGGACACCACGGCCGGCCACGAGCTGATGAGTTTCATGGACGCATACTCAGGATACCATCAAATCCCAATGGCCGAGCAGGACCGGGTGCACACCACCTTCGTGACGGATCGAGCTCAATATTGCTACAAGGCGATGCCATTTGGACTAAAAAACGCCGGAGCCACATACCAACGGTTGGTTAACAAGATGTTCGCTGCCCAGATTGGTAAAACAATGGAGGTCTATGTGGACGACATGTTGGTCAAATCAAAAAGAAAGGAGGACCACGTTGCCGACCTGGCCGAAATGTTCGGCATCTTGAGAAGGTATCGAATGAAGCTCAACCCGAAGAAGTGCACGTTTGGGGTCGGATCGGGCAAATTCCTCGGGTATATGGTTAGCCAGAGGGGAATTGAGGCCAACCCTGAGAAAATCAAGGTCATCATCGACCTGACACCACCAAGGCGGGTCAAGGACATCCAGTGCCTGACAGGCAAGGTGGCCGCCCTCAATAGATTCATTTCAAAGTCAACCGACAAATGTCGGCCGTTTTTCGATCTCATCAGGAAGGACAAAAAATTTGAATGGACCTCGGAATGTGGGGCGGCCCTAGAAGAATTGAAAAAGTCCCTTATGACCGCACCTGTCCTCACCAAGCCCCTCCAGGGAGAGAAGCTACAACTATACCTGGCCGTGTCCAGCTATGCGATAAGCGCTGTCCTGACACGAACGGAGAGGAGCTCCCAACAGCCCATATACTATGTTAGCCATTCCCTCCACGATGCAGAGTTGAGATACCCGCCAATGGAGAAGTTGGCTTATGCTCTGATCACCTCGGCCAGGAAGCTCCGACCGTACTTCCTGGCCCATCGGATTGAGGTCTTGACCAATTTCCCATTGAGACAGGTCCTAGGCCGACCTGACGCTTCAGGAAGGCTTCTCAAGTGGGCAGTGGAGCTAGGGCAGTACGACGTGCAATACTCCCCCAGGACGGCCATAAAGGGGCAAGCATTGGCCGATTTCATCGTTGAGTTCACCCCCACTACGCCCATCTAGGAGGAAAGGCAGGAAAAGCCATGGAAAATGTACGTGGACGGCTCGTCCACCGTCACCGCAGCCGGGGCCGGAATCGTCCTCATCAGCCCGTCAGGCAAACATTTCTGCTCGGCCCTCCGATTCAAATTCAAAGCCACCAATAACGAGGCCGAATATGAAGCCCTGCTGGCCGGACTCGAGATGGCCAAGCAGTTCGGCGTCGATGACCTCGAGATTTTCAGTGACTCCCTACTGATGGTCAACCAAATTTCGGGCGAGTACGAGGCCCGGGACGAAAGAATGGCCGCATATCTCCAAGCCGTGGAAGTCACCCTGGCCGGCTTCCGAAGCACCCGGGCCGAACAGGTTCCTAGGATACAAAACGCCCAGGCCGACGCGCTCGCCAAACTATCCACAAGCGAGGGTGCCCAGGATATCGGGTCGGTTAATGTTGGCCTTATGGAAAGCTCGGCCCTGGAAAGCCAAACAATATGCACGATCGACCTGGAGGACACATGGATGAGCCCGATCATCAAATACTTGCAAGAAGATACAAGACCAGATGACCCAGTGGAGGCTCGGAGATTAAGAATCAGAGCGGCCAGGTACACGTTGAAGGACGGCATTCTGTACAAAAGAGGTTTTTCCTTACCTTTGCTGAGGTGCCTGAGCGAACGAGAGGCCGAATATGCACTAAGGGAGGTTCACGAGGGAATTTGCGGAAATCATACAGGAGGACAGGCCCTGGCCTTCAAGATAATCAGGATGGGCTATTTCTGGCCGAGCTTAAAAAAAGAGGCAATAGAATTCGCCAGAAAATGTGACAAATGCCAAAGATATGCTTCATTCACTAGGGCCCCGCCAGAAGAGCTGAACATGGTGCTCACACCATGGCCATTCGCAAAATGGGGCATAGACCTAATTGGGCCCATGCCGACGGGACGTGGAGGTGTAAAGCATGCTATAGTCGCAGTGGACTACTTTACGAAGTGGGCAGAGGCCGAACCCCTTGCAAAAATCACCTCGGCCAAAATCACAGACTTCGTATGGAAGTCAATCATTTGCCGGTTCGGGCTCCCCCAGTCCCTGGTAACCGACAATGGGAGGCAATTCGATAGCGAGGAGTTCGCACAATTCTGCTCCAACCTGGGGATACAAAAGTTGCTCTCCACGCCATACCACCCCAAAGGCAATGGCCAGGTAGAAGCCATCAATAAGATAATCAAGCACACCCTGAAGGCCAGACTGGATGAGCTCAAAGGTGCGTGGACGGACGAACTCCCCGGAGTACTGTGGTCCTACCGAACTACAGCCAGGTCGGCCACTGGAGAAACCCCTTTCTCCCTAGCCTTCGGGGCAGAAGCAGTCATCCCAGTAGAGGTCGGAATACCGACCTGGAGAGCTACACAGCGGGACGAGGAAGGAAACGAGGTCGCCATGCTGGCCTGCCTCGATCTCGTAGAAGAAAAGAGGCTGGAATCGGAGCTCAGAAATGCGGTGTACAAACAGCGCAGTGCGAGGTATTACAACTCCAAAGTCCGAGCCCGAAAGTTTGAGGTCGGCGACCTGGTCCTCCGCAAGGTCGTCCTCAACACCAGAGAGACAAACGCGGGGTGCCTAGGACCGAACTGGGAAGTACCCTACAAAATAGCTCGGATACTGAGCCGAGGGGCATATGAACTGGAAAGCCTGGCCGGAAGGGTGCTCGACAAGCCATGGAACGCCGAGCTCCTCAAACGTTACTTTCGTTAGCTAGGATAATTATAGGATAATTGTAATAGGTGCTTTTTGTACAAAAAACTTCAGTGAAATGAAAAATATCTATCTTGAATTGTCTCGGCAAAAGATGGGGCTCCGACCCCCCGAGCTTGTCTCGGCAAGGATGGAGCTCCGACCCCCCGAGCTTGTCTCGGTAATGATGGGGCTCCGACCCCCCGAGCTTGTCTCGGCAAAGATGGGGCTTCGACCCCCCAAGCTTGTCTCGGTAAAGATGGGGATCCGACCCCCCGAGATTGTCTCGGCAAAAGATGGGGCTCCGACCCCCCGAGCTTGTCTCGGCAAGGATGGAGCTCCGACCCCCCGAGCTTGTCTCGGCAAAATATGGGGCTTCGACCCCCCGAGCTTGTCTCGGCAACGATGGGGCTCCGACCCCCGAGCTTGTCTCGGTAAAGATAGAGCTTTGACCCCCTTGACTCGTTTTAAAAAAAAAAAAAAAAAAGGGGAGGACTGGACAGTCCGAGCCGACCAAATTGTCCGACTTATGTGGGCCGAACCGAGCTAAAAGACATGGGCTGAAAAGGGTGATCTAAAATTACTTGGTGAAAAATAAGTTCAAGGAAATCAGACATAATGGCCGAGCTAGAAGACATCCGAGCACAAAGCATACACAAACTGAAATAATGCACGAATATTGAAAGTGAACAAAATATATATTAAATTCAAGAAGAAAACCGGTTTGGAGGCCGGAACCTCTTACAAAATAGTGTATGACCCGAGCAGAGATGGTGGAGCAAACTCTGCTCGGGCCCCGAGCAGGGATGGTATTAACAAATCCTGCTCGGAGTTAAACAAAAAGGAATCTAAAAACAAAAAATGAGAGCGGTCAATCCACCACATTCACCACCTCGTCCGCCTGGAGCTCGCCAGCTTTCGGACCGACCTCAGTTGAGGGGAGCGGAGGGTCGGATGATTCGCCAACGGCCTGAGGAACCCCATCCCCATCTGCCTCCACGGCGACCTCCTCCTCATCCTCGAGACCGGCCTCGGAGGGCATGTCTATCTCCGGCCCGGGCTGGAAGACATCATGGCGATCAGAAGGAAGAGCCGACTGAAACAAAAATTGGTCAGAACCGAGCCGAGGTAAAAACACTTGAGAAAAAAAAATATAAATATATATATAGCCTACCTCCAGCCTCTCCCTTAGAACGTCCAGGAAGTCCGGCGGAAGAGGGTTCTGGGCGAGGTACGTGGCCAGGGCATCCTGAAGGGGGACGATGTTCCCCTCATCCGCCTTCACCTTCTCAAGGATGTCCATGAAGGCGAAGAGGTACCCCACCGAGCTCCTGGCCTTGTACTCCGCTGACCGGAAGAAGGCCCGGAGATAAGCCCCAAAAGCCGAGGCCGACGAAGCCTTCCTGGCGGCCTCCAATTCCCTCCCAAGACGGACGGCCTCCGCTTGGGCGGAAGTGATTGTCTTCCGGGCCTCGTCCCGTTCAGCCCGGGTCCGACCCAGCTCGTCCCTCTTCCGATCGACCTCTGCCCGGGCGCTCTGAACATCTTTGGCCAGGCTCTCCTGTTTAGCGGTGGCGGCCTCCAGTTGGGCCTTCAGCCGGTCCACCTCGGCCCTAGACTTACCCAGTTCGGTCCGACAAGCCCGGAACCGCTCTTCCATCTCGACAGCGACAACATAAGACTGCCACTGGAGGACGCTGGCCTGGGCAGCCAACACCGCGGCGCTGCATTGGAGGTCGACCGGGTTGGTCATCCTCTGAACGTGCTCTTCCAAATCCTAGGTCCAGGATTTGGGAAGGTTGATCTGAGCGGCAGCCACATGAGGCGGGAGCTCCTGGCCGGTGAACGGCTCCCGTGCCCGGGCAAAGGCGAGCTGGAAAGGAGGCCTCCTCCCCTCATAGCGGCGAGTCACCTCCACCCTCTCCGGATCATCGCCAAGGATGGAGGAGACACGCGAGGGCCCGGCAGGAATGTCAATGGCCGGCGGAGCATGGCGAGCTGGCGGGCTGGTGGAGACCGCCGGTCTAACATCGGCCCCAGATCGGTCGGAAGGAGCGCGGCGGGGCTCCTCCTGGTCACGAGATGACCCGGATCGGCTGATCCGAATCCTTTGACGCGGTGGCTGTTCAGCCCGGGGGGTCGGTGCCCGGTCAGCCCGCTCAGATCGGTTAGGCGGCGGCTGCTTCCTCTTCCGAGCAGCACCCATTGCCTCAAAACGGCTCGCTGGGTCCGCCATCAATCCAAGAACGGGGAGGTTGCTGACTGCCAAGAAAAAAAAAGTTACCAAAAATAATACACAAGGAAAACGAGCCCAGTTGATCAAAACATACCTGCTCGGGGGCTCGGTACGGGACAAAATGGGACGGTAAGTCCGACCTGTTCCAAACGACGCTGGGCCACCAACCGTTTGAAATTCCTATCCTCCTCGGATACCCGGTCCCGTAGGTAGGCGAGCTGGCGAGAGATGAGCCCAGATGTCTGGCTCTCCCGAGGATGCCGAACTGAAATAAATAAAAAGAAATCAACGATCAGAAAAATGCAAAATGAGTTCGGTTCGGAACAAAGCTCACCTTGTTGAGCCTCTTTAAAAATGACCGGGCAGGCGACCCGAGTGAGTTGGCCGTCCACCTCAAAAGGGCTCTGCCAATCTCCGCCCACCCAGAACCACTTCGTCTTCCACTCCTTCACGGAGGACTGGGCGGCGACGACCAATTGCGGACGCCGAGACCGAACCGATGTGTAATATATCGGTAGAGGCGAGCCCGGCGCTTGTTTCAGCACAAAGATCCACTCCATGTCCGCGGGGCTCGGCGTTCCAAAGCCGAACTCCCAAAACAGACTGAGCAGCCCTATGATGGACGCCCAACCGTTTGGATGGATCTGGGCCGGGGCCACCCCCCAATGGAGCAGATACGAGGTTATGGCCGGTGCCAGCGGAAACCTCAACCCGCCCTCGAGAGCTCGGAGGGACACGGCAACATGACCAGGAGGGGGCTGATCTGGTCGGGCAAGATTGACCGGCTCCTCGAATGTCACCGAGCTCGGAATCTTGAACCGCGCCCGCCACTTAGACAGCTCGTCTTTACCGACTGAAGGACGGAACGGCCTCAAATCCTCTTCGCCCAAAGTGATGATCGGAATCCCCATAGGAATATCGCCTCGGCCCGAAGTGCTCGGCTCGCTTTGGTCGTCGCCATCCGCCAGATCTGGAAGAGGCCGCTCCTCCGAAGCAGACTCCGAGGAGTCGCCAGGGGACGGAGAGGAGCTGGGGCTAGGGCTCGGAGTAAAGGCCGGTCGTTCAAGCCGCCCAAATGAACCTTGGTCATTTTCAGAAGATGAAGAAATGGTTACAGCAGACATAATTACCTAAGGATGGAGAGGGCGGTATAAGCAGCTCGGGCGATTTAGCTCGGAATTCAGAGAGAAAGTTGCGAGAGTTGAGAGCGCGGAGAGAAGAATGGAGCACAAATGGCGGAGGGGACCACTATTTATAGGTTAAGGAAAGAAACCGTTCGCCTTCCAGCCATCGGATTAAGGACAGGTTGTGGGACCCAGATGCGCCACGTGGCGACACACGTGTCTCCAATCACCACGGGACGTGTCCGCACAGACTAGGGCCCATCGATCGAACCCGAGCCTCCGTTGTTCTGCTCGGGTCCGAGGGGCTAATGTTGGGCCCTCAATATTAGGCCGCCCACGCATGGATCGAGTTCGGACCCGAACTAAAGACCATCTGACCCAATACACCGAGGAGGACCGGCCCCATCACCTGATAGCCCAGTCCAGTCACCCTGTTCGGCCCGGCCTGACCCCGCTCGAACTGATATGACCGTTCCGCAGCCGTGACCGGTCTTCCAGCCCGGCTCGGTTATTTCGCCGACCTATGTTTCGGACGAGTTAGAGGGATGACATGGCCGAGCCGAGCAGAAAATGGCCGTCCAGGAACCCCTTAACCGACCTGTTGATACTTCAATGGAACCAGCTTCCTAGAACTCAAAATGGAGGGAGAGCTCGAATCAAGTCTTCCTAAACGCCGACGTGAGCAAAGGCCGACCTTCTTTGACCGGCTCGGCCAGAACGACCGACCTTCCACATCCCATCAGAGGCAAAGCCGACCTGATTTTCAGCTCGGACAGCGGTTGATAGAATCTCCATACCTAGGAATATGTCTAAAAATTAGAATATAAAAAGAGCTCGGCTCGGTTTGTAATAGTATGGGACAGGGAGCATCTAGCCCTGGCCCTATAGGGACAAGATCCCCTGACTCGGGGAATGCTGTCCAGGTGAAGGGTCTATAAATAAGACCCTTCAAACATTTGGAAAAGGGTCGATTTTTTTTTAAGGAAAAAAGACAAGTATTCTACATTTTCTCGAACTTCTTCTCTCATTTGACCTAGCTCTTTTAACTCGGCTAATTAGGTTGGGCTAAAAGAACGATTAATTCGAGTGTTTGACTGAGATTACGAACCAGCCGTAAATCGACGTCAACAATGTCTATCAACTATAATCTCATCACCATGTTCATATGTACAGACATGAGCCAAGTAACAAATGGTTATCTGGAAAAAATTGTTGATTGGATTCCAGGAGTGAAGAATATTAGACTCAAGGATATACCATCTTTCATCAGAATCACAGATCCTAACAACGTATTGCTCAATTATGCTATACATATAGCCGAGGCTGTCCATGGAGCCAAAGCTTTGATCCTCAACACCTTTGATGCTTTAGAGCAAGACGTTCTCAACGCGCTTTTAGCCATGTTTCCAAGAGTTTACACTCTTGGCCCTCTTCATCTTATGATGAACCATGTTGATGACGAAAGACTCAAATCCATCAACTTTAGTCTCTGGGAAGAAGACACAGACTGCATCAGATGGCTCGATTCCAAAGAGCCCGGATCAGTAGTCTATGTCAATTTTGGCAGCATAACTGTGGTCAGTGTTGAGCAGCTAACTGAGTTGGCAGGGGGGCTGGCTAACAGTAAGAAGCCATTTCTATGGATCATTAGACCTGATATGGTGCAAGGTGACTCAGCCATGCTGCCAAGTGAGTTTATAGATCAAGTTAAAGAGAGAAGCATGTTGATTAGGTGGTGCCCACAAGAGCGGGTTCTGAACCACCCTGCTGTTGGAGGGTTCTTGACGCACAGTGGATGGAACTCGACTTTGGAAAGTATTGCTGGTGGGGTGCCGATGATTTGTTGGCCTTTCTTCTCTGAGCAGCCTACCAATTGTCGCTTCACCTGCGTTGAGTGGGAAATAGGAATGGAGATAAACAACGATGTGAAACGAGATGAGGTCGAGGTGCTAGTGAGAGAGCTCATGGATGGTGAAAAGGGCAAGAAAATGAAGGACAAAGCTATGGAGTGGAAGAAGAAAGCAGAAGAGGCCACCTCACTTGGAGGCTCTTCCTATTTTAATTTTTATAAACTTATCAAGGAAGAGCTTTTGTAATAATTTTCTTCCATCTTGAATTCGGAAGATCGATCAAGAAAGAGATTACATAATATGTAATAAGTTGGATTTTTACAGAATAATATCTACTTCAGTAATGGTAGAAATTTGTTGGTATATCATCTTTGTTTAACTAGGTTGGTACCCTTTGGATGTCCTGTCGGGTACATGATAAAAAGAATAACTATAAATATATATATATATATATATATATATATATATATATATATAAAAGAGATATAATTGACAATTTATTTGAGATGAAACTACATAAATGAATATGTTTTGTGAATGTTTGGGATGAGGATTTTATTCATATTGTACCTAGTTAGTATAATTGGTTTATTTATGCGGATATCACAACTTGAGTCATCTATTTGATTAGGATTTGTCAATCGGTTAATAAAGGTTAACGATCAAAAATCAAAGATATTGACCTAAACTATAATGTAGTTTTGTCAATCTGCATGTCCAATCACAAGTGACCGAGTTCAGTTCATCACTAAATTCATTATTAAATGTGTTAATACCGGTTAGCAAGATGTGATGGACCTTCATCATAACGGGTTGTCAAAATCTCAACCTAACCCAACACATTAATGAGCCACGAGGTAGGCGGGCCAACATGCAGGATTTTTAACTTTTTGAAACAAAAAAAAGTCAATTGTTTATAATGTGGTGACTTATACATACCCAATATATATGTTCTATGTGGTGGAACAATCTACAATATTTCTTCATACATATAGTAATTAACCCACCCAACCCCCATATTCTGCCCAGTGTGTAGAAGAAAAGGTATGAAGGATTCAATGGCCAAAACTCAATGCAAACCCCACGCAGTGTGTGTACCTTTTCCAGCACAGGGCCATGTTAACCCCATGCTCATGTTAGCAAAGCTCCTCCACTCCAACGGCTTCTACATCACCTTTGTCAACACTGAATTCAGCCACCGCCGCCTCCTCAAGGGCGGCGGCTCCTCCGCCCTTGACGGCCTGCCGGACTTCCGCTTCGCCGTCATTCCCGACGGGCTTTCCCTTTCCGACCCGGCCAGATCGGACCTCGCTTCCCTTTGTCATTCCACCACTACCACCTGCTTGGAGCCCTTCTGTGACCTGCTCTCCGAGCTCAATAGCTCCGGCGGGGATGTGCCGCCGGTGAGCTGCGTCGTCTCCGACGGGGTGATGAGCTTCACGTTGGCGGCAGTGGAGAGATTCCGGCTGCCGGAAGTGCTGTTTTGGACGCCGAGTGCCTGCGGTTTCTTGGGGTATACGCAGTACCGGAAACTTGTAGAGAAAGGCTACACTCCTCTTCAAGGTAATATTTATACAAACTGGATCGTCCATTCTAACTTGATGTTTAATCTCATATATTCCATTGTTTGATACTTTACAACTCAAATATGTTGCATTTGAACTCAGGTTTTGTTTTTCTATCATATATCAATTTTACGTTGTTTAATATTAGTTCTCTAATATTATATTTCTGAGTAATTTAATTACAGTTGCTATTAATTTGAAATCCAAATTTCTGTAAAGTACGAGATTATAAAAAACAAAATTAAAATTAGTAGAATTACAAAATTCTAAATATTATGAGTATAAAAATAATATTTATGATTTTGTGTGAAATACATCATTTAATTTAGTATTAAATATAACACAGTCGGATTAATATATTATTTAATTGTTGAAATATATGTTGCATTCGTAAAGAAACTTATATAATTTTTTATTTACCAAAAAGTTATTCTTTAACTCTCCCATCATTTATTTTGTTTGATTTTATTGTTAAAGTTTAGAATAGCCCCAAATTTCTTTTCAATTCAATGATAAAAAAAAAAAGAAAGCAAAAATTTCTCAAATAAATTTCATAGTTTATTTTATAACACATATTAACAAAAATTATTTATTTTCATCATTAATAAATTTTGAATAATCATTTTTAATCAGCTCACATTTATTTTAGTTTTTCGTTTTTTTTATATTTTTCTCTAAAATATTTAAATCAAACATATTAAAAGTTATAAATGATTTCTATATTTGAAGTCTAAAATATGTTATTTTAACAAATTTAATTAAATTTCATGTATTATTTACTAATGTCTATTATCAATATAATTAAATTGACTTCATTAAATAACCACATTAATTAGCTTTTAAAATTTTAATTATTGTAGATTTAATTTGTAAAATTAAAATAAAATTAATGTGAAAATTTGTACGTTTTACATGTGTGGCACATGTGTCCTTCCTTATATATATATATATATATATATATATATATATATATATATATATATATATATATATACTACTTCAATGTTTAAAAAAAGCACAATATGCGAATTTACATATTTCTTTCAAAGTAATAAGTAGATTGAAACTTTATTGGATACCTAAATAATTAAGATGAAATTTCAATATACATTAAAATTGTTAGGTATAGTTGCAACTGATCACTACTCTATTTAGGGTTGAGAATAAAGGAGCACTCAATAATCCTATCATTTGTAGTCCTAATTAATATTTCCAACTTGAAACTAAAAAAGTCTTACTCCTTTTTGTACTATATTAATAAATAACCCTTTCACAATTTTTATTTTTATTTTTTTTGCCCCGCCTTCAATACACATTTAATATATTGTCAACCCATTTAGCTATTAAGATTAAATGCTTTGGATGTGATGTTTTGATTTATGCATGTAATATTGGTGTTGAACTACAGGTAGACTAATAAAACAAAAGAGAGAACTTCATTTTTAATTATCTTTATTTAGAGAAATTTTTTTTGTTAAGTTGTTAAATTTTGTTCTTTTATGATTTTCCTCAACTATACCCTTTTAGTATTTTGTGTCAATGGACTCAAGTATATAGTGATATGAACTAAAGTATATAGTGGTACATGTTTAAATATGGTGATACGTGTTTGAATATGATGATACATACTATATTTATGATGATACGAGTTGTAATATGATGGTACGGGTTGAAGTATATAAACTTATACGAGTTTGACTTTATTAAAATACAATAATCCAAAAAAATTCTCTTTAACTAAAAAAATATATATATTAATTAGTTTCAAATTCTTTACTAAAAAAATGTTTCATGTGATAGTAGACTGTTTACAAGTCCATCCCAAAATAAAAAAATTGATTAATGCAGATATGAAGCAAGTAAGAAATGGGTATCTGGAAAGAAGCATTGATTGGATTCCAGGGATGAAGAAGATGAGACTGAAAGACTTACCAACTTTCATCAGAACCACAGATGCTAAGGACACAATGCTCAACTTCATGATCCAAGAAACCGATGCCGTACCCAAAGCGAAAGCTGTGATCCTCAACACATTCGACGAATTAGAGCAGGAGGTTCTCAGCGCCCTCTCCGCCATGTTTCCAAGAATCTTCACTCTCGGCCCTCTTCACCTGATGACGAACCACATCCACGACCAAGGATTAAAATCAATGAATCTGAGTCTGTGGAATGAAGACCACGAGTGCATCAAATGGCTGGATACGAGAGAGCCCGGGTCAGTCATCTACGTCAACTTTGGCAGCCTGGTGGTGATGACAGCTCAGCAGCTGACTGAGTTGGCGTGGGGCCTAGCTGGCAGCAAGAAGCCGTTCTTGTGGATCATGAGGCCTGGTGTAGTGGAGCGCGATGCAGAGAAGCAGCTCCCACCGGAGTTTCTAGATGAAACTAAAGACAGGAGCTTGATGATTGGGTGGTGCCCACAAGAGCGGGTGCTGGCCCACAACGCCATTGGAGGGTTTCTGACGCACTGTGGATGGAACTCGACTCTGGAGAGTATTACAAATGGGGTGCCTATGATGTGTTGCCCTTTCTTCGCTGAGCAGCAGGCCAATTGTCGATTCAGCTGTGGTGAATGGGATATAGGAATGGAGATTGATAGCGACGTCAAACGAGGTGACGTGGAGGTTGTGGTGAGAGAGATGATGGATGGTGAAAAGGGGAAGAAGATCAAGGACAGAGCTATGCAGTGGAAGAAGAAAGCAGAAGAAGCTACTTCAATTGGAGGCTCTTCATATTTGAATTTGGATAAATTGATCAAGGAGGAGCTTTTATTATACTTTTCTTAATTCCAACTTCTATTTCGATCGATGATTCATCACAATAATATATAACTTGGAATTTTAAGAATAATATTTACTTCGATACTTGGTGGATGTTCCATAGTACACGAGAAGTTTTTTTTTTTTTTTAATTTGCTTCTTCCCGTCACCACTCCTGGAAGTTGGTAATTTTTCCATTTAGGTCACTACATTCTTAGTTCTTAATATGTGTTTAGGTTGAGACTTTATTTTATTGCGGTGGAATCATAAATAGCAAATTTGTTATGGTGTGTTACCTCATGCCTTTGGTAGTGTTTCATCTTATGCAGTAAGTTCTCTTTGAATCATATTACATAGTATGATTGAGCTAATCAGTACTTCAGGAAGAATTAATGAACTTAGTTGAGGATTGGGAGAAAAAAAAAAGGTAAAGAATCGTAATCTCACCCAACGTTTATTGTATAATAGATTGTTTACTGTATTTCACAATTTGTTTCTTTTGTTAACACTTATCGGAATTGATAATTTTTTCCGTTTCGGTACCAAATTTGTAATTGTTTATATCCCAAGTTATAAAAAAAAAATTCTATTAAAATTATAAAATCTTTATAATTATTTTAACTAGTTTGGAAAATAGAAGAAAGCCCACTATAGTTAATTTTATATTTTTAATATGCAATTCGAAAAACTCAATTTCTAAAACCGGTAAAACCAACAGAACATCTGAGCCTAGGCCGCGACGCTCTAAAACCCTAACTCCGGCCACCCCTGCACCGATGGAAACCACCGTGCCACCGCCGGATTCCACCGCCGCCTTCCCTCCCTTCACTGAAAATAACGCGACACCTGATCCCAATGCTTCTAACGCCAATCCAAATTCCACCACTGAACCCATGGAAATCAACGATGTAAGCGCCGAACCGGATTCTCAACCCCAAGCCCAACCGGAATCCCAACCGCGGAAGAGGCGCCGCCGCCGGAAGAGAATCTTCACTGACATGATCTCCTCCACCGCTTCGCGCCTTCGCGTTCTCCGCCCCCACGCGAAACCCTCCACCACCTCCACCGCCGACGACGAGGTCGACGACGCTCTCACAGGCTACCTCCGAAAGCGCAGGGGCCCCTCCGACCTCTCCAAGGAGGTTGACATTGAAGCCCTAATTGCAATCTCCGTCGGATTCCCCGTCGATTCTCTCACGGAGGAAGAAATTGAGGCGAATGTCGTCTCCCAAATCGGGGACACGGAGCAAGCCAACTACATCATCGTGCGCAACCACATTCTTGCCCGATGGCGCTCAAACGTCGCCGTTTGGCTCACCAGGGACCACGTGCTGGAATCCATTCGCGTCGAGCATAAAAACCTCGTGAATTCCGCCTACAATTTCCTTCTCCACCATGGATATATAAATTTCGGCGTTGCCCCTGCGATCAAGGAAGTGAAGACCAATTTGTCCGATGAACTGCCCCTGGGAAGCGTGATTGTGATCGGTGCTGGTTTGTCTGGCTTGGTTGCTGCTAGGCAGTTGATTTTTCTAGGGTTCAAGGTTGTCGTACTTGAGGGCCGGGCCAGGCCCGGAGGTAGAGTTCGATCCAAGAAAATGAGCGGAACCGACGGAGTTGTTGGTGCTGCGGATTTAGGTGGGAGTGTGTTAACCGGAATTAATGGAAATCCATTGGGGGTATTGGCTCGGCAACTTGGATTGCCTCTTCATAAGGTTAGAGATATCTGTCCTTTATACTTACCTGATGGTAGAATAGTTAACTCTGATGTTGATTCGAAAGTTGAGAGCTCGTTCAATAAATTGTTGGATAGGGTTTGTAAGCTCAGGCAGGAGATCATGGAGGAGATTAGGAGTGTGGATATATCATTAGGAACGGCTTTGGAGGCATTTAGGCGTGTGTATAGAGTAGCTGAGGAGCCGTTGGAACGAATGCTATTAGATTGGCATTTGGCAAATCTTGAGTATGCTAATGCTACATTGTTATCCAATTTGTCTATGGCTTTCTGGGATCAGGATGATCCGTATGAAATGGGAGGGGATCATTGCTTTATCCCAGGAGGGAATGAGAGGCTCATTCGAGCTTTAGCAGAGGATCTTCCGATTTTTTACAATTGTCAAGTTGAGAGCGTGAGATATGGAAGTGACGGGGTTATGGTGTACGCTGGTGGGCAAGAGTATCAAAGTGATATGGTGCTGTGTACAGTCCCATTAGGGGTGCTTAAAAGGGGGGAAATAGAGTTTGTGCCCGAGCTTCCTCAACGAAAAAGGGATGCAATCAAAAGATTAGGATTCGGGCTGTTGAATAAAGTAGCCATTTTGTTCCCATATGATTTCTGGGGTGGAGAAATTGATACCTTTGGGCATTTAACAGAGGACCCCAATATGAGAGGTGAATTCTTTCTATTCTACAGCTACTCTGCAGTAGCTGGTGGGCCCCTCCTAATTGCTCTTGTAGCTGGAGAAGCTGCTGTAAAGTTCGAAAGGATGTCTCCTATTGAATCCGTGAACCGGGTTTTGGAGATCTTGAAGGGTATTTTCAGTCCGAAAGGAATTGCAGTTCCACCCCCAGTCCAGGCCGTTTGTACTCGGTGGGGTCAAGATCGGTTCTCATATGGGTCATATTCGTACGTTGCAATTGGTGCCTCGGGTGACGACTACGATATTCTTGCAGAGAACGTTGCAGACCGAGTTTTCTTCGCTGGAGAAGCCACTAACAAACAGTATCCAGCTACAATGCACGGGGCGTTTCTAAGTGGGATGAGAGAGGCTGCTCATATAATGAGGGTGGCTTGGAGGAGATCCTTTTCTCCGGCCATGAAAACAAGCAATACGAACCATGATATGGATGCCCTGTTTGAGAACCCCGACATTGCATTTGGCTGCTTTTCCATTTTGTACGATCCACAGTCGATGGATATGGAGTCTACTGCTCTGTTACGCGTTGCAGTGAGAAGTGAGAAATCGGACTCTGATCCTATGCATCTATACGGATTGATTCAAAGGAAACAAGCCATGGAGTTACGTGATTTGGAAGAAGACGTAAAGAGGATGGAGATGTTAACACACAGATTCGGGGTAAGGTTGGTTGGGATAAACAGCTTATGTGATGCTGCTGAGTCTCTTATCAGCAGGATCAAATCGAGTTCAAAATAGGAAGGAGTTTATTTAATTTAGACCAACCCTTGTTCGATCTTCGTGCATGTTCGATTGTTAGAAAAGATCGATATTTTTTGAAGACTGTTAGATTCATTGCTTGTCAAAATTATTCTTAAGAGCTAGGATACTTCTAAACAATCTCAGTGTAGTTTTAACTTGTCTAACTTCAATCACGTATATGTCATGGTTCTAACAATGTGAAGGATGGGCTAATTTTTATGTGCAATGTTTGATTTTTGTTGAATTTATTCTTATGTTTTAGTGTTGTAATTAAAATTAAAGAGTACAATTTTAGACCACAGCCAAAAGCTGGTGCTAACTCTTAGGGCTCGATTGGTTCGGGGGTTGGGTTTGTTTAGGTTGGTTGGGCTTTTCGGGCTTTTACTGTTCATCGAAGACAAAATAGCACTTTTTGGTTGATTGGT
Source organism: Scutellaria galericulata (assembly GCA_946896805.1). NCBI lineage: Eukaryota > Viridiplantae > Streptophyta > Magnoliopsida > Lamiales > Lamiaceae > Scutellaria > Scutellaria galericulata. The sequence goes on along the minus strand of OX335784.1, from coordinate 27,062,557 downwards.
ATGTTGGTTTGGATTGGTAGGTTTTAGTTATAAAGGTGTTTGGTATGCATGGTTAGGGTGTTTGCAAGTGTGTGTTAAATTGTAAACGAGTGATTGGTATATGGGTTTAAACTGATTAAATTCATGGAAAGACTATTTTGCCATTGTTTGAAAAAATAATAAAATATTAACAATTCATAAATACAAAAAATTCAAGATAACAAATTGTAAAATCATTAATAAATGGAAATGTAATTTAATATAAACTTGGACAGTAAAGTCAGCCTTGCTTTCTCCATTTTAGCTCTATTTTGCGATTTTGAGCTAAGTTCCAGATTTGGATGGTGAGAAAATCTACTCGATTGCAAAATCAAGTGGAGCACACAACAGAGTGTTCTTAGCCCGTTGAATTGACAGGTATTTTCCTCAGTTAATCTGGTCGATTAATGTGGTATTAGAAGTGGATCTAATTGTGGGTTCTTCAAATAATGGTACAAGCAATCGACATTTTTGTAGGGTATTCTAACACATTTGAGTTAGGGATTAGGAGGAGCCATTTTTCAGTCAGCGGATAACAATCGGGCTTTGAAAATACAAGATGAGTGATGTATAGTAGGTATGTTTTATAGCATCGGTTCATCCTATGTAAGTACAGATATGACATTTCCTTCAATGAGGTTTGGTGCAGTTTTGTAGGCCGATCTCCCATCGTAGCTGTTAGGTTTTTCCTTAATCATCTATGTAATTGCTAATTTGTGGAGTTTACAGCTTAACATGTTTGCGTTTGGAAATGTTTGAGAATTAATCTTCGATATTTAAACCAGTTGCTATTGATTCAAGTTTGGTGTTTTTGATTACAAAAATTGTACTGGAAAACGCTACGATAATAAAACACATGATTGCACTGAGACGACATATTTTTAATAGAAGCCATCACTAGTATTTGTAATATAAATTTTGTGAATAAAGATACTCGTATTATAAAAATTTTCCCAATACCATGTGTGGTGATAATTGCTTTGACATTCTAAAACACGCATATTAATGATGTATATGTGAAGTTCACGTTTATATGACAACGAGGAAGGTCCAATGAATTATCAAAACAACTATGCGATCGTTCGTTGTCGACATAATATTCCAATGCAATTGCAAACATCCACTACCAAGAAGAATCCTATGCGACGATTTGTGAGTTGTCCTTTCCGAGGGGTATGATGAGTTTTATTTAATTTGATCACTTCTCACGTTGGGAAATATTGTTGTTAAGTTCACATATTTTGTGATTGTGAATTTAAGTTTTATGTAATACAATCATAATGGTAACATTAATACAGAAGTCCTTTACACATTGTGAATTATCAAAATCACTTATAAGCTCTTCATATAATCAGGTATTTTGCATGCAGCTTATGGCACATTGGCATTGTACAAACACATTAAACTACGTTGTTCTTGATTCAAATTAACTATATATACACAAGATATTTTAAAAAAACTTGAATACACTCCATTATACATGATTTTACCAATGAACATCGAGCACATATGACAAAAATCAAATAAACCTTGAAAATTGGAATCGATTACGAAAACCTTCTTTCTCGGCTCGATTGCTGAAATTTCACTAGTTGTAAAGGGGAGTCCTATTGTATACCAATTATTATGCAGTCGATGCTAAACTTAATTTCCTTTATCATGTTTAGTAAATTCACAGGTACACATCTACTTACGTCAATATGTTGAAATAAAATCTGAATTAGAAAAAATTACATGCCATTTTGGGGATGACTACCATATCACCAAAGCTCATAATAAATTGTATATTTCTTTGCCAGAATTAACGAGGAAAATGTTAAGGAAAAAAACTGCATATCATAAAAAAAGAAAAACATGATTCAAGCAGAAAGATTCGAAATTAACAGTTTACTCAATTTGGGGTTCTTAATATCCCATTTTAACCACATAACCGAAAGTTGGGCAAGTTCTTTCAAAGCGTGAAAATGTTTTTTTTAATCCTCACTGGAGGGCAGATAGCTCAACCCATTCAAGGCCAAACATCTGTTTCAATCCTATTGCATCATTAATACTTCCCTTATTTATTATAATGGGTCGTTTTTGCTAACTTATCTTGGTCCTCAAAATTCATCCACTCAAGTTATCACAGAAAAAATATCAAACCAGTTATATCATGGAAAAACATACAAGGGACTATGCAAGGCAAATGTGAGATGAAGTTTCAGTTAAGGCTTTCTGCAATTGCTCATCAAAAAATTTCCATATCAATAGTTTATTTCTTTTACCAGAAACTTAAGAACCATAATTGCTCAATGTGTATTTTGGCATGATTGTAGACTTATTTGGATGACCCCTGTAATCTATGTTTTCCCAAAATTGAAGTATGCAGGCATTGAGTTGTGGCAGGTATGGTGTCTCAGTGGCCTCTGTTTTCTTATTTTTTTTCCCCCACTCACACGTTAAAGAGGATTTATCAGTTAAATAGCCTAACAATCAAAACTATTTTGCAGGTGAAATCTGGAACCTTGTTTGATAATATCTTGATAACTGATGACCCTAAGTATGATAAGCAACTAGTGGAAGAAACATGGGCAAAACAAAATGATGTACGGATATTTGTTTCAGAAAATAATTTTCTAGGTTGGGCCGATTCAAGCATAACTCAAGACAACGGGTAGCATTGTTCAATCACATTTACCAACAACTTACCTCTCGACCGCTTTCAACTTTATACCTTTAGTTATTACTGTTTACCTTCTTCAAACAAGGCTCTGTAGAATCCTTCCTTTCGTCGATACAAATTGTGCCTGCTGTGACCTCCAACCTGCATTCAACGGGTTCGAAGCACTCTATTAGTTCATCTATGACTTGGGCGTGGTACAAAATTGAAAACGAGTTCACCTTCATACGACGATCGACGGCTTCAGTCGATCCTCCGTCGAAGGTCGCGATTCTTGTCTGAAAATTAGGGCTTCTGCTGTAAAGATGTGTCGGTGGACATGTATATATGAAATGACAGACTTGAAAATATGAAGAAAAGGAAGGACAAAATGGACTATGTGGGTTGCTACAGTAGGGGCATAATTGGGCGAAAAATACGGACACTGTTCGGCTAATTCTAAACCCTCCCCTCCGTGTGGGTTTAGAAACCCAGCTATAAGAAGGCTTAAACACATCAAAAGTAGCCCGGGCCCAATTTATAACCGGGCCTTAAAACCATTTACCAAGTGTAGGTTTAGGTTGGATACTAAACCAAATCCAACCTAAGCCTACCAACCAATCACACCCTTAGTATCTATCTACTTTATTATTTGACAAACAAACATACCAATAAAAGGTGTGGTTATCCAGACTAAAAGTAACTTTATTTGGATATAGATAGCATTTCAATTAGTTTACATATTAAAGAAGAATATGAGGATCCTGTTAAATTAAATAAATTTCTAGAGCTCAGTTCTCAACAAACCGACCTTAGCTCAGTTGGTAGAGCGGAGGACTGTAGTTGTTGTTATACTGAAATCCTTAGGTCGCTGGTTCGAATCCGGCAGGTCGGAATTTTTTTTAATTACTTTTATTTTTTTTACATGTAGGTTTCTCATTATTTTATTTGTCAACTAAATCAAAAAATTATACGTCATGAACATAATTTAATTAGAAAGTAAATACACGGTTTTTTTTAACTACATACTTAAAATTGTTAGATTATATGGTGGTTTTTTATATTCTACCCATATTTTAATTGGTAGCATATCTATGAGAAATGTGACCTCCAAACAAAATTTACCTCGACTTTAAGTCTAGACATTTGAGTTTACTTCACACAAGTGTATATGAATTGTATCTGTATCCAAATTTATTTCAAGGCAAGTTTTAGAATCAATACTTTCCCTTTCATATATTCATTCAATAGTTGAATTATTAAATACAAAAGAAGATGCCCATATAAGCTTTTGGGCTTCATAATACAAAGAATCTGTAAAGGAAAATAAAAAAAGTTTCACGCAGCAGTGATTCATGTCATGCAGTTATAGCTTTTGCTGCTTAATTTGGTCATCGAATCATCTAATATATTTGATGTTTTATTTCGTATTTCATCACTTTTAATATACATTGCATACTAATTAGGGGTGTCATCAATTAATATATATAACATAACATGTGATTTGTTATTTTGAAATATCAAATGAAATACGCAATGAATTAATAAATCGAAGATCTGATAGATGTGTTAATTTGGAGACAGCATCTTACCATAGCAATCTTCTATACGTCAACTAGACCCATTACTTTCTTTAGAAAAATAATATTACATATATTAATTATATATTGCTATTTTTAATTTGAAAAAAATGTATAGCTATAATATTATCAATTAGGAAAAGTAGGCATCTGATTCCTCATGGACTGGTGTTCTTGAATGAGTAAAGAACATTAAACTGTACGATCACTCAAAAAAAAAAAAAAAACATTAAACATCACTCAACGAGTTTGATGAATTATGAAACGATCTCAGAAATCAATCGAGATCCTCTATTTCATTTTATATCAGTATACAATAAATACAGATTAACGTCGTCATAATAATCGAGAAGCAACACTAATTTTGCTTTAATAAAGAAAGGAAGCTTATCAAATCAAGATAGAGAATCACATTCCACCAATCTTTCCTGTTTTTTTACTACCATAATTCACTTATTTAACAACCAAAACAACATCAGAATCTTGTCTTTTTTTTATCAGAAATCGTCATGTTGACAACTTCTTGATCAGCACAAAATCTTCACAGGTTTCTTACCAAATACTTAAATGGATGGTCTGAAAGCCAACACAACACAGTCAATAAGATATGGACAAAGAATCAAGGCGAAAATCAGACAAGATCATAGCTGAGGCCAAGGGCTTCTGCTATAGCCTTAAACAGAAAAACATGGGCAGTAATAAGATGAGTGAATATAGAAGAAGTCTAAGCTCATTGCCCTCTGCAAACAGCTCGAAACAAGCCGCGAGTGGGAAACGCGCGCTCCTTTGCTGTATAAGTTACAAGAAACAGAAGTTTGAGCTCAAAGGAACCATACATGATATGAAGAACATGAGAGATTTGCTGCTTCATCACTTCCATTTCCCTATTGCTTCCATTCTCATTCTTGCAGGTACTTTTATCTCTTTTATTTGTTTCTTTAGCTATATTTTAATTCCTTAATTTTGCTATGATTCAAGAATTATGAATGATATGTATGGTTGTTGTTGATAAGTTGGGTTGATTTTATTTTGCCACTCGGATTATGATCTATGTTTTAGTTTCTGAACCCCTTTTTTTTTACTTTGCAACCTAAATTATACTTATTTTGCAATTTGCAACCTAATAGTACATTCTGACCCTTTTTTTTATTGGAAATAGATTGTGTGATAAATGCTGAATTTCAAGGTTTTTCAAACTTTGTAACACAATTTTACGGGGAAATTATCATTTATACGTGAAAGAAAATTCACAAATCAATTCAATTGGGAGTTTTTGTGTAATTTTGCATTAATTCTTACTATAAAGTTGCAAATTCTAACAAATTGTACTTAGGTGCAAATTAAAAAAAAAAAAATCTTGGTTTCAAGAAAAATTGTAAATCGGTCTTGTAACTATAAGAGAATCTCAATTCTAATCCTCATATTTTGAAACTCGTAATAAAGCCTTGTATGTTTCTGATTGCGACAAATTTGGTACAAAATTGCATATTTGCATGGACAATGTCGCATACATTGCAGGTTTTAATATATATATACAGAACTAAAGCTAAAACAAGTCTGGAGCAATTTTAGAATTGTCCTATTTTTTTTATTTTTTAAGATTGGGAATAGTATTATTAGCTGAAAACTGATGAAAGAATGGAAAGAGGAATGAATAGAGAATGAATGGTATGCAAAGCCAACAAAGAAGAATATAGAAGAAGGTTTGGAGTGGCTGATGAGGGGAATCCAAGCTGGGGACTCTTTGGTCTTTTACTTCTCGGGACACGGCATGCGACAACGTGATTTTCGTGGCGATGAGATGGACGGCTTCGATGAAGCCATCTGTCCACTCGATTTTCAGACCAACGGAATGATTTTGGACAACTACATTAATCACACCATTGTTAGACCTCTCATCAACGGTGTCACTCTTCACGCCATTGTTGATTCTTGTCACAGTGGAACTGTTCTTGACTTGCCTCTCCTCTACAACATTACCACGTAATCTCTCTCTCTCTCTCTCTCTCTCTCTCTCTCTCTCTCTCTCTCTCTAAAGTATTTGTTTGGAGGGGGTTTTAGTTGGTTCGAAGAAATCATGTCATTAAAATCCTGAATTTTATAGTAAAGATGAATAGTGAAAATGTAGGTTTGTTTGAGGATTTTGTAGATTTTAAATTTTATAGTAAAGATGAATAGTGAAAATGTAGGTTTGTTTGAGGATTTTGTAAGGTATGATTATGTTGTAGATGTCTAATCAATGTTGGAAAATTTACATATAGTAATAACTTGATGATTGTAATATAGGTAGTAATGATTGTATTGGAATTTTATAATTCAAATTTAAATATGGAAGCAAACATACATTGGGATTTTGAAGTTCAAAATCCTAGCATGTGAATTCTCTTCCAAGATGGCCTAAGGGTGTGTGTGGACATTAGTGTAGATGGATTTTGCTGGTTTGAATTCAGATTCAACAAGTTTTGGAATTTAAAAATCTTTTGTTTGTTTTAATATTATAGTTAAAATGACATGTCAGATTATAAATATTGGATTTTTTTATTGGAAAGTATGATATATGAGGACAAAATGTTGTATTATTTGGGTTGGGTTGGTTTTCGGATCTTGTAAATCTTTATTCATCCCAAATATGAATGAGCCAGTGATGGTCCAAATATAACCTAAAGTTACTGAGTTTCGTACAATAGTTGGGTATCCCTGTCACAAATCAGGACAATCCTACTTCATTGCCTATATCGACGTAGCTTAATACGCCCTCGAGTGATGAGGATGAGGTAAGACTTAAGAGCCATATGGGCATAGGAGTCGATTTTCACTCGATCTATTCATTATATTCTCATTTACCCCCACTTAAACGTCACTCGTCTGTATGATTGTGGGGTAAACGAGAATTCATCTATGCACGTTGTTTGTGCTGATAATAAGAAAATAAAAGATGGAAATACAATTCGGAATAAAAGACCCTGTGTGTTCCTATATGATGGTGCACTTTAGTGAAATATTCGATTCACAAAACACACATACTTCACCAAATATAGCATCAACAAAATCAAGCATTCATTTTATGGATCTTATCAGGGGAAAATGGGATGATAATCGTCCTGCAGGTGGTGATGATACTAAGGGTACAAGTGGTGGAAAGGCAATCTGCATTAGTGCCTGTGAAGACTATCAACTTGCAGCGGACACATCAGTTACCTATACTTTCTCATTTCCTTTCTATTCTATATATATAGTTCAAAGCATAAAGCATTGAAGATATCTATTGCAGGCTTTCTCATCGGAGAATAACATGACGGGGGCAATGACATGCACATTCATAAGAGCAGTAAAAGGAGCGAGAAAGATAAGTTACAGAGAGATACTTGATCATATGCATCAGTCTCTCAACAAAGTCGACAATGTGGGATGCATCCGGGGCGGATTCAGGAGAGTTTTCCAGCGCAGGATCTTACAGGTTTCTTTCTTTCTTTCTGTCACATCATTTTTGTTAGTAATAATAATGTTAATAGTAAGTATTCTGACATGGACTGTAAGAACATGTTCACAGGATCCTCTGTTGTCGTCTTCAGAAGAGTTCGATATCAACACAGAGTTCAAGCTCTAATCAAAATGCACAATGTTGATCAAAACATTCTAATAGATGCAACTTCAGCAAAGCAAAATGACTCAAAAGTGTTTTGTATTTTTGTTCAATCTTCTTTCTTCAGTAAAATTGTGCTTGATGTCCTACTACAGCACACATGTAGATGATGGGATTTATCTTGAATAATGTACAACATTATATGGCTTTTTTCATGTACACTTTTGCTCTTATTTTATTGCATTAACACGTCTTATTAGACTGACCAATCTCATTCAATACTTATGTATGTTTTTAGGTTTATAGCATCTACAACTGATCGATGGCATTTGTATGGTATATTTCTATAATTAGTCAAGTTTTGCCTTAGAAGAGACTCTTCGCATGCATACTATGTAAATAAAACCAAGAATCAACAGGGAATAAGTCTGGGTGGATCTAACAGGTCCAACTAGTATGATTTAGGAGATATTAAGGTCGAGACGGGCTTTGGACCCTTCATACCCTTGACGGGACTAAGGTCTCATTTGAACGGAGAAATCCCACGATCCTGATCCATTGCCATCCCTACCCATTATAAATGATGTTCTAAACATTATACCTAGATAGACAATAATGCAAATTAAATCACAGACTAAATGCAATTCTTTCTACGAACTATGACAGCGAAAGAACATATCAAGGAACAAACAGAGTAGAAGAAAAACATGCAGAGTAGAAGAATTAGATAGCTTTAGAGCACCTGAAGAGGAAAGAGAGTCTTATAACTGGAGAAATACGAGAAGATATTTGTAGCTTTTACATACCTTTGCACTGAGAATTAAGAGGGATTTTCTCTGTAGAAACATCGTAGCTGCCGGAAGGTTAATTACAATTATATACACCCTGAAAATTGCAACCCTTAGGCTGATTTATTTTGCATCAATTTTGTTCACTTTGACCTCCCTGAGTTTTCTCCAGAGGTACTACAGCTGTTTTTTGTTCCATGTCCTGTTTCTAAACCTTTCGGCCAATAATTAGATTACACTTCTAAAGCCTTAACCAATTGATTTTCTTAGTCTCTTTTCAGCTAAACTGGCAGCTTTATTCTGCGGTTGGAGAACGAGTGCATGCTTGAAATCTGCCAGTTGCCCCGACATACATCAGTAAACAATGAAAGAAAAAAGCCTAACAAAATTATTGGTGAAACTAATATTAAACATTAAGTTTAATACATGCAAAATAAATAATAGTGGAAGCATTAACAAGTCAATAATAAATGATATGAACATGTTAGATCCTTCATGAGGCAGGAAATTATCAAAGAACAGTAGCAGCATGGAGTGAGAACTGAACCCATAAACATGTATATCATATGCAGAAATAAAGAAGAGTGATAAGTGGTGTCAACCTTGAAGAGCCTCTTTGTACAAAAGTAGTGATTCCCTAGCTGTTCCTCGTCTTAGATAGGCCTTTACATTCTGCAGCACAAAAAAGAAAAACAGTTCTTTTGTTAAGCTTATAATATTAGGGAGTACTGATCTGAAATAAAATGCCAATCGGTACATAATAAGGATTCATCTAACACTAAAAAGAATTTGTTCATTCAAAAAAAAAAAAATCGCATGGAACTTCTGAATCCCTAGTTGCATGGAACTACCAACGCTTATGGAGCATTCTAAAAAGATGAATCAGGAAATTTACACTATTTTGTATTTGTCACATAATTCTAGCAGGAATATGTATAACTTCAACTTAGGGCAAACATGAAATGACATGTGAGACTGACCTACTTGACCATATTGAAGAAGTGAAAAAATTAAAGAAAGCTTGAAAGGTCAAGCACCCCTCACCTTCTTATCCAGAGATATTGCTTTACTGCAATCTTCTTCTGCTTGTCGGAAGCTGTGTAAAGACAGTTAGACCATTTAATTAGGGAAACGAAAAAAAAAAAAATTACAGTAATACAGACAAACTAAAGTATAAGAAAACCAGACCATCCCAACTCCAAGTACGCAGCTGCCCGATTGCAGAAGAAAGTTGCATTTGTTTCATTCAAGTTTATCGCCTCTGTGTAGTAACTTACAGCCTTATTCCACTGTTTTCCTTTAAAAGCAGCATTTCCCTGCATAAATAAGGTTTAAACATAACAAGCATATCACATATACCAGAATAGTATCTTGAGACCAGTGTTCTAAAATTCGCTAGGCGCTAGTCGGGCGCTTGACTGGTGCCTAGCGCCTAGGATGCCTAGGCGGGGCCTAGGTGGCGCCTAGGCGTCATATCTAAATTAAATAGATTTTTTATTATTTTACTTATTTTTCTTAATTTTTTATCCTTACAAAATATTTTTGAAACTCTTATATTATATTGTTTTGGTTTTATGTAGGAGGACAAGTAAAAACATCATATCTCATTTATAAAATTATTTTTATTTGTATTTTTCAATTTGTGAAATTTTTATCTATATCTAATTAATTAATAATAATTTGATAGAAGACTATAATACATTAATAATATCATCATTTTGCTAAAAAGTGAAAAAAAAGTAAAAAATGTAAAGGAAAGAAATTAAAAAAAATAAAAATTATTTGGCGCCTAGGGCCGAATTATTCCGCCTAGACCACCTAGGGCCGAATTGTTCCGCTTAGGGCCGCATAGCGCCTAAAGTGACCGAACAGGCAAAAATCGATACGGCTAGGAGCCGCCTAGGCCTATTTTTAGAACAGAGCTTGAGACAAACAATCATATACAACTTAACAGACCAGAGATTCTACATTTGGGGGGGGGGGGGGTCGGTAGGAATGTGATTTGCTGCAATATCTTTCAGGTTTGTGGAGAATGAGTATTAGTATTAGTTTATTTTGGGAGATGAAAACAGACATTGCCTTCAATGCACATATATCTTATCCACTGAAACTCAACTTTCTAACTAGATGAAAATAAGAGTCACGTGAAAAAACAATTTACTATATCTAATGTGTATCATATGGTCACAGAAGAATAAAAACGGGTGTAAAACTGTCATTCTGAATTTTAGCCTTTTAGGCTACCAAGTTTTCTATCTGATTTAAATCCCGCTAAACTCCCTTGCATCAAATGAACTGGAAATGGACGGAGTTGCTTTTGGAGAGAGTTCTGACACTAATTTCCATGTATTACAGGGAAAGCAACTTAAGACATGATACTCAACAGAAATGATGCATACATGGAAAAGATACTTTCTAGTGTAGAAGAAGAAGATTGGAGATTTAATAGGTCAAATAAAAAGCAGTTTAAGAGACCGAACCTTTTCTTTTAGAAGCTCAGCCGCATCCATGTTACCATTGGCATATTGTAATTGTGAGGAACTAGAAATAGCACCAACTTCTTCTTGAAGAGAAGGATACATATCCAAGACAGCGTCGAGTAGGAATTTATCAGTTCCATGAGATGCAATAAATGATACAGAAATTGGAGTTTCATCATGTCTTCCAACTGGAATGGCAACCTGAACATCAGAAAACAAAAAGGATCATATTGAGAGAGGGAGGGATAGATAAACCTTATAAACTGTTTTCAAGAGAGGTTTGATAGATGGGCAAGAATTGTAAGAAAGCATATGTAAATTTGGAATATGAATTACCTGGCAACCTCCGGACATACTTGCAATGCTCAACAAAGAATAAATTCTATCATAGAACTCCACTTGAATGCTTTTTCTTGAGTTCAGTTTGGGTGGAGGATCAGCTACTGTGGGAATTACTAATATCCCATCATCCTTCGAAAATCAAACAGACAAACAAGACCTGTTAGACCCAAAGTAACAACTTAAAAGAACATAACTGGCATATTTATTAACAAATAAAGGTCCCCAAGGTGTTCTGTGCACTTTACAAACAAGCTAATGCACTTCACATTCTTCTGAGAACACTTTCATCAGATCTCTGTTAACCATGATCTCTTGATTCCAGAGCCCATATCCATGAGAACCGGAATCTAATAACAGTTTGATTGTTTTTCATAAGATTACTTTTTCTCTATTTTAGTTTTAGACAAAGCATTGTCCATCACTCAGAAGACGGATATATGATCAGCTGGGATGAAAATAAAGGTGTTATGTGAGTACCTTTAACAGACTTTTTAGAGCAGCCCGCATTTCCATTCTGACTTTATATAGACTCTTGGCATTCTCTTGTGTTGTATTTATTGCTGCCGAAACACGACTCGAGACATCTGGACCTAATTTTGGTTTAACTGATTTAATCCATCCTTCATGATTGGTTTTGAACTCATACCTGAAAAGGCATATATAAGAAGACAGAAGAATCAATGTCACAACTGAATACAAGACCAAGTTTGGGCGTTCACGAGAAATAAATATCTGCTCTCTGGATATCCTTCTTCAGTAGAGATTCTAGAGAAACAGAACTCATTCAAGAAAAGCCAACTATTGAAGTCATAGAATGATAAACCGCAGTTACTTTGCTCATACAGATGGCTCAAGATATCAAAAAGTGAGGTTCAGAAAAGTATGAAAGCATATTAGTATCTCTGTCCAATAGTTAGAAAAACATAACAAAATGGTCATGTATTTCTGCAATACCTTTGTAGTAAAAGCATCACAGAAGACAGCGCTTTCAACATAGAGATTCCATTTTGCTGGCTGTGTTCTTCACGAAAAGTTTTTAGGCTTGGCACGTTTGAAGTAATGTACTGCCCCAAACTTATACGCTTAATCTGATCTGCATATTCAAAACGAAAGAAAGGAGCGCTACTTAAATTTCAAGATTCATCTTGGGCCAAAAATTGCAATTTTATCTGTAAATTCTTGAAATAGATCTTTGAAACTTTACCAATCAATCAATCCAAAAATTAGGGGAGGAAGAAATTCAATAATAGACCAGTGAAGAGATCTGAAACTTACAACCGGATAACTTTTCCACTGCTTTGCTTACAACATGAACAGTCTTCTGCACTGGGACCTTAGAAAGCTGGAAAAGGTCATCAGCTATAATTATGTGTCTCCTCCTCTTCGGCTCCTGCAGATTTAACTGAAATAGAGCATGTCCCACGCGATTCAAAATAGATGGATCAGATGCCAAGCATCCTGAAGCAGAAATGTTAGTGTTAATAAATATTATTAATTAATTGACAGGAAACAAATTTACAGATACTACCATGATGCTATATGCTTAAGTTCTGATTGAACAACATCTTTGTGAAGTAACCACAATTGCTGTGTATAATGATCCAAACAGAAACCAAATATAATGATGCAAACAATGAGTATTTTGAAATAACAGGCTTTAATTGCATACCAACAGTGTCTAAACTTTGAGAGTTTGGCGAGACACCGACTGCAGATACAATACCATGAGATGGTCTGTATCCAAAGATGCCACAAAATGCTGCTGGTACTCTTATGCAACCAATTGTATCCGTACCTACAGCACCAGTACATGGGATTAAAATGAAAAGTTTACAAGCAAAAGCAGGTGGGCGATCTAATAATGCAGTACACATTTTCAAAGGACTATGGTCTATTTGTCTTTGCAGTTAGGTAGAAAATGAAGCTACCTGATGTTCAAAGCACCATCTGGAACAATAAGTAGCACATCAAAAATACAGTATTCATAGCAATGAAAAGGTAAGAAACATGGCAACAAAAAGTTTCGGAAATTTTTAAGTGCGGCTGCTGTAAATAACTTTTTTTCTCTATCTGTTTATGTTTTTGAGTTTTAAGAAACGTGAGTTCAAAATGTGTTTCCTTCAAATAATTAACATGCATAAAGGCATCTCAAGAAGAAAAATCACAAGAATGATTAGCTAAACAATGGTACCACTAAATCTTAGTGATCACAAGAATTAAATATTATAGGAAATGAAAGCCATACCAAGAGCAAAATGTACAAGGTGGGCTGCAACAGCCACTGCTGATCCACTAGATGAACCACCAGGAACATGAGATGGATTTTCTGGGTTCGTCGGAGTTCCATAATTTTTATTTTCCCCTAATATCCTGTAATCATTGTCATTGCATTTCTCTTTGTCAATGTCTCACTTCCGAATCAAATAAGACAATGCTTATCAGGAAAGGCCAAACTCAGTTAAAAGGGAATACCCAAAACCAAGCTCGTCCATGACTGTCTTGCCCACACAGGTCGCCCCATTTCGTAGCATAGTTGATACCACAATAGCAGTTTTTTCTGCTGCATCATGTGTCCTCTTCCAATCTGTACTTCCATGTCCAGTCACATAGCCCTTTACATCAATGCTACAGAAAAACGACAAATATCAAAGAATAAATAAAAACATCAATTATTTTATTTTATTTTTGGTGGGGTGGGATGTTTATCATCTCTCATCTTCCATTAAGCTTCTAATCCTAGGAACTCACGCGGAGAGTAAAAATACATATTTTACCAAATTTAACTCTATGAAATTTATCAAGTAACTACAATAAACCATCCCAACTAGAACTCCATTGACTCACAATTGGAATGAATGACATCTACTATCAGTTATCGATACCACATGAAACTATAGTTATTATCTCTGGATCGAAAAACTTTAAATGCATCCAAATTATTTCTGCCATCCAAGAAGTATCTCCAAATGTTTTCTGAATAGCAATACTTTACATGAAAGTAAGCAAAAAAGTCAATGAATACTAAAATTAACGATGCTGGTTTTAACTTATCACAAACTGATTTTACACAACATTACCAGTGTTTCAACATCAAAATAAATCCCCAAAACATGGTCTTTTCAAATCAGAAACAGAGAAATTACCACTATCCAACATCTCATTACTGAACAGAAATAAATAAGAATGAAGCACATTCAACCAGATGTAGAAAATAAACAATCCAGAAACAGAAGAAAAACAAAGAAATGAGTGATCGCGTACTTGTCATTGATGGCAAAGGTGAGACCAGAGAGGGAGAGGCGAGCAGCAGGCGGCGGTGGCTGAGGAAATGGGGGAAGCTCAAACCGATCAACAAATGCTCCAAAATCTTCCTTTACGAAGCTCCTGGCTTTAATCCGACGGCGTTGGACTTCGGCGAGGACTAGAATTCCGGCGATGCCAACGCCGATCACCACCCATACTCTGGAGTTCGATGAATTGAGCTTCGATAATATTGCCATTTGACGAAGGAATTGTAATCAAATCGAAATTGAATAGTCGGCGAATTGTGGAAAGGGTTTATGAGAAAAGTCTTGTGTAGAAAGACAAGGTTTTAGGGAAGGGTTTAAGGAAAGAGGCGAGACGAAGGAGATATTTATTGTGCAATAATAGTCTAATTCTAAAATAGTCAAATTAATATTTTATGGTTTTTATATAATCTCTAAGATAAAAACTTTTTTAGTCCACTCCACGCTTCATATATATATGATATTAATATCGATATTTTTGTGACATTGTGTAATTGATATTTGATAACTTTATACATTATATAATATATAATATTTTCTATATTGAAAGTATATGAAAAATTATTCAACTGAACAACAATAAATTTTATATTCAATTAAACAATTATCAAACACCATCATATCTACATAAGAACTAAAATTTTGTGAAGAACAAATCTTGATTTAATATATATTTCTCTTTCTTTCTTTTTTTTCTTTTTTGTTTTTAGAAATCTTAATTTAATATATTAAAAAAATATTATGTAACCAAGGGGGGAGCTAATTTGCTTTGGAGGGTTAAATCATCTAAAAATTAATATCTAAATAATGTAAAATATATTTTATATAAGGTAGAATTTGGGTGGATGTAAAAGTTGAATTTGAGTCTTAAAACAAACATGAATTTCGGATTTTGGAATTCAAGATTTGGACTATCAAAGACTACTTCATCTTAAAAAAGTTCAATTTTGGTTTAAAAAAAAAAAAAAAAAGTAAATTCTCTCACAAGATGAAATAAAAGAGCAGACATTTTCTTTAGAAGAATCAACTTGAAACCATTAGTTTACAACTGAAAAACAAAAGAATGAACACATTTGAAGCACATAAAGAAGTCTATCATCTTCACCACCAATAGAAGAAATCAAAGCACAGCAGAAATGGCTGCATCTTGTATACACCACTAAATCTTCACCCTACTTCAGTTATTACACAAATATACTGTATACCAAACCCGATTTATACGTCTTACTTGCAAATTACACGGTAATAAAAAAAATGGCGAAAATCTACACAGAAGAAATCAAGCAATCGTAAACTGACACAACAGACGAGAGAGAGGGGCGAAGAAACACTTGCAAAATCATCCCAAACTGGAAATTTGAGTTCAAACATACGGTGTTTCTTCTTCTCATCCGATAATTTACAAAAAACGAGCAGCTTAGAAGCGGATAACAATGCTGGAAATGTCGTCCTTGCTTTCTCGGTTCAATGCTTCGGTCACGAGCTGCTTAGCTGCTTTCTGGGGGTCTTTGATCTTCTTCACAATATCCACAGCCTCTTGATTGGAGATCACCTAGAGAGAGAAAGGAGAGAGAGAGAGAGTTATTGAGTCGAATGGTGAGAGAAAAAACGGGTAAAGAGGCGAAGAGAGAAGAAATAGACCTTCCATATACCGTCACTAGCAAGAATGAGGAAATCGGTATCAGAGTCGATGTCGGCATTTGTGATATCAGGGTCGGATCGTAAATGCGTTTTCAGGTTCTTGTCTCCGAAAGCACGAGAAACGGCCAATTGCCCGTTTACTCTCGCAACGTCTCCTGTTATAACATACTCAATTTTTAGGGGTTTTTATGTATAAAGAGATATCAACACATTGCATGCACTAGCTCCAACAAAATCGATTCAGAAAGCCGTACAACGATTACAGCAACAAATTTTTTAACGTAAATAAAATAATGTAGAATTGTCTGTCTAGAATTGATTTTGTAAGATCGATTATGAGTAGATTCTCAAGAGTGTGTAATGATTGAAAAATCAGGATCAAATGATATCAAACCGGGGGTGAGGGTTCAATTTACCGGTAAATATCACTATTGATATCAGTAAAATTACAATACAAATTGTAGGAACATTAATGAAACATTGGGAAAATATCAGTAATAGTAGTATCTGATAAAAAAACAAAATTTTCATTTTTTGTTTCTCTAAAAAAATGTAAAGGCCTATTTGGGATCAAATCACAAATTTATTAGATGACACTTCATTTACGATTAGGGTATCATTTTGGTAAAAAAGATCAAGATTTTATTAATTATGAACAATAATTGTAGCAACACAGATAGTTTGATAGTTTATCATAAATGTAACAATGAATTGGTATTTTGTTTAAAATTTATGTATAAAAGTTGCTAAAATTCTCATTTTTTTTAGTATCAACCATCATTATTCAATTTTTTTGCCGACATCGATACTTCCACTGACATTTATGTAAAATCAAAGTATCGATATTGACATTTTCGGACTTGACCATGCGTAACTAGAATTTTTAAAGAGAGTAGGATCCATGCATGAATCAAGCAATCAACTCTCCCAATTCTAGTCCACCATCAAACGACACGAGCATATAATTTGCATACGCAAGATCCACTAGTCCGTTAAAATGATTGACTTACGTAGAGATCATTAAATTCCAATGATGTCAATTTTACCCTTAAAAAAGTATTTTCCAATCATGCAAGCAAAATTATGGAGTCAAAATGAAAAAAAAGCCAAGAAATAAGAAAAACCAAATCCTAAATCATCATTCATTGTTACATAAGCTAAATTATCTTCGCTATCATAAAATCACTAGATACAACCTCCTTAAGTGTAGCCCAACGATACATGCACGGAATTTTAACATGTGTTCAAAAACATTCCTTTTTCGATAAAGCCAAATAGAACAACTACAGGACAAATAACAAACACGTGTTGCTTCAATAATTGTTGCGGAAAATGCCAAAGAAAGACGTATGAGTATAACAATCTCATCTTTGGAGAAATGATATTTAGTAGTCGGGCATACCTGGCATGTTTGAGACAAATCCACCTCTGTTTTCGATGCTACCTCGTTCTGTGTTGGGCTCATGATCGACGGTCATTTGTATAGCTTGGCCCCTCCGAGAAAGCACTCCTCGTGAATCTCCGACATTGGCTACCCACAAATGTCTACCATTTATAAGAATGGCAGTGACAGCAGTGGACCCACCTCGACCTAGGTCGGGATTGTGTGATAGAATAGCTTCATCGGTTCTCTCATAAGCTTTGGAAATAGATTGGGTAGGATTGCTCCAAAAGTCCTCCTATAATCAATTCACACAATGAACACATTATTGCATGCTAATAACCTAAGAACACAAGTGAAATAATCAAGTTATTAATGACTGGACAAAACCAAGAAATCACCCTTCACTTTGCGAAATTATAGAAGATCTCCTAAAGTAAAGAAAAGAAAAGAAAAGAAAAGAAAAGGGTGATGGTGAATGTGAGGATAAGACCAATCTATTTTGACAATAAGAATTAGTCAAAATCAAATATCTTTCATTTTGGACGTTAAATGATTTAAATCGATTCACCCCCAACATTAATGCCTAATGATTGCATTTTTTTCGTGTTCTTGTTTATGTAATGTTTTATTCATTAAACTTTAAAGAAGAATACAATATTTCTTACTAATTATATGGAGACAAATTAAGTGCACAAATCAACAGGGGAACACCAAGAGACGAGAATCATGTGATACGCTCAAAGCTCATTCAAGTACTCAAAGATTCTATTTTCAATGCGGATATTCAGATTCATATTCAAGATTATTACTTTCACGCAACAACTAACCTCCTTTAAGATATTGGAAAACAAATTCTTTTGCAAGTAAGCAGGCACATTATCTCCGAGATGGCCATCGAAAATAGCAAATAGGCCGAGCTCACGACCTTGAAACTGTACAAATTTAGCCACATGGTAATCCTCCATTGGATGATTTGCCTTCCCCTTTATTAAACTGAATCCGAACTTAACATGGCCGCGGCTGCTGCTTCCCTTTCCGGAGCTATTAGTCGAACGTCCTCCTGAAACCTAAAGAAAAAGTAGAGGTTAACAACAAAAATGAGCAGAAAATATACAAGGCTTTAAACTTGACCCAATTGCTTATCATATCCTAGGTGTAGAAACAAAGCAATCAAAAAGCAAACCATGATGCAGGTTATCACAAAAGCACAAGATTAACTAGTGATTATGCCCACATAACAATAAGCCCAAAAAAACCTGTATTTGAACTCAAAACTAGAAACACTTGTAAACAAAAAATCAAGAATCTCAACCATGTTAGACATACTAAGTGATATGCAAAGGCTTTCGAATAAGGCAATCAATTTGATACATTTATCAACTACCAATCCAACAAAATTCAGAATTTAGTACACTTAACATCAAATAGAACTGAGGAAAAACCTCCAAGCAAAAAGGGGCAAAATCAGAAGCTATAACAAATTAAAAACCCTCCACAAGAGAATAAAAACTCACATTGAAACAGCACAAACTATCCATTAAACTCTGAATATTTCACCACCCTCCTCTCCAAATCAACATGTACTACTTCAAGTAATCCACAACCTGTGAAAAAACATTAAAAAGAAAAAAGAAAAAAAACATTTGCCATCAAAAATCACAAAATCAAGACAAACAACATCAAGAATTCATCTTTTTTTCAAGAATCAAGAGAAAACCTCCAAATCACAATATGGGCATCCCCAAGATTTAAACTTACCGATCCACCACTCCAAAAATCAAGAAAATAGAAACAGGGTCGCACACAAAATCAAAAATTTATGCTGATTTTATCCCCGAAGAAACCATACAAGAGAGAAAAAATTCAAGAAAATGAAATAGAGAAATAAGGGTTAGAGTTTTCGCTGGTTTGCAGGCAAGAATGGCTGCCAACACGCTTAGGCCACTCCCCCTTTGTTGACTTTCCTGTTTCTTTGCTGTTGTTTTTTGTAACGTATAGTTATTGCTAGTAAAAAAGGTCGTAGGTTTCTCGCGAGTTACCAAAAAGGGTTTTTGTAATTAATCACATTTTCGATTGCTTTGGTCTTTTTTGGTGAGTGAGAGAGAGGACCTGTTCAAGGTCAACGCGGGGGGCCCACCTACCCCCTCATCATTTTCATCTCAACCCAGCCTTGGTGAGCTGGACAATTTCTCTCAATCCTAACGAAAATCCTTTTCTTGATTTTTTCTATTGTTTGAAAACTTTACGCATCCCTTCCTATTGTGGAGGAAGGGTGTGTAGATTTTGTAACATAATCGATTCATACCAAAACTCGAATTAAAAGCATGTTGAATTGATAAATATGAGTTGACTGTGTGACTTTATTTAAATTTAATTGTTTGATTTCATTGCATCAAATCGAATAATTGAAATATGATCGATTTCAAAAAAATGACAACATATAATTTTATTTTTTTGAAAAATTTATTTATTTTCTTTATTATCATATTGGATTAGTTATAAATTTAATTGAATTAATACTATCTAAAAGTATTACATAGTTAATGCTATTGTAATTTTAACATCTTAATATAAATCAAGAAGAGGAAATTAAACACCTAATAAAGACTCCATCCAACTATCACGATTCTTTAAAGATAATTGATAAAAAGAAAAAACATAAATAAATAAATAAAAACCTCATAATTCATAACTTCAAAAATCCATTTGAATTATTCCTCAACGTTTTGTTTTTTTTTTTTTTTTTTTTTGGGAATATATCCGTGTATATATATCAAAAAACAAAAAAGAACTTTTTTCTTATAATTTGGATTCTTATCAAAATTATAAAATGGGGTAAGAGTTTATAGAAGAAATTTTGGAAATTGAAACTGGGAATAACTCTTTATCATTCGACACTAAATCAATGATGATGACAAATATCAAATTCCTGATATTAAGTCAACTAATGGTCCGTTTCGATCTAAAAAAAAAAAAGAGATATTGGGCCACAAAAATTTTATTGGACCATACAAAAGTACCACTATTAAAATGTGTAGATAATCTTTATAGAAGTTGATGGAAAATTGGGCCCTTAAGATATGGGGTTCCAGCCCCCCCAAACCCCAAGCAAGAATTCCACTATTCTTATATTTGTATTATAAAATTTTAGATTTTGAGTGTTTACACATTAACTTTAGATTGATTTAGTTCCTCAAAACTAACTAATTTCTATATAATTTGCCACGCTTCATCCTTATCGTAATGTAAAGATATAATAATGCACTATCTACATATCAAACTCATCAAATATTGAATCGTACCCTTCAAGATAAAGAATAAATTTGGGCGCCGAAAAAATTATAATACTTATTTTTTTAGAATAATTAGTCTTATTATTTTACACATTCAATAACAATTTTAATGGAAAAGAATTTCTCAAATGCATTTTGTTTAAGGTCATGTAAAAGTAAAACATATTTATTTATAGTTTTAAGGATAATTATGGTCAATGTAGTTAGCAAATGAAAAAAATTGCAAAAATATGACAACGACGCGCGCCTCGGTGGCGCAGCAGCAGAGAGCCACCGCACCGCCGCCGTCAAGACCACTGCCACACGTCTCCAATTTTTGTATATCTATATGTATCTATATGTACACATGTTGCGGTCATCAAGAAGCAGAACGCGCGAAAATTTGACGAACAGTTATCAATCGGAGAAAACTGAGAGCTTGCTGAAATTGATTGAGAAATCTGATTATCGCGGAGGAGAGAGAAAGTTAGAGAGATAGAGGAGTTTAATAGTGTATGGTGGATCGTGTCACGCTAAAAATGGGTATCACGGGTTCCAAGCTGGAGAAAGCTTTGGGTGACCAATTTCCCGATAGTGAACGCTATTTTGGATTGGAGAATTTCGGCAACACTTGCTATTGTAACAGTGTTCTCCAGGTGCCTCTCTCTCTCTCTCTAACTTGGTATGGTTCACTTCGGTTCATTGAATTCTGCTTCTTGTTAGGGTTTTATTAGGCGATTGATTGAATAAAAGAATAATGACTAAATAGTTCAATTGCTATAATGGTTTTGCATTTCTAAGTGGTGTTGTTTGGGGCAATTTTGATTGAATCTACTGCTAAAAGTTTTTAATGGGAATGTGATCACTACTAAGTATCCTGCTTTTGTTTTAGTTTCTGGGAATTAATGTTTATATCTCATTCATTAGAAACTAATCCATGTATCTTTCTTGAGAATATAGTAATAAGAATGCAGTAAATGTCAACTGAAGGATTGTAGTGATGAGATTTTCGAATACGAGATGTTTCATGTTTCTAAAGACTATTCAAAATAGCTAAATAGATTATGCATTTTGATTGACATGGTGAGTTTTGCACATTTTGAACTTCATATATGGCCTGGTTCTGTTAGTAGGCTCTTTACTTTTGCGTCCCGTTTCGTGAGGAGCTGCTAGAGTACTATTCGAACAACAAAAACCTCGGTGAAGCAGATGAGAATATCTTAACATGCCTTGCAGAACTCTTCTCACAGGTAGCATGTCAATTAGCAAATGCTTTATTTTTTGTAGTCCTTATTTGCCTTTTTTTGCGCTAGAGCTTTATATCGCTCTAGAGATCATACAGCTTTAGTTTTGAAGTACTTTGTCGGGTTTGAAGTGCATTTCATTAACAATTAGATATATTTTTCATAGCATGTTAAAGATTTTTGTTGTTATCTGTTTAATATCATAGGTTATACTTGGATGATCCCTGCAGTTTAGATCTCAGGGAAAAGATCACATCTTTATGGTGGTGGTATTGTAAAGGGAAGCTTTGACTTGACATGTTATTCTTCGTGCAGATACGATCACAGAAGAAGAGAACTGGTGTTATAGCTCCAAGACGCTTTGTGCACAGAATTAGAAGAGAAAACGAGAATTTCCGAGGATATATGCACCAGGTACATTGCGGGTAAAATGCCTTCTTTTTCACTTGTGTATAAAGAAGTTCCTTTTTTTTCCCTCTGCAAATATACCCTAATCTCTGCTCTCAAGGAGAATTTTAAGGTATTTTTGCCTTCTTCAAGTTTCAACATTCATTTCAATATTCAGAGAAACTGCTTGTGCATTCTTGTTAGCTATTCTGGGAAATTCAAATCAGCATACAAATTCATTTAGAGACTCAGATCTTTAAATAAACCCCCCATGTGATGTAATTATATGCCTGTTATCTCTCACTTACGTGTCCAGAGAAAGAACAGTTGTTCATTTGTTTCTGATAAGTGGCTTAATTGGTCTTCCACATAGGTATATCTAGATTTTCTTGAAAAAGATGTTGTATACTCGAAGAGTTTTATTTTTATTGACAAACTGTCTACGGATTTGTTACTCAAATACAGTCATTACTTTGTGATCTTGTAGATGGTTCACCGTTCACGTGCAAGAGATATGACATTCCTACCCTCATGCAGGATGCCCATGAATTCTTGAATTATTTGCTAAACGAACTCGTTGACATATTGGAGAAAGAGTCTCATTGGGTGCAAAGAGTGCCACAAACTTCCTCTGCAGAGGTTGCTGTAAATGGTCCAAGCAGTGATCAAATCAATGGTGTTGAAAAGGGACCATTAGTAACTTGGGTGCACAAAAATTTTCAGGAAAACTGCCTCGATATCTATGATGTTCCTAATTATATGAGTTAGAAATGTTAACAAGTAGATATGATCTTGACTGTTACTGTGATGCAGGGTATTCTGACCAACGAGACGAGGTGCTTAAGATGTGAGACAATTACTGCAAGGGACGAGACTTTCTTAGATCTAAGCCTTGATATCGAACAGAACAGTTCGATCACTAGCTGCCTCAAGAACTTCTGCTCCACAGAGACCCTGAATGCTGAAGATAAGTTCTTCTGTGACAACTGCTGTAGGTATGTTACCATACTCTGCTACTCGTTCCTTGAAGAAAGAAAGAAAGTAAAAAAGTGGAGTTAAAATTTTTTTGCCAACTCAAATGTAGTTTGCAAGAAGCCCAGAAAAGGATGAAGATAAAGAAACCACCGCGTATCCTCATTATTCATCTCAAGCGCTTCAAGTACATGGAACAACGGCACAGGAAGTTGTCCTATCGAGTTGTCTTCCCACTTGAGCTGAAACTGATAAACACGATGGAGCATACTGACTCTGAGTACTTGTTATTTGCCGTTGTGGTTCACGTTGGGACTGGGCCAAACCACGGCCATTTTGTCAGTCTTGTTAAGAGCCATAACCATTGGCTGTTTTTCGATGATGAGAATGTGGACATCATTGATGAGTCTGCGATTCAGACATTTTTCGGATCAGCTCAAGAATACTCAAGCAATGCAGATCATGGATACATTCTTTTCTACGAGAGCACTCCATCTGTGATGAACAGATGCTGATAGGAGTTTATAAATCCTCGTTCTATTTGATCTGATTTTCTTTTCCAGAAAACTGATTACTAGCAAACAGTTGCAAGAACATATGCAGAACTCAATTTTGATATTTAGTACAGTCACTTTATCTATTCACCATGTTAGAAGATGACAATCATGAACTCACAAAAGTAAAAGCTTGCAGAAGTCTTTCTTAAAACAAAGTGCAAATTTGTTATACACATTAATATATACACACAGAAAACCTAAACATCTAGCATAGTCTTTCGTCTTTTCTTCTTTTTCTAGTAAGAGTTAGTGACAGTAGATATCCTAGGAAGATAGCAAGCTAGAATGCTTGGTCGAAGGTAAGAGACATGAAAGTGTCATCATCTAGAAGGCTTGAAACATCGATCAAATCCTCGTCCAGGTATATCATATCATCTGTGCTGTTCGGGATCGACTCTGAAGCGTCCTGTCGAAGATAACGAAGGAAACATGGAAAACGAAATCACAAAGATCGTCTTTTCTTGTTGATTATAATCTAAGGACATTTTCCACAAATTATGAAAGAAAATTCTCAAAACTAACCAAAGAACAGCTCACAACTAAAATATGTGGAGTAAAGTTATTCTGATACATGATTAGCTATCAAATGGGATTCAGAACCTCAATAGTTATTAAGCATAGCAAATATTTGAAGCATGTGCATTTCAACTTGTATATGTAGTTTTGTGTGCATTGCCTTTGTTGAAACACCACAACTAACCTTATTTTCACGGAACTCTTCGGCAGCAGTTAGTAGGCGACGGTACTGAGCTCGTGCTTCAGGGTATTGAGCCATAGATTTCACCCTAGAAAGTGCTTTATGCATCCTTTCTTCAGTTTGTTTTCTTCCTTCCTTCAAAAAGTCATAATCATCTTCCAATGGTGGCAAGCTGCCCCGCTGCATGTTGGGCGATTTCGGAACCCCGTCTGATCGAAATCCACGCAATCCACTCCCTTTACGTCTCCAGCGCAAGATCACCTTCTCCAATATTCCCACTGACCAGATAATAGGTTTATATTTTTTCCTGACCTGATGCCCCCTTACATGAGCCTAAGAACAAAAGAAAAGCCAATTAAAACATATGATAGATTTAAATAAGCTGGAGAAGCATAACTTCACCAGTAAATTTTTGCAAGATTAGTGCAGCGTAGTGTTGGTCTGAGGAATTTGAGTTACGCAGATAGCATAATCAAGCTCACTTTTGTCCCTGTTAAGTAGGATTAGGAACTGAAAATAATTGATTTTTTGTAAGGCTACAAATTTAAATCCCTCTCTATAATAGAAGAGAATCAAAGCACACCTGGATTTTAACAATTTTTTGACGAATTAGCAAAAATTCTTTCCGTTTCTTCCAACCACGATACTTTTTCTGAATTTGTAAGGCAGCAGCATTGACCGTACCATCAGGATGACCTAACCTGGATGTTTTACAAGCCATAAGAGAAATAGCATGCTCATCCGAGTTCAGTATTTCAGTGGATTCACTAAGCTGTTTTCTCTGAAATGACTGAGCACGGAAAAATTGGTAAATGCGAGCTGCTGCTTGTGTAGCATTACAGACTGCAGCAAGTGAATCCTTGAGCGAGAGTGTATCTGGAACATCCTCTCCAGTAGTTGGAACTGCTGAACGTTCTGAAACTGTTTGGATCGCTTTAATTCCTGAACCCTCTGTGGTACAATCGTTTACTTGAAGAGTTGTAAGGTGTGATGTCAAGGATGTCTCGGCAAGAAAACCAGATATGCCCTTATGTCCACTGGAAGAAGCCAGGTCAGCAGGAGTTCTACCCGGCGGATATTCGGCAGATGGATCTGTTAATGCTCCAGGAGAAGCACCTAAAGAAACAAGAGCAGCAACTGTGGCCTCCCTATTAAATAAGAAGAAAATGTGAAAAAAGAGTCAAATTTTTTACTTCTCCGTTTCTTTGTTCACAACATCTGATCTGACATGAAAATCAGAACTATAAGGTACAATATAAAATGAAACATTTTTGCTTAAGATGAACAACTTTTTTTTCATCCAGCCTCAGTTATGACGATCATCCACAAGAAATTTCAGAATTTTTTACATCAAAAGCAAGTGAAATACCAATTAAGTAAAATTTTCCAAAACTGTTTCGAAAAGGTAGACATTAGAAAATAACACAAATAATATCATCTCAAAAGGGAGCTATATACAATAGGTTAACAGTAGAAGGATCGTTCGAAGTCAATAAAGCAAAGTCAATAACATAGTTTCTGCTGTAAGAGAACAAGGAAAAAACTAAAGCCAGGCCCTTCAAGTTCTTTTAATTAGCAGAAGATAAGTTCGAAGTATACCTGCCATAAAATGCAGCCCAGTGAAGTGCTGTCCAACCATTCACATCACGAAAATCTATGCTAACTCCTGATACTATCATCGGCTGGAGAGCCCAATTAAAACCAAGGGCAGCAGCCAAGTGCAATACACTTTGACCTCTCTCATCAATAAAAGTGAGCCCCTTTTCATCTTCAGATACCCTGTGAAGAAGCCAAGAGTAAAATTTCTCTTTCATCTGCTTTTTAAGGCGCAGCTCTCCAATCACCTTCAGATGTGATCCATCAATTTCTGAAGTCAGCTTTGGCTCCTGGTCATTCTCCTGCTCTATCAAGGAAAATATTTTAGCGATTAGACTTTGCTTTTCAAAACCATTTCCTGCAGAAATTGTAGGACTTCCAACTGGTTCCATTGACAATATCACTTCAAATCTTTGATAGAGATGCATAATCGTAGCACCATCTCCATTCACATCAGTAGAACCAATACTTCGGTCTGCCCCAACCCGGTATTCAAATTCTCTTAGTTCACTGCAAGCCAATCTGTTTGAACAAGTTACATAGAAAGGGACAAGTCCAGGCTTGTGTAGTGGAGCACAGCAACAAAGAATCCCATCAGCTAAAACCTCTGCAGGAACTTCCACTTCTCCAAACATAACAGACCATCTGCATTTAGATAACTCTTGTTCACTCTTGAGGAACTTTCCAGTGATAAGGACCTGATTGTCGAAATTTAAAAAAATAAAAATTAAATGTCAACAAAAATAATCAAAATGATTTCTCTTAACTCAGCCCATGCTAACCTAGCATATAAAAGCACATATACTAATGTGAATGTATGCATCAAGACAATAATGCTGCAACTATTTAATGATTGTTGAATGTTCACTAAGAGAGATCTGGCAGATAACTGGAATCAGAATGTCTTGGATGCTCATTTGAAATAGTATCTGGCAGGCTAATTCACATCATTGAACAAGCAGTAGGGTTGAATGTACTTCTGTAGACATAATGATTAACTCAGTTATTGACTCAAGATACACCAAAAGTAAGATTAACACCAGGTACCTTTGTCTCCAAATTTGAGTAAGCACAATTAGGTGAGAAATCGATAATACTGAAAAGCTGGTCCTGAGATATAGAAGGATTCAGAGTATGTGTATCCACTTGCAATTGACCTGACATAGTGGCGTCATACTCACTTCCCATAATACTCCATGAAATTCCATTACTTGTTGACTGCATATCTAATTCATCAGAGTCTCCAAGTTCTTTGGCAATCCAACGGGAGAAGCTATCAACTTTCTTCAAGCCATCCTCTGTTTGCAAGCCACCAATCAGAGGCTTCCTCATGAGGAAAGGGTAGCTTTCGTTTCCAACCACTGTCATACCATTCTCCAAATTAGGGTTCATTGCATTTCCAGTTTCTGCATCAGTAAAGAACATTTGAAGGTTCCTTTGCCCAGACTGCTCTTTCTGACCAGGAATTGAGTAAAATGACCTCACATCATTCCCTTGATCTGGAGGAAAAGATTTCTCCTCAAGCAAATCACTAAGTAGCAGAGAACACTGGGATTCCTGTTTGTAAGCAATCTCCCCTGTTCAAAAGCATCATATCATGTAAATCCAGTAAAAACGGCAATCATTATTGTTATAAAAAAAATAATACCAGTGGTAGGGTCACAAAAAGCTTCTTGCCACGATCCCAAACCATCTGACACTGGAGCCCCAGATACAAGACCGCCTCCACCAAAATTTCCATCTTTATTACCCCCCAAAAGTGATGAATAATTCAGGGCAGAAACATTTTGATTTCCTTTAAACACACAAAAGAAATGAGAACAACTTCTGCTTTGCTACTGTTGCACAATGGGAGTGAATACCAACTATGAGAATGAGAAAATTGAAATAGATACCTGGGCCATACAGCTGAGTATAAGAGCTAGATTGGGCAGAATGACTATCATCAGTCAATGGAGATTCAGGATATGAATGAAATCTGGAACTTGCTTGATGATTACCCTCTGAAGTAGGTTATATGTGGGAGGCCAAGTCATGTTAATATCAATCTATATTCACTGCAAAGAGATGGGGAGAAAGATTCAAAACAGTTACCAGATTCAGCATCTTCATATGCAGACGACAAGGTGCTGGTTGGGCTTGTTCCACGGAAACTGGAAGTTAATGAGCTGTCATTTTCAGAATTTGATACGACTCTGTCACTGTTTCTCACATAGCTGATGTTTGTTTTATTGCCCTGGAATATGTAAACAAAGAAGAATAAGGTATTCATCAAAATGTACCTTTTGCCTTTCTAAAATCTGAAATTCATGCCACACAATGATTTAAAGTTTTACTTCCAAGAAAAGCAAGTTAAATTATATGCTTCTTCAAATAATTATCAACATATTATCTATTAAAGTGTAGGGTCACAAGTTTAAAGTTACAACTAAAAACCATTCAGAAAACATGTTGAGCAGTTCATGAGTTATGAGCAATATAGCTTATGTAATTGTACTTTAAGTTTTTTTTAGACAAAAGCTAAAGGAATGCATTCCCTTTGCAATTTGCAGTTGCTGGGAACCTGACAATGAAGCATTTGAAAACTAATTGCTCTACTTCACACGTTTTAAGGAAAAAAAGTGGGTAATTAAACTAAACCCTCTAAACTATAAAATTTTTTGGGCGTTACCCACCAAACTTCTTTTTTGTTGCACATTTCCACCCTCAAAATTCCCAAAATATCCTTTTAAAAGTATATTTTATTTAAAATAATAAAATTAAATTTTAAAAAATAAAAAATATATACTTTGTATTTTTTTTTTAATTTGATTTTATTTGAAATACTAAAATTAGAATTATAAAATATTTTATTCCACATATTAATATTAAATTATAAAAATAGTTTTCAATTATTTATTTCATTTGAAATATTAAAATTAAATTATACAAGTACTTAAACAAAACTCTGTCTTATTCAAAATATTAGAATTAAAATTATAGAAATATTTTAAAAATGAAAATTTCTAATACTTAAGGCTCTTAGAAATTATCAGGATTTTTCAAAATTATTTTTGTAATTCTAATTTTTGTAATAAAATACATTTTTTTAGATACTTGTGTAGTTTAATTTTAATATTTGAATAAAATAGATATTTTAAAACTTATATTTGTAAGTTTAATCATAATATTCTATTAGAATAGAATTCTTAGAAAATATAATTTTACAAACATATTGTTCTCGTAAGGGTAATTTGGGAAATTTGAGAGTTGAAAAGACAGTGCAAAGTGTAGTTTAGCTGGTTATGTGCAACAAAAAAGGTTTAGTTGGTAAAACGCAAAAGCTTGGACAGTTTAGAGTTTTAGTGTAACTATCCCAAAAGGAAACATAGAGCATGACCATATCAGTCATCAGATGATTACTATTCAGTATGTCAAATGAGTCTGACCTTGACTTCCAAATAGTGGACAAATACTATATGCATGAGATCCCTGCACAATTAAAAAACTCAGATAAGAATTGATAGATTACCTGGAGTGGTTC
Source organism: Scutellaria galericulata (assembly GCA_946896805.1). Classification (NCBI taxonomy): domain Eukaryota; kingdom Viridiplantae; phylum Streptophyta; class Magnoliopsida; order Lamiales; family Lamiaceae; genus Scutellaria; species Scutellaria galericulata. The sequence goes on along the minus strand of OX335784.1, from coordinate 27,032,568 downwards.
GTGACTCCCACATAAGATCTGAATAACCCCACACTCAAGTTCAAGCATTCACATTTTCAGAGACTAAATCAATATATCGAAACACCACAATACAGTAATTACATGAGAAAGGTTCATAATAGCAATACACATTGAAAATAATCAAAAAACTAAGCCTTATCTGACAAGAGTCAGCAAATTGTCGTATTCGATCGAAATACATATTTTCATTTATATTCGAGTATAACATGTCTTTTTGATAGTTTACTACCAAGTCTTTTTAGATCTTCCCTTCTCATTTTATGTTGACAAGTTTGCTTCCAAGTCCTTTTAGATGACCCTTCTCATTTTAATATGTAACTTGTAAGGGTATAGCCAATCAACTGCTTATATAAACACAGCTCAAGTTAACACACTCGCATTGCCAGAGATTCAATTAATATACATCAATACACCATACAACATTAGTCACATGAGAAAGATATGAACTAACAATGATCAAGAATACACATTGAAAATAACAACAAACTAAGCTTTTATTCACTCTGGGTCAGCTATATGGATCATATATTACAGTTGCGTTCAATTGAAGTACATGTTTCATTTATATTTAGCTATAATCTGCCTTTTTAATGGTTAATTTCCAAGTCCTATTAGATCTTCCCCTTCTCATTTTAATTTAAGTTAATAGATTCTAAATATTTAAAACTTTTAGATGCATTTAAAGAAACCAAAAAATACAGAAAATATAGGTTAGCATACAAGATAAGACAACAGCTTCTGAAATGTTACTCTTCACTCTAGGAGAAAAAGAAAAGGATAACAGGGAGAATACCAATTCAAGCTTGCAGCAAGTTTGTGAGTGAACAATACTAAGAATGGAATGAGTTCTATTACTTAATAGACAGTTTATTGTCTGAAAGATCAATCCATTATTAATTGCTCTAATCAGAGCTTGATCAAACCTTGAAACCGTAGATCTAAAACTTTGAAGTTTAATTCCATTCTTACACTCATGATGTGGATAACAAGATATTTTTTGATGGATTCAAAGCATAACTGATACTCATGTAAAATCAAACTGCATAAGATGTTAAGAAGCAGATAGACGGCCGGTTGTATGAATTGAAACATTCAAACAGAACTCTGATGCAGATTGTAACCTTATAGAGAATGAAGTCAAAAGATTTCAACCAAATACAGGATTATGACATAAAACGAACCCTGAGAGAGCTATGGGGAAGAAGACACTATCAACAATATTGACATGTTAATAAAATTAGAGTGAAAACTGTCAATCAAACATTAAACAGTCTACACTTACTGTTCAAGCAACCAGTAGCTGCGCCTTTGAAAAGTTTCATCATCTTCGCCATGGGCATAATAGCAATTCAGCATATCAACACTTCCAACCTAAAATAAATGAAATCAGCATGTATGAAGCTAGACCAGATAAAAGAAATATCTAAAAGTATGTTATCGATATTTTTTTCTTGAAAGTCAATGAGGACCACAGAAATGTAAAGGACGGACATAGCCCAATCTGCAGCTAAACTATCAACTTTGTTTAAAACAATATACTGAAATTCTTATAGACACTAAAAATGAACATGTGCTTTGATAAGTGTTTCAATGTTGAAACATTAGGTGGTATAAAGCAGAACAACAGTTTCACAGCTGTTGAACTTAGGGATTCGGTGAACAGTTTAACGATATGTTTTTGTGCAAAACATAAACAAAAAGAACACTTTAGCAGTCACAATTTGGAAAATATTATCAAGATATTTTCAGGAGTTCAAAACTCAGCACATAAGGCTTTTTTGTTACCGGCTAATGCAGGCCTCTTGGATGATCACTGAATTATGTTACATAGTTCAAAAGGAGAGTCTAATCTGATAAAAATAGAAATACAGGGCTGGACTGGATCAGCATCAATAATATGATCCGTGTGAATATGTGAAAATAAAACGATGCCAATTTGTAGGTAAAATGTTGTCCATGCTTACCTTAAGTTTCTCATGAGCTTCCTTGATAGTCTTCCCATCCTTCTTTTTTCTCCAATTATGTCCATCCTTACGAAAGTACCTTAACACCTTACGATCAAAAAGAAAAACAGAACCACCTGACAAGAACCATGCATCTTTAGAAAATTGATTTGTAAGGTAAGGTAAAGTTTCTTCATAAATCTTGTATAAAAACGATGGTGTCGTTGTTAAAACTCCTTGACAAGCTATTGGCACGACTCAGATCCCCATAACTCATCTTATTCTATAATGTTGCAGCCGCACATATGATAATAGAGATATATGTCTTACATAATATCTGCTGTATCAGCTACTTTGTTTCTTATTTTAACACTTGTACAAAAATAAATCAAATTATTCATCTTGTAATACTTCTTGAGTTGTTAAGAACAAATCTACATTGACAAGCTAGCCAAAAGGGATCGAAATGCTACTTATTAGTGGAAACTCAAACTTGTTAGGATTGAAAAATGCTTTAGTAAGTGAATCTGTCTTCCGAAATATTGATATTAAGTTGGACATCTAACACTAAAGATTTGGATCTCAAGATTGAGTGGTAAAAACAAGACACTAATTTCTCCATTCATGGGTAAATTCCCTGTATTTATTTATAAAGAGCAAAAAAATTATTCATAGAGAGAAAATGAAAGGTTAATGAATCAGGTTATTGGAACACGCATTCAAAAAACATGACATCATGAAAATTAAGATAAAACAACAAATTTAGCATTTCACGGACCCATCATTTTTTAATGTCTTGCAAGTTGCAAATGAGGAATCTGACTTCAAGATATGTGCATAGTACGTTTATATTGTATTTTTAAAACGTGAAAGGTAGTTATTTCTCTTACCAGATGTTTTTCTGTTTACATGATATGCAATAAGAAAATCCAGCACAAAACAGATAAAGTTTCTAAGGACCGACTTAATTATCTAACAATAAATATTATATATTAGTAAACATAAGATTTACTACATGAAGAAGACATACTAACTGGTTTGTTAGGAGCCTCAGAGGAGATACGAAACTTTTCATAGTTTCTGAGAATTTCACAAATTTCAGCAGGTCTCAACCATCGATGCTGAGCTTCTGCTAATATCTGCTCAACATCTGCAATTTGAGCACAAGAAATTTGTTATACCACCCAACTGTCAATTACATTAGAGTGCCAAATAAATCTTATACAGCCAAGTTGCAATAGCAAAACAAAACTGGATAAAGTGAAAATTGATTAACTAATTTTATGCATAGAAATGCAAAAGAAAATGTAGGTGAGATGATGGAAGGAAAGACGCATGAAATCCATCATCTACCTATCCATGTGCTGAAAAACATGGTAAAAGGCTAACCTGATACTCACTGACTGTGTTTCAGCACATCAGATTCAGTAATAGGAGTTAAGAAGAAATTTTTTTTGATGTTATAGACTTAAAGACTAAGAACTAGAATTTCGGAAAGTTTGTTGACTTAAAATTATGCTTGTTATGATAAATGAAGATTGTGGACTAGCATGCACATTGTAATTGGATTAGATTAAAAACCATGTTACATTTTCCCATCCAACCATAAGCTCACGATGTAAAGATTCCCATGAAAATGAGACCCACCACTAAACATCCCAAAAACCATGTTCGGGCAAAAGAAACTTAATCTAGCAGTTGATGTTCAGCAAAACAAAACCAAACTAGAACTACATATGGAATATTCAGGGATTGTACATAATTTGGCATTCAGACTAGCTATTATTTACATAATTCAGGAATAAGCTCAGGAATAGAAGGGAGAATGAACATATATCAGTAAAATTGAATTACTTTAAAGACATGTTGCAAGTACATCAAAATTTTGAAAATCTTATAAATAACCTCAAGTCATGAAACAAAATTTTGAAAATCTTATAAATAACCTCAAGTCATGAAACAAAATTTTAAAATGTTCAGCAGATTTACAGAAAGAACAAGAAGTAGCATATATTAAATTTTAGAAAAGGCTAAGAAAGTTGCGGCCAGATACCATTAGCGAGTTATAATGACAAAACAAAAGGAAAAGTTCATTACCATGCTACTGCCATCTAGTCTTACAAAAGACAGATGCCTAATTAACTACATCATGAGTCGCCCGATACAAATCTAAACCCTATGAAAATTGGAAACTGTTGATGCGCAAATGCAGAAGAGCAAAATAAAACCAATCAACGATCACTTAGAATCAGCTCCAATATGACTTCCCAACCCAAATAAAAGAATAAGTATCGAACTATCACAAAATCTATTTCCGCATCATCTTTTCTCGATCTTTTCCTCAAAATCTCCTAGCACAACTGCATAAATTAAAGCTTCAAACCGAACTAAACCTACTTTTTCACTGAAATGGCAGTTATTTTCCACTAAGATTAGGAAACTAAAAAGATGAATAAGAATTAAGAAGTGTAATTTAGACCATACCCAATCGGAACCCTAGATTGCACGATCCGCTTTCAGCCATTGATGCCTAGATCACAGTGGACAACGACTTTCGAGTCAGCTCGAAATCTATGAATGTAGATATGAACACGATAAATTAATTACAATATATATATATATACATACATGAATCATACATATATGTATGTCTGTAGAGAGAGAGAGAGAGAGAGTGTAAGAATGCGATGGATTCGATTGTAGCAGATGAGAGCGCTTTATTTGGGGGGAGGTCGCCAGTGAAGAAAAGTCAGCGAGACTTGAAGAAAACCAATGGGATTTTCACACCTGGCGTAAACGCAAATTCAAGTGAATAATCATCAGTGGGATCTGATTTTGGGTAAAAAGAATTGACAAAAGATCATATGCCCGGTACAAATCTTAGATTCGTGCCCCCAATCCGACCCAACGTGTACGAATCCTTATCGTGTGTCCATACGCACATATATTAGTATTACACATTTGTTTTAAAGGTATTGTTGACACAGATTTTGCAGAGTACAAAATCCTAGTCTATCAGAGAAATATCGATCCGACTTAAGGAAATCGAACCGGATAAGTAATATGAGAATCAAATAAAATAAGAAAAAGAATGGCAATCGAACCGGATAAGTAATATGAGAATCAAATAAAATAAGAAAAAGAATGGCCCAGTGTCTACTCTTAAGGAAATCGAACCGGATAAGTAATATGAGAATCAAATAAAATAAGAAAAAGAATGGTCCGGTGCGGGCAAATTTGCTAGGCTTATTCTGGTCAATCAGTTTTGGCCGGCTTATTCTGGTCAATCAGTTTTGGCCGGCCAGAACGTTTTTATATAAGAATTGAGAGTAAAAGGTTCTCTAATTACAATGATTTCGGATCTAGAATTCGATCCGTTTGAATGATAATTGAGGCCCTATTTATAGGCTAGACCTGAGATATGAAACTTGGAAAGAAATAAATAACTCCCTTGATTTTAGGGTACAGATAAGGGAAAAATGGATTAAATCTTATCTAAATCGGATAAGATTTGATCTTGATTTGTTTCCTTTCTTGAAGATTACTCGAAATAACTAAGTCTTTTCTGCTCTTCTTGCAACAATGGCCTCGATTTCTGGTCTTCTCGGGCCTCCTGGTCGGCTTGGCTTCCTCGGGTCGGCCTGGTTAGGTCGGGATCTTGTTTGGCCGGGTCGGCCCTTCTAGCCCGATCGGGTCTTCTAACTGGTTCTGGTCTCCACTTGGGCCGAACCCTAGGTCGGGTCGGTTTGGTGGGGGCTCGGCTGGGTTGGTTCTGACCGGGTCGGACTGTGGTGGCTCGAAACCTGGTCGGGTAGGTCCAAGCCGGGTCGGACCTTGATGGCTTGAAACTTGCTTGGAACGGTTATGCTCGGGTCGGGTCCTATCGGTTCAGTCGGACCCCGGCTATTTGGGTCTGGACGGTTCGGTTCCCGTCGGCTCGAGCCGGGTCTGCTCGGTGCGCATGCGGTTCTGCCCCCACCAAACCGACCCGGCCTAGGGTTCGGCCCAAGTGGAGACCAGAACCAGTTAGAAGACCCGATCGGGCTAGAAGGGCCAACCTGGCCAAACAAGATCCCGACCTAACCAGGCCGACCCGAGGAAGCCAAGCTGACCAGGAGGCCCGAGAAGACCAGAAGGCCAGAAATCGAGGCCATTGTTGCAAGAAGAGCAGAAAAGACTTAGTTATTTCGAGTAATCTTCAAGAAATGAAACAAATCAAGATCAAATCTTATCCGATTTAGATAGGATTTAATCCATTTTTCCCTTATCTGTACCCTAAAATCAAGGGAGTTATTTCTTTCTTTCCAAGTTTCATATTTTGGGTCTAGCCTATAAATAGGGCCTCAATTATCATTCAAACGGATCGAATTCTAGATCCGAAATCATTGTAATTAGAGAGCCTTTTACTCTCAATTCTTATATAAAAACGTTCAGGTCGGCCAAAACTGACCGACCAGAATAAGCCTAGCAAATTTGCCCGAGTAGGCATCGGGCCATTCTTTTTCTTATTTTATTTGATTCTCATATTACTTATCCGGTTCGATTTCCTTAAGCCGGATCGATATTTCTTTGTGTTAGACTAGGATTTTGTACTCTGCAGAATCTGACGTCAACAGGTATCACACATATACTTTAATAGTTGTGTTTCATCTGTAGGAAAAAAAATAGTTTTTGAAGGCTTGGTGAGTTTATGTATTAAAATGTTGTAACTTTGGGTATTTCTTATACCCACTCTTTTTATTTTTATAAAAATTCCTTTACTGATAAAAAAAAAAATACATTTAGTTCATGTTTGTAATACCTATAGAACAAATGTGTGATACCTAAAACTGCGCGCATATGTTGCGCGCGCACGCCCATACTGTCCACACCCGCCGCGCGCACCACACAAGTCTAAAGGTATCACACATATACTCTTCAGGTTTCACATATGTGTAATACCTATAGAACAAATGTGTGATACCTCAAAACCGCGCGCACCCATGTTGCGCTCCCATACCGCGCGCTCACGCCGCGCGCCCTCCACATCCGCCGCGCAGCACCTCACAAATCTAAATATATCACACATATACTCTTCAGGTATCAAATACTTTAGTTCATGTTTGTAATACCTATAGAACAAATTTGTAATATCTCAACAGTAAAATATATATATATATATATATATGAGTGCGGGTCGGATTCCATTTCGAAACTAAAATATCACAATTCATATAGAGATTATTTTTCTATCATACATGATAATTTTTTTACTTTTCCACCATGTTTCAGGAAAATTGACAAAGTTGTATTTTTAAAAAATACACAATATGGTCATATTGTTGAATTTCAGTGTTTTTTCAAAGGGTTGGCTACTCTATATCGTGTAACCCTATAAAAAAACACATATCAGTATAATATCCAATACAAACCTGACTTTTTATTCTTTTATTAGAAAGACAATTTTGTTTATTTTCCTGATTTGTAGTAGAAAAATAACAAAATTATCCTTTGTAGTAGAAAAATAATCACCTATCTAAAATGTGGCATTTTACGATATTATTCCAAAGGGTGGGACCATACACACCCCAAAAATATTGAACATACTATAAGTATTGTATTTTCATATTTTTCATTTTTCAGAAGATGAAGTGTGTTTAATAAATTTTAGTGATCAAATGTAAAAACTCAAGAATAAGTATAAATGATATTTTTTATACTTAATTTGTAGATTTTAATAGAAAGTATATGAATTCATGGATTTTATACTTCTTAAATGTTATTGTGTGCAACAATATATCATATGTATATTTTTTTATTATATTGAAGATATATTACAAATCTTTATAATTTTTAATAAGAATTAATATAGCATAATAAAATAAAATTATGTAAACACTATATTATATTATTAACATTGTTACATAGAAAATATATAAAATTGGAGTATTGTATCGACATACTTGTCAAATAAAATTGTGTGATTTTTATTATATTATTACAATACACATTTCGAATATAGTAGATTGAAATAGTTAATTTACGGTGTGTTATATATGTTGATTAGCTTGATTTTTAACTCACTTCTTGATCTTCGACTCCCTCAGTCACTACGAAAGCCCACGATCAACGCAATGTTATATATTTATTAAGGTGGTATATGTGTGAATGGGGTACAACATTAGAGATAAAAAAAATTAATTACTTTGATGATCTATTGTTCTTGAAATCCAATCATTATGTTATTTTAATTTATTCAACAAACATATCATTAATCTTGATTATATCAATAATTAAAAAGTTATTAGATAAATCATATTAACATTCATATATCATATATAGATAATAATTTTCAAGATTTTGTCAATATTATAAATGATATTATTACCATATATATAAATAATGTTTAATACAATAATATTAATAATTTATAATTTATAAATTATAAATTATGAAATAATATGTATTTCTATTTTTTGGAGGTGGAAATATGAGGGGAAAATTTTAACATCACTATTTTAAAAGGGTAGTTGTTATTATAAATATAGATATAGATTATTATATATATTTTTTAATTATTAATTGATTTAGGCCGCTTGAATTAAAATCCTGGATCTATCATTGACGGATTGACCCTCGCCACAAACAATTATTTTTGGCTGGTACTGGTGTTTAGGTGTTGGACTAATTTCACAATATTACATTGACATATGATATACATTGAAAAAAAACAATAATTAATGTTTGTTTTTCTTTTTAAGTATGTCTATCACACATTTGTGTGGGTTATAATAATATTCATATGGAAAATCCCTTATTAAAGGTATGTTTGTTAAGGAATTATGTGTGATTGAGAAAATTCTGACTTTGAAATTTTAGATTTTGTAGTAAAGGTAAGTAGTAAAAATATATGTTTGTTTGAGGATTTTGTAGGGTAGGATTATACTGTATATGTCAAATTAATGTTGGAAAAAGTGAAATAATGTAATATTTTATTTTGTAGATAGATGGTAATAATAGAGTATGATTGTATTGGATAATCCAATTTGAAGTTTCAAAACAAACATATTTCGAGAATTTTGAAATCCTAAATCCTGACTATTAAAATCATTTCCAAACATACCCTTGATTCCCTGCATCTCATGATTCTCATCTACTCAGCAGCCACGTGTGATGAGATTCGAGGCCCCACGTTGCTTCCCCTGCAACCGCTCACAGTCTAACTTTGCCGTAAACTTGGAGAATAAGAAATGCAGCTTCCCGAAATATCGGGTCTTAAAGCAAAAAGTCCATTTATCCACACCATTCGCATTCGCAATCAGCTACACTTGATGCACATACACCAATCAACCAAATATCGCCACGTCAGCCACCTCCACGGGCTATAATTACCTGCTCCACCGTACTCGGTTATTTTCGAAAACCGTCACTTCATTTCAGCATCACTCAGCAAAGTTAAACATTGTTCGCGTGAATCAACGAAGAATGAACAGCTTGGTGGCAAGATCAGCGATGAAGCGCGTGATCGCCGGCGGTTACTCCGGCCGGTTTGTGACGTCATATGCTGCGGCGTCGGGGATACGAGCGTTCGCGCCATATGAGGCGTCGGTGACAGGAGTGCAGGTTCAAGAGATTGGTGCGGTTTTGATAGGGTGGAGGCGGATGCTGAGCACCGCGCCTGAGCCTTCTACGAAATCGTCGGCGGTGGACAAGGATACCGAAAGCAACGAGTTGCCGACGAAGAAGGGTGAGGAAGGTGACGTGGTGGTTTCGAGCTATTGGGGAGTTTCGAGGCCTAAAATTACCAGAGAGGATGGCACTGAGTGGCCTTGGAATTGTTTCATGGTAATATGATCTTAATTTAGTGAGTCGGTTTGGTGATATGTATGATTTGTGTGGTGGATTACTGTAATTTGATGCACTTCTTTGCATGAATTACTTAGTATAGTGATTGAGATGACAGATCTCACGTTGCTTCTTACTGAAATCAGATTAGGTTATTTTTCTCTAGTCTTGAAATAAAATTCAGAGGCTGCTTTTATTTATATTATAAAATTTTACTTAATTGAACTTGAGCTGCCTTGATTTCTGATGTTGAATAAAGTACACACGCATAGTACTTGTTTGTTAAGTGACTGCGAATTACTGTGATTTAAGCGCAATTATTGGGATTTTAATGTTTTTTCAGAATTCTTCGTAGTTTATTTCTTGAAATAACAGATCTCCAACTGCTGCTTACTGGAAGCAGGCTAAACGATTTTCTGTAGCCTCAAAACAAATCCAGAAGTAGCCTTGACTTTAAATGATTGGCTAAGTGTATCTATAACTTACAATCAGTGTGTGGTTGCCTGAGAAGATTAGGACATTGAATTGTGTCGAGCAGGATCCAGCCCGATTTAATCCAACAAGAAAGTGTCTTGGTTTTAGGCGAACTCCAGGGGGATTGAGAAAAGATTGATGTGTGCTTTCAGTTCGGATAGTTGATTATGTCTGCATAAGTTTTGGTTTGGCTTAATTTCTATTTTAGGATAGTTAATCATATCTGAATAAGCAATTATTGTCCCGTTCTGTATTTTTCAAATTGAAATGGTGGTCAAGTATTAGATATTTGATAAAAACTAAGGGTGAAAGCTTATGCTCATATTAGCAGTTCCAAAATGAAAGTCATGATCTGGAGTCTCAGGACTTGGGAAGTATTTTTTTCGGTCACATCATAATCTGGTTTTGTGTTTGCTAGATGTTCACTTAGCATTATTTCTAAAATGTAACTTATAGACTAATATTTAACAGCTGCTTCAGGATTCATGATGGCTTTTATTGGTTTGTTGTAATGAACTGTCTTCTTTTAAGTAAATGAGATAGAATTTAACAGTATTTACACAGTTCTTTGCTATCATGAACTCCTGTTTTTTTTTTTTTTTTTTGATTCTGTATTTTTCAAATTGAAATGGTGGGATATTTGATAAAAACTAAGGGTGAAAGCTTATGCTTATATTAGCAGTTCCAAAATGAAAGTCACGATCTGGAGTCTCTGGACTTAGGAAGTATTATTTTCGGTCAACATACTATATTGATATGTTAGTCTTTGAAAGAGAATGAGATCACATCATAATCTGGTTTTGTGTTTGCTAGGTGTTCACTTAGGGGATGTTTGGACTGGACTTGGTACATCCGGATTTTGGATGGACTCAGTCCAGTCCATGTTTGGACAAGGATTTGCAAAATCCTACTTTTTCTACAATTCCCAATAAAAACATCTACTTTTTACAATTCTCAATAAAAACATCTACTTTTTCTACAACTCCCAACAAAAAACATCTACTTTTTCTACAATTCCCTATGTGAAAATGACATCTTAGCTATAATTCTACTCAAAATTCAAACTCACAAAATCCTTCTCAAACCAAAATCCAGATTTGCTAAAGCCACCTTAAGTCCAGTCCAAACACCCCCTTATAGACTAATATTCAATAGCTGCTTCAGGATTCATGATGGCTTTTATTGGTTTGTTGTAATGAACTGTCTTCTTTAAGTAAATCAGATAGTTCTTTGCTATCATGAACTCTTGTGTTTTTAAAAAAAAAATTAATTCTGATTGATGCGTGCAGCCATGGGAAACGTATGCAGCAGATTTATCAATCGATCTTCACAAGCACCATGCCCCGAAGACATTTATTGACAAAGTAGCTTATCGGACGGTGAAACTTTGCAGAATTCCCACAGATCTGTTCTTCCAGGTTTTTTAATCTCTGCTTATCTCCAATCCTTTTTGTTTTTCCTCATGTTGGATAATGTTTTCTGAGTGCTCTGTTTCCTGAAATGTGTAAGCATTAGAATTGTTTTTCTGTGGTTTTGCATTACACGATTAATTTTTGAGTAAATTTACCTCATTTACTTCATCTCTTATGTCATCAGAAATCATGAATCAGAATGTTGTTTGGGAATATAGTCTGGGGTGTTGTATTGATTTGACTTAAGCAGATCCTTTATGTAGTTATAGTAGAGTGTGCACCAATACCAGTTGCCAACTCGAATTAAACCCTCATAAATGCATCCATTTTAAGTACTCTTGAATGCATTCAATACAACCGATGAAGTGTGCCTGCCTACCCATCCACACCTGCAGAAATTAGTATGATCCGATGATTAAACTGTACTAAAGTCGTCAAACTTTTGGTCAATATATCCCTTATTGAATAATTCAGCTGGAATGTACAAGGACCTACTCATTCCACCTTGTTTATTGATTTGTCTCTATAGGCCCTTCCTTAATGGGTAGATTTGGATGATAATTCAGTTCAATACCACACTCTGTTATCAACCCATTTACCACATTTTATTCGGGTCCTCCAGAAGTGAGAGGTGTTTCGATATCATCTTTCCACTAGTCACTTGACATATCAAACTCTGATCCATAGAGATGTTTCTATATCATCTTTCCACTAGTTATTTGACATATCAAACTCTGATCCATCTTTCTTTTTTCTGCTTCAATTATACTATATATTCAGTTGAACATAATCTTTTGAGGACATTTTTGGATAAAAGAGAAGTCCAAAAATTTACCATACTTGGCAACATCATATATATCTTAGTTAGTAATGCTGATGCACGGTATCTTTTTGCAGAGGCGGTACGGTTGTCGTGCAATGATGCTTGAAACTGTGGCTGCAGTTCCTGGTATGGTAGGAGGAATGCTGTTGCATCTAAGGTCTCTGCGCAAGTTTCAGCAAAGTGGTGGTTGGATTAAAGCATTGCTCGAAGAAGCTGAAAACGAGAGAATGCACTTGATGACCATGGTAGAGCTTGTGCAGCCTAAGTGGTATGAAAGGCTGCTGGTCCTCACAGTTCAGGGCATCTTCTTCAATGCTTTCTTTTTAACTTACTTGGCGTCTCCAAAACTAGCTCACAGAATCGTCGGTTATCTAGAAGAAGAGGCCATTCATTCGTATACTGAGTACTTGAAGGATATTGACAGTGGTGCAATCGAAAATGTCCCAGCTCCAGCTATTGCAATTGACTACTGGCGACTTCCTAAAACTGCAACTCTGAAGGATGTTATCACCGTCATCCGGGCCGATGAAGCTCATCACCGTGATGTCAATCACTTTGCTTCTGTGAGTTTCACTAACCATCTCGACTGTTCTCTTCTTTATCCTATCCTCATTTCATAGTATTTCATCATCTCTCGTTGCATCTATGATTCTTGATAGATAATGCACTTGCCTCGTTCTATAGTATTGTCTCCAGTTTCTTGTTTGTTTGTGGATAGAGAAGGCACGTCTGAATGATCGTATTGTAGATTAGAAATGTACAAGGCAGTGATCGGATACTGAATTAAGTGCTATAATGTGCAGGATATTCATTTCCAGGGGAAGGATTTGAGGGAGGCACCAGCTCCTGTTGGATACCACTGATGTTTTCTTGAAATGCTATTATAGTTGTAATAAGAGTTTGTTATTCCTACTGTATATTGCTAATAATGGCGGAGGGTTGGATTTATTCTTGCTTTATAAGGTACTACTTTATTGTTGTCATTAAAGGTTGTGTTCGGATTGAAGGAACTGAGGAGAATTTATCTGTTGGTGATATTTGGGTTTATACGCATTCAAAATTTATCATGGTCACTTTAAACTGATTTTAAACAATTTGGATTTTCAATTAGAGTGAATTTAAAATTCATTAATTTCGGATCATTCAATCGAAAGACAACGTCTGCAATCTTTGTATGCATCTTCACCTTTCTATCAGCTTTAAACAAAATATTTGAACTAAAAATTAAAGGATTGATTGATAAGTTTTTACTAGTTGAATCGACGAACACAGTTCAAAGATATTTTCCTATTTTCAATAGCAATTTGAATCACTTCATGGTTCAATCCAATTCTCAACATGCTGATTTTAAGCATATGGTCCCCATGAACCTAGATTCATAGGCTCCAATAAATTATAATTAAGTATCAATAGTTTAATTAGTTTATCCAATTTTATCAATTATGAGATTACACCACTAAAAGTCTAATTAGACATTTATTGAAAAATGATTCCTCCATAATGGACATTTATAGACATTTAGTCTTGGTACCTGCCAAAGGTGGTGGACATCACCTAACCATGTTTTTAGAGTTGTGAATCACAAAAACATACTTTAGTTAATTAGTGCGTGTGTTTTAATGTGTGTGTTTTTGAGGTGTTTTTGTGTGTATTGTCAAAGAAGATAAAAGCAAATTATATAAAAGATCTCTATGAAGCTATACCACGAAATTTATGAAATATTGATGTGTCAAGGACATAATTATACTCTGAGAGTGATCCCAACGTTGAGATTTTGAAGGCTTTTATGACTGATAACTTTACAAAACGATATAACTGTCGACACGAAATGCAAAGACTTGATTACGAGATCTAAATATTTGAATACATTACTAAGGCCACAAATACATTGTTACAAGTACCAACATTATTATACCTCATTCAGCTCAAGTGAAAGAACAGCAGCTAAAGGAGTGAAAATTTATGACATTATAATGGCATTAATTCATTGTAAAAACTTTACATAAATAATATATTGGGATTCACATATACATAATTTGCAATAATATAGAAACGGACTTACATGATGGGATTTAGCGGTTTGCAGAAAGTGATTCTCTGCCACCAAGCGTCTGAATTATAGCCTCAAGAAGCTTTATCTCTTTATCCCGCTTAGAAATTTCTTGCTGCTTTGCTCGCAGCTCTTCCATGTGCAGTGCAAATACTTCTGAAAGAGAGAAAAAATATGTTATTAATAACAACAAGAAGACATACTTCACAAGGCACATTGGAGAGCCATATTCATATATTATCCAGCATGTGTACAAGAAATACTGTGGCCATGTGGACATGACAAATAATACTTCAATACTACATCTAGAAACCCCTGGACATTAGGTTCTTTTCAATGCGGATTTTACTTAGTTATTTTCCTTTTCTTATATGATTGGACTGTTGGGGTTGGTTATTAACCGTACAGTGCTGAATTGTTAATGGAGAACAAAAAGGCCATGAAATACTTCTGAAACTTGATTAATACAAGCTGCTTTACGCACTAAAGCGTCAACTCTTTCTCACTTAAATATATCTAAGAAGAAGAAAATAGTCTGTTAATCTACAGAGAACTACCAGGACACATTTAAATGAAGATCTATGTGATTGTATGCAAGACTGGAGCAAATAGCATGAAGAAGCAAAAAGTCCACAGGACCTATGGCCAATGATAGGAGTATATATTTCATTATAGCATGTAGCCAAAAATGCTTCATAAAGCCACATCATCCTTTTGGATTCAGCATCGATGCAAAAAAACTTCATCACAGATATCTAAAGAATTGAATGCTATTGATGCTCAGTGTCTAGAGAACAGCCCGGTTTCTACTGCGTCATTGAGTTGAGCTTAATCAAGCTAACTGCTGGATCTCAAGATTTTGGAAACTGACAGTACAAACAACCTATGCAACAGTGTCCAACAAAACCTTCAAACACATACATGACTCTTTTTTCCTGCTATTGAATCTTGAAAAACTATCATCTGTGTAAAATTGATACTCTGGTCCAAATTTTATTAAGGAACGGAAAAACAACACTGTAAAATATCACATGTATGAATTCTTATGACATATAGAATTGGGTCCAATAAATGAAGTTCCATTGCCTAAAATGAATTGAATGAATATTGTCAAAGAAAGAAATCAAAGAAACTTACTAGAGGTGTTTTCAAGTTCTTTTGTTATTTCTTGTGCACGCAGTTCAGCAGCCTTCTGCGCTGCCTCAGCCTGACGTTTTTCAGTGCGTGCACGAGCAGCTGCCGAGATGGATGAATCAAGTTCTCTTTCTAGATTCTCGACTCTTTGCTCAAGAATCTGCAGTCAAACAATTTTTACAAAGCACTCCTGTCAATAATGTTTTAACCCTTCAAATAATTAAACAAAGAAATTATGTAATATAAACAATATGCAGTAAATAACAAGGTGGTACCACATTTTAATTTGAAAAAAAATTCCTTAAGTCAATTGGAAAGTGCGAGCTCCAAATAAGTTTGACATTATCTTTAACATCAAATCACCATACTCAATCACAAAGCCAACAATTACATTAAGCCAAAATAAATTGATTCAGCCAAAAGAAAGAACTGAATCAAAGATCCCTGCCACCAGAAACAGTGAGCATGTGGCTGATAAATCTAAATAAAAAAATTGAAACAGATCAATAAACAAGAGCATCATAGATAGCATAGTCAATGCAACCTACAACTAATTACATTTATATTCCATAAAATGGCAGATTACAATTGAAGTTCTACATAAAATTCCAAATTATTATGATAAACTCAGTAAAAGCTTTAAAAGAAACATGAAGTGGAAATTGAACAACGACAGAGAAAGATTGTAACAAATTTAATCAAACAGATAACGAAAACTGAATCCAGTGAGAAAAATTCAGTGAACTAAAATGGTTGACTGCGCAGACTCAATAGCGCCATCTCCCCATCTAAAAATCCACAAAAATTCCAATAAAATAGGAAGTTTATATCAAATTGATAGTAGATATCGCCTATCGGACCTCACTACATACAAAGAGAGATCAACAGAAGAAAAACCTTGATCGCGCGCGCTTGTTCGGAGCTGAGAGAGGCTTTGGAGAAGGTTTCATCGTCGACGTAAACGGCTTTCTTGATCAGAAGCTTCTGGAGAGAATCGAGATTGGACGCCATCTCCGTCAGATTGGCTATGGCTGCCGTCCATCGCTCCGCCCCTTTCACCTTCTCTGTTTCTCTCTCCTCCATGGCCTTTATTCTTTTACACGCAATTTTTCGTTCTATATATTGTCTGTGTCACAAGTGTAAATGTGAAAAGTTGGAAGGGTAGAATAGTAGTATAGTTGAAAGTGAGACCCGTAGGCCGTAATCCATATCATTTGGTTTTTTCTTTTTTCTTTCATTTTTTATTTTTTATTATGATTTTTATAAAACAGTAATATATGATAATTTGATGTCATCTTGTTCTTGTTGGAAAATGGAAATTAGTTGGGTCCCAAATCATATTCGAATCGAATTAAATTCAAAATAATCTTAAATATATAAGAACATATTATGAATATTAAATTATTTAAATTAAATGAACAAAAATAAATATACCTCTTATGATTTCTTTTCTTTTTGTTATATTTTATATATAACTGTTCAGTCCATAAATTATTGATGACATAAACTATTATTTTCTTAGTTTATTTTATAAAATCAATTTTATTAGTTTTCGCATCCAATTAGGAATCTAATCTTAATGTAATTAGAATTCATTTACCAACTTGGATTCCAAATTTTATCCAATTAATTAAGATCCATAATTTTAATAGAGTAAGTCTCTTGTGGGGTCGTCTCACGGATTTTTATTGCATTGCGTGAGACGGGTCAACTCACACCCCAATCACCCACAACTCAAACCTTACAATTCATATGTTGTTAATATCTCACACTAACTATCCGTGAGACCTTCTCACATAAGTTTTTGTGATTTTAATATAACTATAATTGATAATATTTTATGATATCAATTTTAATGATTATATTATTATCATAAATAAATATTTAATATATATATATAATATAGTGAACATTGTAGAATATCAAATATTCTCGAAAGAAATAATATTTATATAGTTGCCTAAATATCATGAAAAAATATTTTTCATAAATCAATTACTACCTTATAAACTTATATTCAACTCATTAAGTTTAGAAAAGCGTATTGGAGACCATGAACCCAAAATTATAAGTTTCAATAAATTTGAATAAATAATTAAAATCTTTAATTAATTAATTTGATTTATTAATTTCGATATTATTCCAAAAAAATGTGGAATTGCACTCTTATAATTATAGAATATTTACTCTTCAAAATTGACTGGTCCACTTATATAATCATTATTACATTGAAATTAATTTTTTATAGACAATTCGTGATTAAACTTAGGTATTATCCATCAACCTCTTCAATTACTTATTTTCTTCAATTGTCATTAATTTTCTTCAAAAGTTTATAAGAAATTCTCTCATGAATATCACAATAAGATGGAGCCCCGCTACCTACAACTCAAAATTTATTATTACAAATCAATTAATTTAAGGAATACATTTATTTCATAAAATTAGATTCCTTTTAATTTTGGACAACTTTTACATTTTTCATTAACAAATCAAATGGTGAAATTATAAAAGGTACAAACTTAAAAAAGAAAAGGATAAAGGTATGTAATATAGTGTAATTAACATATATATATATATATATCGGGACACAATTAATAAGCATACATGGATTTGCATTGAAAACAAGATAGGTGAGCTAGGTCTCAGATTGGTAAAATTGGTCAGAAATAGAAAACTTTGAATTAATTGCAGATAACTTCATTAGAAAAACTATATATTTTATGCGAGATTCGCCCTTTATTTGTAGGTTTTTATAGTTACAAGTTTACAGGACTTAATAGTGCTCTTGAATTTGAATATGACTATTTTATCCATATTTCTATGGTTTATTGTTAATAAAATCACAATTTTTTCTTACAATGTAATATTTATTATATAATCAACATTGCAAAAATAATCACGAACTTTTATATGTAGGTGCAGTTGGACATTAGACAATTTCCAAATTTGTATTTGTTTGTGATTAAGTTGTCATACAATGTTCAGGACACAAAATTAATAAAGAACACTAAAGAATTATTCAGAAAATTATCAAATAAATATAGGGAAAAAATTGGAATTTTCATTTCAAAAAACTTATGAAAATATTTATATATTATTATTATTATTATTTTTTAAGAGTTCTCCTCTTCTTTTTTTTTTTTTTCTTTTTCTTGTGACTCATACATAATAATGTTGGCTAATATAATTGTCTTATTTTTACTTATAGTTGTGGGAATTCTCAAATCTATGTATACAAAAAACAGTTGAGAGAGAGAGTATGTCATGGAATTTGTCAAGGATCTTGAAGGTATTTAAAAATATATTTAATAACAATTCATGATTATGTTATTAAATATATTTCATAAAAAAGTTATTATTACATAGTATATTGGGAACTATATTCGATAAATAAATACATACTAGGAGTATGTTATTTATAAACATGGGGAGCAGGTTAATTTCTCCAAGTAGGTTAAATATCGAAAATAGTTTATATAATTATGTATAGTTTCAACATTCTGAGCTCAATCAATTATTTTAGGATTAATTGATGATACATTTAGTTTTTTCCTAAATTGTAATTTTAATAAAACTTTTCAAAATTTGTAACAATAGTACGATCCTATATATGCAATTTCGACATTTTTTTTCGTTTTTCAATCCTTTTCCCTTTGTTATTGAATTGTCATAAAGTCTCTCGGGTCAACCTCAACACATGGAAATCTACCGTGGAGATTACTGTATGACAATTTAATTACAAAGAAAAAAAAATATGTAACTGAAAATGTCAAAATTGCTCCTATATAAAAGTTTTTTTTTATTTTTGCAAATATATATGAGTTGGTCTTCTTGTGTGCACCTGGTGTATATGTAATTCAGGTCGACCCAATTTTGACCCGGATCCATGTGTTTTTGAATTTAGTTTTTTTTTTCTTCAGGTTGTTACCTTTATGTTGTATTAGTGTGATATTTATGTTATAAATGTATGACCTTTGTGTACAACTATCATGACTTTTATGTACTATAACTTAGAAAAAAAATGAAGATTTTCAACATAATTTGAATTGTATACCTTTATGTGATATCAATGTGAACTTTATATAATATCATGTCACATTTATGTACAAATATTATGACCTTTATGCACTTTTATATATTACATAAAAGTCAGAATATTTGTACATAAATGTGACATACAATACAAATTATGTTGAAAATCTACATTATTTTTTCTAAGTTACAGACATAAATGTACGAATGTTTGTACATAAAGGTCACACATTTATAACATAAAGGCCAAGACAAAAATGTGAAAAAAAAATATAGAAATTCGCGGATCCAGGTCGGATCGATCCGGATTGCATGGATTTTAGATTTATGCACCTGGTGCACAATAGTTTTTTTGAATATATATATATATATATATATATATATATATATATATATGAAGCTTGGTTACTATTACAAATTAGGAAAATATTGTGATTTTATAGATAATTTACTCATTATTATAGTCACAAAGACATATACACACACAAAAAATCGATTAATTAAAAGAAATTAATTTACGAATTTAATGACTTATCCATTTAGGATCGGATCTTGATAGACTTATACTATATAAATATAAGTAGTTTATCAAAATAATGATCAGATACATATTGTAAACATGTTTTTATATGTTCGCTACTAATGTATACAAATACAATCTTTTAAATATTGTGATTTAAAATTAAAATTGTATTAAATTTGTGACACATTAATATTTGTTTATGGTGAATAGGATAACAGATTTGTAGTTCATCAAGTACATATTCAATGATTATATTAGACATTTAAGGATAAATTTTTGTACCATAATAAATACCCTTTTTTAATCTCGTTTTACTATTCCAATTATTAAGAAATTAAGAAATTGATTTAGCACCAACGAGAATCGTGCTACAATTCTTTCCAAATTTAACGACAAAAACGTGTCTCAAGTTTGTAAGTATTAATCAAAAAATTAGGTTGTTTTGTAATAATAATAACGTCCGCTATTTTAGCTTTGACTGATCATACAATGTAATATGGAACGCCATTTTTGCAATAGAGATTCAAGAAATTGATTTTCCCATGAAGAAATCTTCAACCGTAAAAGGGGGAGAGGAATATGAAATGCAGTTAAAGATCTGTTCAACAGTGAAGAGTGAAAAGGTTATTTCTTTGTTTTTACCGATAATTTTCACTAATTTCCCATTTACTCAAATATATTATTTTCCAAAGAATTCATATTTTTCGTACAATCCTCTGATGGAAACACTATATTAGTGTCTGTTTATGCCGCCACCTCTTTGCATTGTACGATACTTTTCGCTCAGAAAAGTGGTAGAGAGAGAGAGAGAGAGGAGAGAGGAGTGTGTGTTTTGTTTTCTCCATCTTCAATGGTGTGAGAGTGTAGCTATGTGTATGTATAGGTGTATGTAAACCATCATTTATGCATTTTCTATATAGAAACCCCAAAAAACCCATTTTCAAAATGAAATTCATTTTTTCAAATTAATATTTCCAGTGTGCTCTCACTTCTCTGATCATAGTATCGTTTCATTTCTGTTAGAGATCTCTTGGTATTGTTGTTGTTGTTGTTGATTGGATCTTTCTTTGAGTGGTTGAATCAAAGATGAAGGATGATGATGAGTTGGAGAAGCTATTGGGTGAGATCCCTCATGCAACATACATGTTTAACAACACCACTAATCATCATCACCGTCAACACGATAATCATCGTGTCGTTGATTACCATATTCGTGCATCATCATCATCATCATGTGTGTCTCAGAGAGTGAATGGGGATGATGAGCATAAGAACATGTTCTCAGCCTCCCCTGTTAGTGGCTTCTCGTTGCAATCCGATGGCTCCTCGTCTAGCTTGTTGTCGGGTGGTGGTCGTTCCCACTCCGATAGATCCCTATCCCCACCCCTCTTTGAAGAATTCAAACCCCACTTGCTTTCTAGTGATGAAAACAATTTGGTTGATTGTTTGTCTCTGTCTAGAAGCTTTAGTAAAATGTATGTTAGAGACGAGCAAGAAGGCGTCTCTATACCGCCTCCCAATGGGACTAATTTGAGCTATAGGAATGGGTTATATAAGAAGCCTATGGGGTTTGAGGGGGAAGCTAGCTCAACAATGGTGGATCATAGGATGTCGAGTTTATTAGGATCACGACTCTATTGGTCCGATTTTGGTAGCTCTAACCCGTCTCCCGAGTTTTATAGAAATAACATGTTAGCCAACAACACTTATCCAATGGGATTCGTGGTACCGTATGGCTCGCCCTCGTTAGATAACTGCACGATCTATTCATCACAGAACCGGATGAACATGATCGAAGCTAGTGATTCGTTTTACTCATCTATGCCACATTATAGTGAAGAAAGCTTAGTCCGTCCCCCTAATGGAAGAACCAAAGTGCCTATGCATGTCCCGAGAAATGGGGATAGTTTGGTCACACACGGGGAAGGTCTCGACTCTAGGATGCCAAGAAATGCACGTCCCGGGGCCCACAATACGAAGAGTTACAATCATGAGAATGGGGCATGGAAGAGTGGTACTAGAGAAAGGAGGCCCAAGGTAAATGGCCATCTTCACAATGCTGCTATTCAAGACAGTTATCTCAGCTCGAAGATGTATCTCCTCTTCAACCGTCCATTGAAAATCAGCTCGCTTTCTCAAGTGCAAGGATTCATCTATCCCATAGCGAAGGATCAACAGGGCTGTCGATTCTTGCAGAGGATGTTTGAAGAAGGGACTACTGTGGATGTGCAGATTATATTCGATGAGATCATTGATCACGCGGTTGAGCTTATGATGAACCCGTTTGGGAACTATCTGATGCAGAAGCTGTTGGAAGTGTGCAACGAAAAGCAGAGAATGCTGATACTGTTCAGGGTGACCGAGGAGCCAGGGGAGCTAGTTAGGATCTCTCTGAACACTCATGGGTATGTTTGTCGCGTCATGGTGTGCTGTGTTTTTGTGTGTGTTTGTTAACGATTTATTCGTTTTTGTATCAGCACTCGTGTGGTCCAGAAGTTCATTGAAACCATAAAGACGAAGCAGCAAATAGCCCTCGTTATTTCAGCCCTTGAACCGGGATTTCTTGCCCTCATCAAAGACTTGAATGGGAATCATGTGATTCAGAGGTGCTTGCAATGCTTTCCTGTTGAAGATAGTAAGGTGAATTGCTTATCTAAATCTGTATTGTCGTGTATCGTTCTGTGTATATTTTTTCCTACATTTTTTGTTTTTCATATGGATTTGTCTTAAAGCCAGTTGAAGTAATCACACTGAACTAACCTGCTTTGGCAAATTTAGTTTCTGTATGAAGCAAATGTTTGTGATTAGTATTGTTAAACTTGTATTTTCATGTGGTTATCGATTAAATCTATTTCTTCATGCAATATTTCTGTTCTGATTCAGTTTAGGGATTGATAAATGTTGGCTACAAGATGTTAGTTGTTATCCTCAGTCTATGCAGATATATGACCGTAATAAAACATATCTGCAAGATGGGAAAATTTTGAATTTGGAAATCATGATATACCTGTCAATGCTCAAACATTAACACATTGCTTGTCAGAAATCATAAGTTTTGAAGTTTTGTAGAGAAGCCATATTCAGTTGGAAACCGGAAAATCTTGTAGCAAGTATTCACTCAATCAGTATAACAAAAAAACGAGCTTTCTTTTCTGATTCAAGATATTCAGCTCTATCTCACCATATACCATTCTATTTTCAGTTCATTTTTGTAGCTGCTGCAAAGCACTGTGTTGACATTGCAACACATCAGCACGGATGCTGTGTTCTGCAACGCTGCATCAGCCATTCGACTGGGGAGTATCGTGAAAAACTAGTTTCAGAGATTTCAGCCAATGGATTTCTGCTTGCTGAAGATGCATTTGGGTAACAATTTAGATTATTTCCATATTACCCATTTTATGCTTTATCATTCTTGATCTTCGGACACGATTTTCTTGAATGCAGAAACTACGTAATTCAGTTCATACTGGATCTAAAGATCCCACATGCCACGTCCAAGTTGACATCTCTGTTCGAGGGGCACTATGTCCATCTCTCCATACAAAAGTTCAGTAGCCACGTCATCGAAAAGTGTCTTTCCGTTTGTGCTGAAGAAGTCCAAGCCAAGATCATCCACGAGCTCCTCTCTGCAACATGCTTCGATCAGTTGCTTCAAGACCCTCATGCAAATTATGTCATTCAGACGGCCCTTCGCGTTTCTGAGGTATTCTGTTCTTTCCAATTGTCTCTAACTCGGCTTCTCTCTAAGAGATTTCATTCTTGACAAAATAAGCTTTTGAAATCAGGGACACGTTTACAATTCTCTGGCCGATGCAATCCAATCCCACAAGCCCATCTCACGGAACAGTCCCTATTCAAAGAAGATTTTCTCTCAGAAGCTTTTGAAGAGGTGATGTGTATTCTTTGTTCTACTATGTTGTTGTTTGATTCTGCCAATTTTCGTTCGTCGTTGATTAGTTGTGTCGATTTTGTCCCCCTAAGAAGAGTGTGGGCATAGGCAACCATTATTCCAGTGGCTTAAGCTATGGTATGGAGATGCAGTGTTATTGTAGTTGTCTTTGTTGTGATGTATCTTTAAGTTTTATCACCTTAGGAGCTGCAATGCACTATTTGTTGTTTTTTTGTTGTCAATGTACTTTCTAAGTAACTTTCATTTTATTTGTTTTGCATCAGTTTAATCATTGGATCCTATGCTGTGTGCCTTTTGACATTCCTATCTATCTTATTTTCAAAAGTGAAAATGGGGGAAAATTAACCATTTTTGTAGTTTTTTAAAAATGTTTTTACTAGTTTGTAACTTTTACAGTTTTTTTTTTTTTTGTCCGCTTGCACCTCAAAATCCACGGGCTTTTCATTTGTAACCTAAGGTTATTTTTGATCACTTTTTCGCTATTTAACTAGTTGTCCTGTTTGTTTGTTTGTTTTTTTTTATAACTAAAATACATGAAACATAAAACACTTATATATTCGTCTCAAGTTAAACGAAAGCTTTAAATCAATTACAAATTTGTATTTTCAAAATATATAAAAACATTATCTTCATATTGTACTTGTTATTTTGTAGACCAAAAATGAAGGGAATTTTTCATTTTCTTCATCTAACATACATACCTAGATTGACATTAAGACTAAATTGAGGATTAGGTCGAATTTTAGAGCTTGAGTTTTGGGGAATATTGATTGACTTATCTTTTTTTTTTAATGTTTATGTTTATCTATTTTAGAAAAAAACTTTTTTTTTTTTTGGTGTTAAAGTTAAGATAAAAATTATAATTAAACAAATTATCTGCTATAAAAGGTTAGACTACAAAGAATTTACATTTTTCAAACATGAAAGACTAAAATCCAAAGATGAATGATGAAAAAACTTTTTCCCACTCCTATATAATTGAATTTTCCAGTGATACTATTTGGAGAAAATAAGTTCTAGCATTAATTGTTGTAAGCTCTCAAAATAATTTAAAAGATAATTTTTCCCCTAAGTTCAGCCAAACTCTCTCTGTTTCATTCATTTTTTTTTTTCCATCTCAAGTATACATTATAAGAGATGAATGCAATTATGACACGTGCTCAATTGTTTGGACAATTATAGACGCATAGTATAATACACGCGTACGTTTTAAAGACTGCATGATAGTTGAAGACATTGTGACCTGTCTGTCTGTTTCCCAACATGCAACACCACTACTTTGGTCTTAATTAATCTCACACTTCAACCAAACTTAGTTTCATTCACAACTTTTAGCTATTCCATTCTCATATTCTTTCATATGTCCCAATATATATGTGAATTATTTAATATTCCAAAGTAATTAACTTCCTCAAAATATCATATTTATAAATAATTTATAAAATGTAACAACAATATTATACTTATAAAATATCACTAATTTATATATAATCAAAATGTAACAAATGATTTAGATCAGATCAAATCATCCAATATTGCTCCATTATTATATATTGATTCAAAAACACGATCCTAGTTGTGACTTGTGATCTTGTTTTTTTTTTTTTTCGGCCCACCTTATGTTGGTCTTGGACTCTCAATCTATTCGTATTGTTTATTTCATTTTGTATTCTATGTTTATTATAGAGTTGATGTTGTGAAATAAATAAAAAATCTTTTCAAAATTTCAATCTTAACAAAATTTTCCAAATTTACTTTATGTTGATCTTTGAAATTGGCATTCAAATCCATCAGATGAACCAATCATGTTCATCGCTTTGAGAGTTGAATATTGATCAATTGATCCACACAAAAAACTCATATTTATGAGAACTCTACTATACCTACATATCAACTGGTTTTCACAAACTAAAACCAGATCATATATATTTAGAAACCGAATAAAAATTAGGATTAATTTTAAAAAGTGCAGTACATACATTATGAAAATTGAAATAACCCCTAAAATTTAATCAAAGATCTCTAAGTATATGTATTGTCCCAACGCCCCAATCACGGACACACAAATAGTGAATGAAATAGCGTGTCAATATGTTACACACCAAATGAAGATGCCCTTTTGAATATCCCCACGTTGTCAACATTCTCAACTGCATGCCTTACTATTACTGTGTATCAACACTATTTAATTGAACTCCAAGCTCCTATAAATATGTACATTATACAAATGAACTCCACAAATTTAGCAGAGAGAGAGAAAGAGAATGGGCAACTGCAAAACCCTATCAAGAGATATTGATGATCACGAATTAAAGAAGAAAAGAACTCCAAAAGGGCACATAGTGGTTTATGTTGGTGAAGAAATCAAGAGATTTGTGGTGCCCATTTCTTGCTTGAAAAATCCTCAGTTTCAACAGCTTTTGGAAGAAGCTGCAGAAATCTATGGATTTCATAGCTATGGTGGAATCATCTTACCTTGTACCATATCCACTTTCTTTAGAGTTATCAACTTCAAATGCAAGTCAACTTAATTAGGCACCATACATCATGTTTGGTAATTCACATATAATATATCCTAATTGATTATATATTGTTGTACTTGTACATACATATTTTAAAGTTAGATCAAGTAATGTAATTTCTTGAATTCTAAGGAAAAAGTGATGTGAAAGATTAGATATAGAGCATGTATGATACTTTAGTAGTGATCAAAAGTATTTTTCATCTCATTTTTGCAGCCTTAAATATTAATTTCCTTTTAATTTTTTATCTGGACTTCTATATTAAAGAAAGTCTTAGTTCGAAACATCTTAACAAGTCTAACGATTGTTTCACAGGTCGACCCAATGGTTGACGTCAAGAATTACATACAAATTTTTTTATTACACTAGATTTATGTTTTATTTTCTATTTCAAAATAATTATTAATCAACTTTATAATCAACATAACAGAAGATTCAGACTGAATTATAATAATTAATCAACTTTATATAATTGCTTTGGTGGTAAGTTCTGATAGTAAACAATTTGAACTTGTTATTGCAGAATGGGGATGTTTCTGTTTAAACTTTAATAAAGTGGCTAGTTGTTGTGGCTAAATTTAATTTATATCATTTGGAATTTCTGCAGGTATCAGACCTAACAGACAAAACGCTAATATTATGGAGTTAGGTTAATTAATGGGAGTTTCTTTTCAAAGTTAGGTTGAAAAAAATTAATCATGATCATGTTTTCTTTGATCTCGAAGGTTTAGTTTTTTATTATCTTGTCCTATTTTAAAAGGCCTAATAGCCAAAAAAAATTTAAACCTTTGTAGGTTTTTGCTATTTTGGTCAATTCTTTAAATTTTATCAATTTATTCATGATTTTATCATTTAGTAGCAATTTTAGCCAATTTTAGATTTGAGTCAAAATTGGATGACATGCCTCTTACCTAATTGCCACACTGCTCAAGTTTCTAAGTACACATCATCAATTCTCTAACTAAATTTAATTAACTAAGATTATTAGACTGATTTAACCCTTCTAATCTGACTGGAGTATATTAAAAGCCTCCCCCACCACCAAACAACGCATCTGGGTACCCGGACCCCTAATGCAAATTATTTGTGATTAAACTTAAGTTATTTGTCATGACATTACATTTACAGATTAATAGAAAACAAAGCATAAATCAAAAAACAAGCCCAGAAAAATTGATGAAGAAAAAGAGAGATTTGCTTTATTATTACAGCTATAAAACTTGGAAGAAAACAATGTCAAACTCAAAGAACAAAATCCTACATTGAAGCAACCAGCAAAGACGAAATGGACAAAGTAAATGCAGTGAAATGATGGGTTTTAATGTTGTTTGAAGGTAGAGTTGAAGCGAGTCAAAGTTGTTAATTTGTGTTTAATTAAGATGAGTTAGAGAATTGGTGATGTATATATAAAACTTAATCCATGTGGCAACTAGTAAGAGACATGTCATCCAATTTTGACTAAAATCTAAAATTGGCTAAAATTGTTTCTAAATTTTAAAATCATGGATAAATTGGCAAAACTTTAAGAATTGGTCAAAATACAAAATAGCAAAAACCCACAAAGGTTTGAATTTTTTTGGCTATTAGGCCATTCTAAAGAAATTCATTCTATAATTATTGGATGGATATTTTTTTACTACATCAAGACAATTATACTATATTGAAAAAAACTGAAATGAAATATTAAAAAAATTATGAAATTGTCAAAATTAGGCAATTACATTTTTTTTTCGGATATAATTGTAAATGAGTTTTACTAACTCATACAAATGGGGACAAATGCTTCATAGTAGTATTAGATCATTGTACATGCAACTATATACAGAATATTGAATAGTCTTTTAGGTTTATTTAGGTAATTGATAAGAATAACAAATACCTAATTTGGAGTGATTAAACAAAAATATCATCCACATTAATTGGATGGAGCCGAAATTTTAAAAGTCATCAATTGGACTATTTTGATCTTCAAGTCTTATCAAGTTACACTGATTATGCTAACACATTTTGAGACCAAATTAAATGTACCATATATGCCTGTCATTTGTACGTAAGAAACGTGATCAAATAACATGGCAAATTAATTAGTACGATACATTGTTTAAATTATAAGAGTTGGGATTCTTGTAAGATCATCTCTTATCGATCATATTTTGTGAGGCAGGTGAATCTATATGGCTCAAAAATAGATATTTATTTAGGTAGTGGAAATTCGTCTCATAGAATTATAATAAATTTTAATTGCTAGACCCTTTTTTTTCTTTTCTTTTTCTCTTTTGAAAAATTGTTATTTGAAACAATCTTATAGTATAAGTTTTTTTTTTTTTGTGATAATAAAGTTGGATTTAAATTCAAGGTAATGCCCTTTTTTCTTTCTCCTTTTGAAACTTTGTTATCTAATTTGTGCGAAGTTGTTTTTGTGCCACAATGGATATATATATATATATATATATATATATATATATATATATATATATCACTTATAATGTATCATGTGTTAGTCGATGGTTAATTCATTTCAATTACGATTATAACATATAATACCATATAATATATTCAAGATGAGTAGATAAATAGTTTTCCTAATTTGTGATGAGATTTGTAGAATTACTCCAAAGAATTAATAATTAGTCATCATTAAAAAAATAAAATAGAAAGATTATCCATCAGTGGATCTCATTGATGTTCTCTATAGATATTTATAAAGCGACTACAAATCGGGCTGAACGGGCTCCTTGACATTAATGGGCCTTTTAGCTTACAAAATTAAATGTATTTCTCGTAATAATTTTATATGGGTCTCATAAATGGTAAAATCAAAATCGTAATTATATTACGAGTACATTATAAATATGATTTTGGCTAGTTTTACCTGGAAAAAATTACTACATATGATAGTTATCAATATATCTAATTAGTGACTATTTTGATATTCACTAGTCACGAATATAATACCTTTATTAATTACTTATCCACAATGAGTATATCTTAACTATTCATTAACACTAATGTATCACATATTTAATCTATAGTTCTATAAATTTTATATCGAAAGATTTTAAAAGACATCATTTTTACACATTAACAATGTGTGCTGCATTAAAATATGACCACAATTAATATCCAACAATTTATACTATTGTTTTCTTATAATATAAATATGAGACTAAGATTAATCACATAACAATTGTTTCCTTCTCAAATTATTAGGACTTAAGAGACAACCCAAAACCTCCCATAATTAAAATCGGTAGAGCATCAAATCTAATTTTGTGAAATTGATAAATTCATAAAATACACATTGATTTGAATTGCATACAATACCGGTAACTTTGTCTCTCTTAATCACAATTTTCAAATGATCTCATATAATTTTATTTTTTTTAATAATTAGAGTTGCTATTTAGATAAGGTTAATCATAGGGATAAGTGGATAGTCACAATTTTATAACTTCCGATCATCATATAAATTAAAATAAGTCCACCATGTTACGTAGATTGAAAGGAATCCCCATCCCCACATGAGATTGTGCTAGTTGCTTTCTACTTTAACGTAGCATATTGGATAATAAAAAGATAACACGTGTGAATATATATATATATATATATATATATATATATATAGATGCCAAACGTGGAGTTAGGTCCTAACTGCCAATTTTTGAGTTGTTTTCATTCCTACAATTAGGACTTGGGTGTAAATGAATCGAGCTGGACCGAACGAGAGTTGTTCATATTTGTTTATTTTTTAATAAATCGAACATCTTCATGAACGTTAATGAACGGTCATGAACATGTTTTTAATATTTTATAATGAAAAAATAAAAAATGTTCATCCAAAAAACTAAAAAAATGTATTTAGTTATGAACATTCAATTGAAAATAAATGAATATTAAATCTAAATATAAAAAAGTTATATTAGAAGACACTAAAATCGAAATAAGTATAAATGAATATTGCATTAATAAGTACATAAATGTTTAATAATAAATTATGTGAAGTTTTGAGTTTTATAAAATCCTAAGATGAATATTGTGTAATGATACACAATTATATTTGTTTTATGAATATCTTAATCAACAAATAGTTAATTCCACAAAAAAATTATGCACAATCCATTACTACTCGAATAGAATTTAACATATTGAACTTATTACATGGATCTTATAAATTTAATGTTTATATAAGATATGGATTTCTACCATTGCCGTGTATTAAAAAAGATAAGGTAACAATTTATCTTAAAAATCAATATTTATAAAAATGGAATATTCCCTGGAGAAATAATACCTATAGATGGCACGATCCAATTACTAGTATATAGTTATAATATAAACAGAATATTAAAAATCATGTGCCTTTAGACTCTTGTTAAATGTTAATTTATTATTGAATTTTTTAAACAATAATGCATTAAGGTGTATTTTGTATTTTTACTTTGTTGATTGAAAATTTGGCGTGTCGGAATATTTTTATTCAGATTACACTTTCATTTTCTCTAAATTAAATACTGACTTTTTTTTTTTGCATGTTTTTTTTTTAATTATCAACATACTCTTAACTTAATTATAATCAATAATTACATATATAATTATAAGATATGCCAAATATAATGTGAAGAAATTGAACTCTCAACTTTCTCTTCAATAACTAAATATCAATTGTAATAGAATTGAATTCTTATAAGATAGTTTCACAATCTCATTTTATAATATCAGCTGGTCTATAATCTACATCCTACTCCACTCCACAATCCAAATATAATTTTATAAAAAAAAGGCAAAAAAATATGTTTCTATATTAGAAGCAAAAACCCCCAAAAAAAAAAAACTCCAAATTTCCGGACAATTTGCACAGAAGTGTCACAATCACAAAAATAACAAACAAAAAAAAATTCATAATCATTAATCAATACCTTTTTTTTTTTTGTCTTTTTAAATAAAAGGAATATGATAATAGTACAAGTTCGAGACTAAAACAAGCAAACTGGCAAAGCCCAATCCATTTATCCAAGGCCCGGCCTAGTCGGTCCAATAACACGTGCCATTGCCATCCGTCACGTGTCCTCTGAGGTCCAATAGAAATGCAGAAACAGATCGTATCTCGAACCGGACTCTCAACCACGAGTTTGATACTCGAACCGCCTCCTCTCGCCACGTGGCGGTTTAATGTCAGCCTACTTTTTTTTATTCAACTAACCCTTAAAATCTCTCTCCTCAATTTTCATTGAAAACCTCTTGAGCCATACAAAAAGGCTCTTTTCTTCTCTCTCTCGATCTCTCTGAACCTCTTAGATTTGAATTTTGTGACCGCAGTTTCTGATACTGGTCGGCTTTTGTGGTATCCGGCGGTTAAAGTAATTTTCCGGTGAGTTCGGTTGGTTGAGTGGTAGCTAGCTGCAAGTCTACTTCATTTTTTGTTGTTGCTGTTTGGATTAGTGAAATTGTTATTCTGATTGAATGTTTGTTTGGTTTATGAAAATTGAAATCAAAAGGGAGTTGATGTTTAAATTTTGCTTTTGAACTCCTTAGAACTTGTGATTCAATTGTTTTCTGATTAAAATGAATTCGTTCAGAAGATGATTTGTTTAAGTATACATATCTGGAACCATTACCAATTCTGATTCATCTCCTTATCCGAAGTAAATCCACTATTTTCTTGTGGCGTGTGCTAATCCCTGTTTTACCAGAGATTCTTTACTCTGGAAATTGAGAAAATTTGTTTCATTTTCTATAATTGAGCTAGTTGTAACCTATTTAATCCTCTTTTTGTCTGTATTCTTTGTTTTATTTATTTTTGAGTGTTAAGCTGTGCATAGATTCATGTAGCAGGGAGGAGTATTTTAAATTGAACCGAGTGAGTTCTGATTCATTTTCGTTTCATCGTTTCATTTGGGGATTTCTTGAATGGAGGAAAAGGAAAGATTTGGAATTGAACATGAATAGAACAGCATACAGTTTGCGTGCTGGCTGAAAGCGTTAGGGATGTCAGATTTGTGCATGAATGAGGTAACTTTCCTTTTTTAGTTTGAGGGACTGCCTCATGTGCAAGATTTTTAATTGTCTGGTTAGTTTTGAATCATGTCAATTAATGATGAGAGAGGCAGCCATTGGTAGTAATATACACATGTTTAATAAGTTTCTTGACAGTCTTTGTCAATATTTATAGAAAATTATTTATTATGAATACAAGAATCATGTTCTGGTGAAGTATAAGTTTGCATTACAAGTGAGACATACTACATGGACCGCAACATAGTGTCATCATTTATCCATATTTATGTGAAGATCACATATTTATCCATACTCAAATTTACAATAATCGACATGATACTATGTAAGCAAACTATGGTATGATTGTACAAAAATAACTCTGTTCACAAGCCTGAAGTCCAGTCATTGTATCTGCGCAATTGACTCATGTTATTCAATTATAAGAACGAAGATTTTTTGGTATTCAGTACACATGGGGCTCAGTTTTAATCTCTTGGAAATTTTGCCGAAGATGCCTTTTGAGCCCATCAAAATAGGAAGAAGTGTGATGAAAATATTAATCACGCACATTATAGATCAGAAAGTAACAGTTCCCATGTATATGGAATTTATAAAATCTCATAGCTTTTTGTCTGTTTATTTATGTTTTTGTGATATGATTTCTTCAGGAATTATGCTCTTCTATGTCAAGTGACTTTAGAACTTGAATATTCTATTAATTTAACAAAATCATAATTTTAATTTAGTACTCAATTAATTAGTTTTAGAGTACGAACAAATATAATAAATAAAACATTACATAAATATATATACAATATATTATTAAATGGTCTTTTTTTTTTTTTTTTAATTGTTATTTAAAGCATAATAGTTTAACGAGGATACCCGCACCCACCCCCCCTCCGATTTACCCCACTCCTAACATCCTCCTATCCATTGAGGGTGGGATGGGGATGCCAATATCCGGACCTACTCTGCCCCATTGCCACTTCTACTTGAAACCAGTTCTTTGATGTTTATATTTTAAGTGGGAAGTTGAATAATTGATGGTGGTTCCGCCATCCATGAGCATTTATGCTATGTGATGTATTTTCCTGTCATTGTATTTACACTCATCATATGGAAGTATTTTCTGCAGTTTACAGCTAAAATTCTGTAACTGCTGTTACAGTTGGTAGAAATGGCTTGGGATGATCTTTGTCTGAGTGATGATCATTTAGTGCCCGATCCTGGTAAAAAGAGGCTTGATGATCATTTCATTCTGGGAAGCGGCCATAAGAAACGTCATCGTGAATTAGCTTGTATTTCAAGTAATACTGGAGATAGATCTGCCACTAAATGTGTTGATCAAGGAGGGGATCAAGGGGGAATTTCATCCCTGAGTAAAAGAAGGAATACGATGTTGGAGAAAGAGTCATGGTCGTGCAAACCGGATAGTGCACTTACTTCTGCATTTGACAGCAACCCAGTCAACGAGGCACCAAATTTAGCTTCTGACAGTACCATGCCATCTGCTCATGGCTTGAAGAGCAACAACAAAAACTCAAATGGTAGTGAGTTCTGTGGGCTCGATTCTATTCTCAATGACAAGACCAGTATAGTTGATAACAACTCCTTTAATTATCCCATGGGTGAGATTACTCATACCGGCAATGATAACAATTACTTTGGAGATGTTGAGAGGAAAAATTCGGGCGATCTCTTGTATTGTGATTTGCCTGAAATCGAGAACTTTGAAGATATTGGCAGGATGTTTAGGTAATCTTGAACTGTCGCTTTGTTCAGTTTTTTCAATGTTCCATATTGTTTTCACTTATAAATGTGCCCTACCTTTCAGACCTTGTGATTCAATGTTTGGCCTTGGTGTCTGTAAAGATGATGAGTTAAGTTGGTTATCATCAGAGGATAGGTCTGGAAATGTCCTTGAGTCGGATGCTATGTTCAATTATCCTGAACCAAGTGAGGTGGAAAATATTTCAGAAAACCATGACTTCTTGAATGGTTACTCTATCAATAATTCTGCCATGATCAGTGCACCAAATAGATACAATGACAGCTCTTGGACCTCGGAAAAATCTGATACCTATACGTCTTTTGTGATTGGGCATGATGTTGCTGATAGCAAAGACCCCCAGAAGCAGATTACTGTATGTATTTATTATCTAACCATGCTTCTGTTCTCTTGCTTTTTGTTGAAACATTGTGGTAATTACTTTGAAACACGGTTCAACACTGACATAATTGTTTTGTAGGGACCAGGATTAAATGATAAAGCTCAAAGAATTTCAACAAACAGCCATTTCAGAACAGGCAGTGCTACACTGGTAAGTTGGGACTTTATGCATTTATTATTTGGCTGGGTAATAAATTTTAATCTGTTGAATTTTTTAATTATTTTTTATTTGCACCTACTTGCCAAATAGGTATTGCTTGATCACCATTAAATTTAGCTGCAGGTATGCAGGCAAGAGGATCCACAGATTTAGAAAAATTTATCTCTTTTTCGCGTTCAACTTTGTTTGTGCATGTTAGTGTTCATCATAGACCTACATTCATAATTTTATACTTTGTTTGTTTGTGGTACATTTTGCAGATCAATGAGCACAAAAGCCAGATCAAGCAAGAGACCCAATCTGAGGGAAAAAGCA
The DNA here is from genome assembly GCA_946896805.1 of Scutellaria galericulata. Lineage (NCBI taxonomy): Eukaryota > Viridiplantae > Streptophyta > Magnoliopsida > Lamiales > Lamiaceae > Scutellaria > Scutellaria galericulata. The sequence continues at coordinate 26,997,252 of OX335784.1, read as the reverse complement.
AGGAACATTACCTTGGAAACAATAGTTCAGGTCCTGTCACTAATCTACCAAATGACGTCGGGAAGCTTTCTTCTGGTTTTAATTCTTGCCGTGCTCTCCAATCTGTTCATAAGCAACAGCAGCAGCATGCGCCAACTCCTGATTCATACAGTTATTCACAGAATCCCACCTCTTACATGCATTCTGATATCACTAGTTTGTCCGATCCATCTTCTGTAAATCTGAAAAGATCTATCAAATCTGAGATCAATGATTTAACATCAGTTTCACCAAGAGACTCCTCCCTTGCATCCAGCCGACTGCAATATATTAAGGGTTCTCCTGACCCTGATTGTGAAGCAACTGCTCTAGTAATGCATGAACAACGGAAAAGGCTACATTTTCATGAAGGTGATCTATCGTCTGTGCACAACAGTTTAAATGATGGAAATGTGACAATTCAGGCTTCCATGTCTGATCCTGGCTTGGGAGGAAAATATAAGAATAATTGTGTTGCTGAAGGAGTCAGCTTGGCTGCTTCAGCAGAATTAAGTTCCTCAAACATACAAGAAAGCTCATCAATGGGTTCAGATATGGATGATATTTCCCAAGAAGCAGCTAGTTTTCGCCAGCTTCAATGTGTTATGGAACAGGTATTTTATTTACCCATAAATAATTTGCCTTTTGATATCTGATGTACTATTACATGTTCATTTTTTGTTGAATGACTATTCTAAAGGAAGCCTCTTCACTTTTGCACACCTAATTTCACTTTTATAACCTTATGATATAGTTGTTATTAAAGATTTGGATTCAGTGAACATTCTGTGTTCAGCTTGTTTGGATGGAATATGACAAAAATGTTAGCCCTCTTATGATCTTGTCTGTGTCCTTTCAAGTATTCTTGTCTATAATTAGAGTGCACCGAGAAAGACCTGCATCTTCAGCTCATCCATTTTGCTTCAGTATTAAGTGGAAACCTGCCTTAAACTAATTAAATTATCAGAACTTGAGAGGGGGCAATTGAGTTAAAAATGAGATTGTATGATTATTCCTAATTTATAAATATATTTAATATATATACTAAAACGAGATTTTTAAGGTTTTTTTTTTGTTCGGGGGGGGGGGGGGGAGGGATCCCTGTTTGTACTTTGATGAACTGATTCATATATGTGAACATGGTTTTAGAATGATTTCTAGCTCTTCTTATAAAACCTAGTTTTATTTCTTCCACTTTATGACTATCAATTAAAGTTTGAGAGCTAGTACAAGAATATGCCGCTGTCAACCTTAGGGACCTGCTGGGTATTGTATTAGTTGGCAGCTGATCTATTAGGAGATTTAGGTCTAGTAGGTTTATATTGAGCATCGTAATGTAGATTTCCCAGGCAATAATGATTGGATGTCGTCATATATATTTGAAACTTTTACGCATATGGGAGCATGTATGTTTTGGGGCTTTTGCCATTTGATCAACCAGCATGATTGCTTTCTAAAGTCAAATGACTAAGTAAGAAATGAAGAAATTTCTGTAATCCATGAATGTAGCATATCGCATGGAAGTAATATCACTTCCATGAAACAGCCTTTATTTGCACTTCTGTGAAAGACAGAGCTCAGAAGTCCTCGTATTACTAATTAGACCATTAATATGCAGTTAATCACCACCCCTCCCCCCTACAGATGGTTTAACAATAGTTGCTATGAGAAATTTCTGAAAAGTGCAAAATGTTGTGAAGCTAAACTCTATACATTTTGGTTTAGTTGGATTTGAGAACAAAGTTGTCCATAAGGGACAGTTTGTACCGGCTGGCTCAAAGTGCTGAACAAAGACATAACCTTGCAAACATTTCTGGTTGTGAAGGACGTGATGCCGGAACAAAGAGGTACATGCGTCTTTTATTGCAGCATCTAATCAATGCCTTATTCATATCGAACAAGACGAGAAATTGATTCTTCAGTTAATCTTCTTAGATGTGAATAATTAGAGATTTTTCTACTGGTCTCCTTCAGTTCTCTTATCAACTAATGTACGCTGATGACTTCCATTCAAGGTACACCAGTTTCATGGACATGGAAACCAATACAAACCCCATAGATCGTTCGGTAGCACACTTATTGTTTCACAGGCATTTGGACTCATCTACCACACCTGCTCAGGACTCGTTTCCTTTCAAGTCATCTAGCATGGTAACCCTTTTTTTTTTTTTTTCCCTTTAATATGTTCCATGGATTATATAATGACCAATATCATCTAACTATGTTTCTATATCGTGTAATTTGCAGTGTAATGAACAGGCTCATGGGTCTGTAGCTAGTCTGCCTGAATTGGCTGACAATTTGGTTGGTGAAGAAAAAGTTTCCATGGTAGAGAAGCTCTGAATGCTGACTACAAAATCTAAGTGAATTATTCCTCACCATGTATAGAAAGTGCCCTTGTGTATACCAAAATATCATATAATTTTTGTTGTTGTTGTTTTTTTTTTTAATCCAATAGAATGCAATGCTAGTTACAGTTTGCATGATAAGTCATTTACTTTTTGAGTAATGATATTAATAAATTATGTTATGATCAGATAGATTCTGTGTTTTTAAAAATGAGGTGGGAACACACTTTGTGAAGAAAAACATGATTGGGAGTCATGTTGGAGAAAGCGTTAATACGTTGATTGTTAGAAGAATCAGCATGGGGACATAAAACCAGCCATATCCCCTCATGTGTCATTAAATTAAGAGAACGTGCTCAATTGGTTTGAGAGTTTTATAGGTGTTACATGTACATCCTAGTTTTCACATTATCTACATAATTTGAACTTATAAGATTAATATCAAAAATCAAACTGAATTGAGACTTTTCTTTTGGATTTGCAATCTAAATTTTCTTGTTACAATTACACCCTAAAGTCGGACCTTTTCAAATTGCAATACATGATAATTTTCTGATCACTTTTTATAAAAATAAAAACAAAAAATGATTATATGTAATACGATTGAAAATGAAATAAATGGGAAGATTGCAAACAACTAAAAGTACATCGCATTACTCTCGGTACTCTCTTTTCATTAGTTGTTATAACAATGGACACACATATATAGGTATGTTAATAGTCCTTCTACAATATCCTGCCCCAAAAAAGTCTTATGTTGCCTTTAAATTAAGAGATTTGAAATATAAGAATGAAAGAGATTCAAATCCATCCAAAGTACTGGAGAACCAATTTAGAATGAGGGTGACAGATTTCGAATCTGTTGCCTAAATCCTTAACCCAAAACCACCACCATGAATTTGCTATACCAATCCTTAAACCATCCGATCTAAATGCCCAATCTTATGTAACTAGAATTTGGCCATTGATTTGAGTACTAAACTGGCAAAAAACGAGTATATTGTACAATTCTTTCCTACACATCACTGGCCACAGATTTCCCTTAAAACTTTCACTACTTCGATACGTCTAATATGGAGTTTTAACTCCTGTGATGAACCTGCATACCAAGTTGGAAATCCATATGGGAATAGTGATGTTAAAGATGTGCAAATCATGGAGGCTATAGTTACAAAAATGCTTTCAAGAATCGTCCATGTAAAACCACCATATGAGTTGAGAACATAGAAACCTATATTAAAATATCTGAACGTACTCGATAGTCATCAGCGTGAGCTAATCAAACTGCTGTCTGAGTTGCATTTCTGTTTCACTCTTCCATGTTGCATGTGAGGATTGGCCTTTCATTCTCTTACTCTTTTCCTTATCTTTAATGGCCGACCCCTTCTTCTTCGCAGCTTCTTTATCCGAGTCCACAGCAGGTCGGTCACTACACATGGGGCAGACTATTCCTTTCCCGTGAGTGAAAGTTTTCGGAACTCCACATTTCAAGCACATCCTAAAAACACCATATTTGGATATTAAATAAACATTATGCATATACATACATTAGACAAAATGTACTCTGATTTGGAAGCATCAGTGCATATTTGATCTGTTTAACGAGAATTAAATTGTGGAAAGAGTTGGGAGATGCACCTCAAGAGCTCCGCTGCATCTTCTGCATTGGGGTTTGCAACGGTAGCCACACGTTTCCCACCGTTCGTACTGACTGCAGCACCACTGGATTGGCCTTGCAAGACATTGCTTTCAACGTCACTTCTCACTCTATCATGGATCCCAACTAACTGAGGCTTAGACTCCAAGACAGCACCTATGAACAACAGGGGAATACATATCGGAGATGTCAAAACGGTTTCAAAATATAGAAGCACAAGCACATATGTTGGACATCACCGTTCTCCTCCCTCATAATAGGCAAATTTGCAACTAGGGGCATAATCATGTTTCTAGTTTGAGATTATTAGTTTATTATACAGTGATCTCATTCCTTTAGTACAGCAATCCAACTTTGATAGTGGATTACCATGCGTGGAAGTTGGAACTAGGTGAAATGAATCAAGCAAGTCAATGATCGAAGCATACAGTTCACAGAGAAATAATAAACCAAATAGTCAAATACTTTAACCAAAACACACAAAAATATGCCCAGTGTTCTATGTTGCACAAAAGGTGTAAGAACAATTACATTAAAAAAAAACAATTTCTTTATAGAATACCAAAAGCGAGCAAATTAGATGGTGCAGCAAATCCACATCCACATCCACTAATTACAGAGAGTTGAAAACCATCAAAGATTCAAACTGAATGTAACATCCGTAAAACTTGAAATTCAGAAAACCACCCCCCCCCCCCTCCCCCTTCAAAACCCCAGGAAAAGGGGAAAAAAAGAGCAAAAGTGGAGCTTAGACTAGCAAGTCTCATGAAGATGCATGTAAGATAACTATCACAACAGATTGCAGAAAAAGAAAGATAAAAGGAGAACAACTGTAGGCTACTCAAATTTCAACAGCATTAAGAGAACTGAGTAGTGTTTTACTATATAAAAAGGCCATAAGTGATGTGAAAAAACCAACTTTGTCGGATTATACTTGGAAGTGCAACATCCTAGAAGAAATAAACCTACCCAACAAGCTGAAATCCTAAATTATCTCATGATGTATTTTACATATGCCACATACATAGAAGAAGATGAGAACGATAATGGATAGTTATAAAGAGGAAAAATACTATACAGATACAGAAAGACAACATCAAACCAAAGTACCAAGCTTTTTCCATCTTACTGCTATCAAAACATCAGATTGATGAAACCAATTTGAAAAAAAACTCATAACTACACTATGATGAACAACAAATTTCCTCTTAGGAAAATCCCCCCTAAATAAAAGCAACTGAAAATCAATATCCCACTCCAACAATTCATCAATATACACAATTAGCAAAAAAAAAAAAAAAAAAAAAAAATAATAATAATAATAAAATAAAATCTCAAATCTATTTGTATAAAATAGTATAGGAAAAGATAAAAGAATTACCAGAAGGTAAATCTTTCTTTTCTTTACGATTTCTCCGACCACCGTGCCTCCACCGCGGCACATCCTCTTCATTCACGGCATCTTCTTGAACACTGTGGTTCAGAAACTGAGGCGGCCCTGAAACCTCCAGTTACATTTTCCCCATCAAACCAAAAAAAAAAAAATCAGAACTTCGAACAAAACCCTAGATTTAAAAAATAATAAAAGAATGAGAACTTGAGATATGTACTTCGGAGAAGGCGTCAAAAGCGGAGGGCAAGGAGGAAGAGGAGGGGGGATTGGGGTCGACCAAGGGTTTATAGGAGCGGCTAGACTTTGGAACGGCGTCGTTTGCATCACCGTCGGAGGAGAGTTCTTCTTGCAACAATAGCTGTGGGTCGTCGTCTTCTTCTTCTTCGGCCGAGGAGTAGCTTTGCAGTAGAGATAAGCTCATCGTTTCTACTCTCTGCAATCGATTTGATAATTCGTCAAATCACTGATATTTGGCTTATGTTTTTGACACAATTTATGTTGCACTTGTAGTTTGAGACATCAAAACGTAATGATTTTATTTTGTTTTTGTTTTTTCTCCATAGGAGCCCCAATTTTAATTACACACTTCAATTTTTAGTATTTCTAAAAAATAAACAATAAAAAAATTATATGAAATCAGTTAATTCACAAAAAATTTAAAAAATTATATTAGATCAGATCATTTTTTAGTAATTCACTCTAGTTTAAGACTAAGTCCATTTTTAGTAATTCAAGGTTAAATCTTTTTTATGAAATGATTATATGAATATAATTTCATAAGACTATATTTGTTGTTCTCAAATCAAACTAATTTTAACAATCTCATATATAGGTTATAGATTATACATTAGAAATTGTTATTTGTTAGTCTGTCTTATGAAATTAAATTTAGTCTCATGAAATTTTTTCTTTTAATGCTTTCACTTGTTTAATGGAATCAAACTTGAGCTCAATATATCATTTTAATCATGATTATGAACTTACATAATTGCACTTACTCAAGCTTAATAGAGTTTTAATGGGTTTAATAAATATGAATTAGAGTTTAAACTAATTATTAAGTGGTACATAAAAAATGTATGATAAATTTACTAAAATTTGTAATTCTTTTTAAATATAAGATCGATTGGGATATCTATTTTCATCATAAATATAAGTGCAAAAATTAATTCTATAATACATATGAAACATAGTATGATCGATATACATCATCTACAGTAATATAAAATAAAGAAGATATACATATATTAGTAAAATAAAATAAAATATTATAAAAATATAAAATAGAAGATTTATAAAATGTTTTCCCTTTATTTTCCTGAAAAGAGCAAACACTAATATTCCAAATTTTCTATAACTAGAGTTCTCTAAAATATAAAATAAAAATAAAATACAATCCTATAGCTAACCATGCAAATGCAATCTGCGAGAAAATTAGAGCACTCTTCAATCATCATCTTCATTTACAACGACGTCGTTGCAGACAACGATTCATCCGTGAGCGATCGATCAAACGACGAGTACGAATTCTCCTCATCTTCCGGATCGCCGCTGCTCTTGATCTCCTCCACCTCCGCCAGCACCTGCCCGATCTCCGGCCGCTTTTCCGGCAACTTATCGCAGCACTTCATTGCGATCTGCATCAGCCGCAGCATGCCTTTATTCGCCCCTCTCTGCACCGAGATCTCCGGATCGAAGATCTCCGCCGTCCACTCCTCCCTGACGGCGCGGTGCACCCAGCTGCACAGATCCACGCCGTTGGTCCCCGGCGGAGCCGAGTGCGCCGGAATTCTCCCCGTGAGGAGCTCCAGGACGAGGCTGCCGTAGCTCCAGACGTCGGATTTTTTGGAGATCGATTTGTGGGAGAGGTATTCGGGGCATTTGTAGGAGGTCATGCGCTGGGCGGCGATGGGGAGGGCGATGAGAGAGGTGAGGCCGTAGTCGGCGACGAGGATCTCGTCGTCGTGGAGGAGGACGTTCGTGGATTTGAGGTTGCCGTGGGGGACGGTGGTTTGAGATCTGGTGTGGAGATGCAGGTGGTTCAGCGCGCGTGCGACCCCACGCGCGGCGGCGAGGCGTGAGCTCCACCGGAAGGGGACTCTCTCCCGTGTTCCTCTCGCTTCTGCGTAACCAATTGGTAAATTCAAATAATTCTGAGTTTTAATTTAATTTATATCTCAGTTTTGATTTCATGTGATTTCATTATATACACTGATTAAAGCCTTGAACAGTTGAGCTAGTTTAACAGTTGGAAATTTTTATTTTTTTATTTTTTTTGAGGGAAAAACTTGACTAGATTTGAAGAGGTAAAAAATTTGCAGTTTTAATCCAATAATATATGGGGTTATTTCAAAATTGGCTCAACACTTGCACTTTAGCCTCCAAATTAAAAAATCACTTATCTAGTCTCATAAAATATTTGATTTTACTTAACCCTTTTAATCCCGAATCTATTCAAATCTAATGGGTTTGTTTCCATCAAAAAATTAAATTCTAGATTTATTTAAATAGTTTTCAAATTTTGTTTGGTACATCAGATATTTATTAAGTAACCAATAATGGCTATATCTTATATCATAGTGTTTTTTATTTGTTTAAATAATTTTGAAAAATTATTTTCTAATTTCAGGTTTTATTAAATACTTTTTAGATTTTATTTTATTTTTTAAATTTGTCAAATATGTTGATATTTAATATTTTTTGATAATTTATAAATTTATTCAAACAATTTATAAGTTTTTTTAAGATATTGTAGTTTTGATCCCAACCATATGGTAGTTAAAGGTGAAAAGGTCAAAAACCATTAGATTTTAATGGATTCGGAAGTCATCTTATGAGACAATATATGCGTTTTTTTTTTTTTTGAGATTAAAAATGCAAGAATTCAGATCATTTATGAAACCAAAACTACAATTTCCACCAAAAAAGTGCTTATAGTTCCTATATTTTACAAGCATTTTTTAGAATAAGCTTTAGAAATATTTGGATAGATAAAAGCTCAAGGTGAACAGAAGAGAAGAGTGAATTACCGTGAAGGCGATGATAGAGATTTCCATTGGAGGCAACTTTAAATAGAAATAGCTTCTCATCCTTGGAGTAGTAATAGGCCAAAAGAGGCAACAAATTATGGTGTTTCTGATCAGCAATGGCTCTAACTTGCCTCACAAACTCATCCATGTTCAAAGGCTTCAAATCCCGTAACCGTTTCACCACCACCTCCGGCCCTGTCTCGAGCATGGCCTTATAGCAACTTCCAAAACTGCCCTTCCCCAATCCTTCAGCTGATGCTTTCAAAAGATCATCAAGATCAAACCTTGTTGCCCCCTTATCATCCACGAATACTAGCTTCCCTCTTTCTCCTTCAACGATTCTCTTCTCTGTTGCTCGTTCCACGATCCTGCTGTCATGATCTTCGTCTTTAGGTAAGAGATTCTTCGCCTTCATTTCCAGCTTCAACTTCTTGTATTTCTTGTAGTATATGATGAAGAGGAACACGATGACTACGAGCACTATCACATCCACCACCACTAATATGGCCCCAAAACGCTCCCTTTGACTGCTTGAGCTTTCACTCGGGGCTTCAGATACATCTTCTCTTGTGTTGCATGGTGTCGGGGAAGGAGGGCCGCATAGGTCTTTGTTGCCAAAGTAGGATGAAAAGGTGAATGAATCGAGTGTGTTGGTTCTTGGTATTTTACCAGAAAGATTGTTGTAGGAGACATTGAATGTTTTCAAGTTTGGTATATTGAAGCCTGGGATTGGACCACTTAAGTTGTTGCTCTGAAGGTGAAGGGATTCGAGGGAATTGAGATTTGTAAGAGATGATGAGATTTCTCCATCAAAACTGTTTGATGATAAGTCTATGCTTCTCAACTTGTGGTTATGTGAAAAGTCCATCATATTTCCAGTGATGAAGTTGTTCTTGAAGCTAAGATTTACCAACTCAGTGAGATTGAGAAATGCGTCGACCTTGATTTCACCGACGAGCCCTATGCTATCCAGGATTAGGGCCGTCACTCGTCCCTCAGAACATTGGATTCCATGCCAGTAAGTGTCGTTCATGTAGCACATGATCCCGGCGGTCCAATTCGTATTGAGAAACGTGTTATTGAGCCCTGCCTTGAGGGCCAATAGCGCGTCTCTCTCGTCTCCGTGGAAGCCGGGGAGATCATCTTCAGATATGGCTCCCTTTGGTAATAGCAAAAGGGACACAAGAAGTAGGAAGAAGAAATTGGAGGGAGGCATTATTATGGAGAGAGAGGGAGAGAGTCTGATGAGGTGATATAGTGAATAAATTGTCTTGGGATTCTAGGACAGCTATAGGTTAACTTGGTATTAGAAAACAACAAGTTTTGTAGCTGAGAACCCAATGTGTATGGCATTTGTTTTATTAGCTTCTTTCTATTGTGAGTTTTAGTTATTCTCACCCAGCTGTTTTCTGCAGGAATGAGGTTGTTGTGTTGCATATCAGATTATCCAAAAGTCATCGTCCCAACAGTAGCCTGAGAGACTCAAACGTAAATCTTGTTTTTATACCACTTGTCGGAATCATATCCATCCTACGAACACCATAAACCACAAGATGTGTAATATATCGAGTTTATCGCTTCCACAAGGTAATAGTGTAAACAAAAAATAATTCAAACAAGAATGATACAATTGAAACCAACACCAAACTCAAAGAAATGTGCCATCTTTCTCTTCATACTCAGCCACAATCAAATTCTCATAAATAAAGTAAACGAGTTAAGAAACATGATATTCATTTGGAAACCAAAAGTATCTGAGATTTCTTAACCTTAATAGGAGTATTAGCATTGGAATCATGAGCAATATCAGACTCTTGGATCAAGCTGGATCAAGCTCCTAGTAGCCAGAATTGCTTGAGGAACTAAATCATGCGTGGCTCTAGCATACAAACATCGGATCGCCATTGATGCAGCATCTTTCACCTCAACTGCATTCAACGGCCCCAATAGACAATGCCCTAATATCCTCAAAATTGGCTGCAGTAACTCCCATGGTAATGGAATTCTCCTATCATCTTCAACATCCAAATTGTCGACTCTTTCTACTACATTTTCAATGTTGTTTTGGAAGAAATTATTAGGGTTTTCAGAGGTGCAGGGGCAGTTCTGCGCAGCCCAAACTGATGCGAACTTGCAGAAATCGAGTTTAGACCAATTAGGCATCTGAGAGATCTGCTTGTAGTAGCAATCTAGGGCAACTCCGATGATGGAGGCGCGCTTGGTGAATTTAACCGCCATTTGCGGCTCTAATGAAGGGGATAGAACCCCAATCAGTCGCTTGCTAGATTTGATGGGAATCCGGGGGGAGTGATAGAGTGAGGGTTCAGAGAGATCTGGAATGGAGACAGTGACGGATTTGCCGTTGCGCGCTCTGGTTTCGGAGGAGTATACGGCCAACAGAACCGCCTCGAAGCCGCAGAGAGAGGCGAAATCAGCGGCGGGGAGGTGGTGGACGCGGCGGAGGTAGGCGGCGGAGATGACGGGGAGGTAGGAAGTGACGACGAGGCGGAGATCGGCGTCGGAGGAGAGGAAGGTGTCGTAAAGCCAGTGGCAGAGGGGATCGTCGGCGGCGCCGGAGGAGGCGGAGGAGAGGGCGGCGGAATGAGAGGAGTAGGCGTCGGAGGAGAGGAGAAGGGAGCGGGCAGGGCGGTCGGAGTCGGCGAGGGAGGAAAGAGGGGCGGCGGAGGAAGGTAGGAGAGAGAGGAGGAGGTGAATGCGAGAGCGGGCTTTGGAGATGGAGTCCCACCATGAGTGACTGTTGTTGGAGTGGCGATGGAGATCGGAGGAGGAGGAGAAGGTGGTGGAGGAAGACGACGGAGAACCGCCGCTGAGTTGGAAGTCCATCGTGGCCCAGAAGTGGAGGAGGTGGTAGCGCACAATTGCTTATTTGAATATCTTTTTTATTTTAAAATATATTAGAGGCTAAATTTCAATTTATCTTTTTGTATTGTAATTCATTTTTTTTTTACAACTAAATATTCGTTTTTTACAATCATGATCTTCTATATCTACGTTTTTCCCATTTTTATTTCAATCATGATTTAGATTTTCAAAATCATTGACGTTGCAGTTAGAAGTGTTGACGTGACAGCGAAATTTCGACGACCACGCTAGCAATTTTGAAAATCCCAACTAAAATTATTCAAATTGGAAAAGATTAATTAATTAATTTATATATATTGCAATTACTCTCAAATAATTATGCCATCACAAAAATTATCTAATGAGATCCCATTTTTTCATGTCTTAATCCTATATGAATGTCAATATTATGGAAACTTTGCTACTAAAATTTTATATTTTTGACTGATAACATACATGTAATAATATATAATGAGATAGTTGATCCATTCATAACTGTTATAAATGAACTAGTTTGAATGGAATTATAATTTATTGAAATCTTTATTCATTGATACATGTTTGATTATGTTGGATTATGTGTATTACTTACAACCACATTTTGTAAAAATATCTATAAATAACAAATTCAAAATATTATTTAAAATATTAAAAATATCAATAAATATTGAATTCAAAATATTATTATGGTCGAAGATATGAACACAATTAAAGGAAATGTCAATAAATGTCATTATCAACGATTATTTCTTATTTATGAATCAAAATATTGTTATGATGTAAAATATTAACAAATAAAGGAAATGTTGATTAATATCAACTTTAAATATCATCATCAACGAAAATAAGAATACAATAGGAATACTTTAAATTTACTTTAAATCGAAGAAATTATGAATACATCAAATTTATGAAAATATAATATCTATAAATAATCATAATTATTGTAGAAAAGTATAATTATCTTTTAATCCATAAATTTTGTTGTTTATTGTTTAGTATTGTAAAGCTCATTAGTAACAAACTAAACCAAAACCTATCAAAGCAAACCTACAACGATGCAAATAAATATATCACATGTTGCAAATAGTTTTTCACCCCTCTACTTGTCAAGATAATCACACTAGAGATACGGTATTGAGATGAGTTCTTCACTCTCTTCTGGTCAGATAAGCACATTAGATATTGAGATGAGTTCTTCACTCTCTTCTGGTCAGATAAGCACATTAGATATGATATTGAAATGAGTTCTTCACACTCTTCTTGTCAGGTACTTTCGATAAAGAATATTGTCGATGTTCAATCAATCCAAAAGCTCTGGTTCAGATATTTTTTCGATAACACCTTTGGATCGACGCAAATTAAAATACACAATGTCAGCTAGTGCAAACACGTAGTACAAATATGAAATTATTTCTAACCATGTTACTTATGAATTTCTATACCGACAATTTGGGTTATTTGTTTTCCCCGTTCTGTTAGACTATTGTTCCGTTTATTATGAACACTACTAAGTTTATCATTTTCCTTGTTCTGTTGTGCAACTACTTATTTTCCCATTTATGCATTAGTAATTTCGTTTTTCTTATTTAAAAAAAAAAACTTTACAATATTTTGAAAACAAATTTGAAAATATTAAAGCCGTACAAAACACAAAAAAATACTTCTAACTTATTCAATATTATGAAAACAAATTAGAAAATATCAGAGCGTGAATTCCAATATTAATGATTGTCAAGAAAACACTCAAGATATGCACAAAACAATCAAGCAAACACACTTGAAAACCCTGAAATTTGAATATGAAGAAGAACACACAACCAAGCCAATATCCGAAAACCCTGAAATTTGAATATGAAGAAGAACACACAACCAAGCCAATATCCAACGATCAAAACGCCAAGAATTAACGTTGGTTCGGCTTAACAAAATGCCTACGTCCACGGAGTATACTTTTCATTAATCAACCAAACAAGGAATCGATCGTTTACAAGAAGAGAAGAAGAAACTGAATCAGAAAACTATAAGCCTAACACTCTCTCTGTTCTCTGCTATTTTCTTTTCTCTTCAAAGCTCGATATCTAGAATGATCAAGTAAAGAACTATACTACGATATATATATATATATATACTATCCAATGCAAAAAAATCCATCCAATTCCGTTGAGAAACCAGCAAGATATGTGCTTAAGAAAACCGCTACTCAAAACTGCAAAAACAACCTGCAAAACAAAGGTTAGCAAATAACTAAAAAAACTAACTTGAAATCGCGTTTTCAAAATGCGTTTTTAGAAGTGAAAAAACGACTTCTTCTATACTTAGCAAAAACCATCAGCTTCATTTCCTTTTTATTTCTTAAGCAAAATTTGCTTAGATGCTTCATGCTATATCTAACAATGATCGATATTGAAAACAAATTAGAAAATATGAGTCATGAATTCCAATATTAATGAACTTGTTGTTCAATATTAAATTAGAAAATATCAGTCATGAACTCCAATATTAATGAACTTGTTGTTCAATATTCTTAAGCTCATGCAGAGTCATAAATTAACTTGTTGTTTAATATACGATTTTCTTGTTCAATATTATGAAAACAATTTAGAAAATATCAGAGTAGTGAATTCCAATATCAATGAAGTTGTTGTTTAATATAGAGAAGCTCATGCTGATCAAGATAATGTGGATAATAGACTTTTTTTTTCTTCTTTTAATTATTAGTATTTTTCTTTTATTGTTTACTAGTCATCCGCAATGTAATGTACATATATTCTTTAAGAAAATGATATTTTTTAATATTCAATTCAAATTGTACTATAAATTCAAAATATCAATTTCGATAGAAATGTGAATATTTTGAAATATTGAATGTTGATATTGAAATATTGAGATTGATATTTCGAATTTAAGAAAATATTAAATGTTGTTATTGGAAGAATTTGAATATTTATAATTTTTTACAAATATTAATTAATGCTTAAAATATTTAAATACCTCATCGATATTTTAATCTATACAAAAAAAATTAAGTTCATCCATTGCAAAAACCAAAGTTCATCCTCTAAGCCAATGTGCATTTAAAATCAATATCTCATTATGATATATTACATTTTAAAATTGAATTCTGAAATATAAGAAATTGAGTTATCTAAAATTATCTAATCACCATAAATTAATATTCTGAAAATACAATAAACATTGAGAAATATCAATTCATCATAATTGATATTTAGAATCATCATAAATTAGTATTCTGAAAATGCAATAAATATTTAAAAATATCAATTCATCATAAATTGGTATTTAGAATTTGCATTATATCTTTTGATATTTATAATGATGAATACTGAAATTTTTGAAAAAACAATATCAATAAATTTTAAAGTATCAAAACATATATTTTAAAAGACAAATTGTTTATGAAATGAATATTTTAAAAGTCAAAATTTTATATGTGGAATTAACCAAGTAAATTTAATAATAATTTAGAATTTACATTATATCATTTAGAAATGTAGTCAAACAAAGTTTATGGGAGAATGTCTCAAATATCAAAGAAAAATTCTTTGAAAAAATAAAAATAATAAAAGAAAACAATTTTTGTTTAAAGAATGACTACGAAATACAAACCGTCCAATATTAACTTACAAAATACTGACAAATTTTCATAGTCTATCATAATATACAAATTAAATTATTTTTTGTAAAATCTATAGATACAAATCCTCAATATCAAACTCCCAAGCAGTACTCACTGTAAAAAAAAGATACAAACAAAATTTATAGATTAAGAGAATGAAAAAGTAGACAAAAAAAAAAAAAACACTCACACATATGAGGAAAACTGTATTAATTCTATAAAAAAAAAACAAAAAAAAACTGTATTAATTCTATTAATATCTAATTAAAAGTTTATAAAAGGAGCAGACAATCAAAGAAACCACTTAAAGAAATAGGATCTATAAAAACCCTAAACCCTAAAAGGGCAGAGTTTTACCTCCGTGAGTTGTTTAACACATCCATATTGGAAATAATAACTTCAACAACATACTATATATAACGTGGAAAATCGGAGAGCTGTGCATCTTGGAAATGTATATACAAAAAGTAGAGATTGGTGATTGAAATGATGAGGAGAATTTAAGTATTGGTTTCTAATTAACAGAGTATTTATATATTAAACGGATGTCGCTCATTGAAGAGTCCACAACCTTCTCTTTATATATATAGATAGATTAGATGGCTCTAATGTTTTCAATCATAAGTAACACATTTGATCAACCAACATATTATTAATATTTGGATTCAATTACCAAATAATTTAATAGAATAGAAGAAAAAACTAGTTTTTTCAATTTATATAATGTGTGTTGTATATTTATGAATATATTTTTACCTTAGAACAGATTTCAAAAGTAATTGGAAAAAAAAACTTTATATTGATTATTATTTTTAAATCAACTATTTAAAATAAGTCGAGCAGGGTGTTGAGAATTTTTTTTATTTGATTTGAAATACTATACTAAAAGTCGAAAATTAGCTTTTAAAATAAATTATTAGAATCAAATTTATTATTCTATATATTAAAATTTTAAATTTTTTCATAAATAAGAGAAGACGGTTTGCACTGTTTTGATTGGTCTCTCTCTCTCTCTCTCTACCTTCTTTCTCTCACATCACTCCCCCAAAATCCACCTGCTAATTAACAAATCAAACCAGTTCAATTACCTCTGTTCTCTCGCCATTATATATTGCATTCTTCTTTTCTCCCTCATACCTCAATCCCTCTACAATGGCGTCCACCGTCTTCTCTCAGTCCATCTTCTCCGCTCAGAGTTCTTCACCTTTGCCGGTTTCCAGGAGAAACACCGCCAATGCTCTGCCTCTCTCTGTCTCCGTCAAGCAATCCCTTGGTATCTCCAGATCCCATGTAGTTTCAACCGATTCAAGGAAGACTTCGATGAGTTTTGTCGCCAACTCCGGCGACGGCGCCTCTAGCGATGAAACCCCAATTGAATTGAGTATGAATCTTCAATTTGTTTTCGTCTCATTCATGTTTGGAAATTGGAATTACTCATCTGCGTTTCTCTCTCCTCAGAGTACCCTGCATTTCCCTCAGTATTGGACATTAATCAGATTCGCGAAATTTTGCCTCACCGGTGAGTGAAATCTCGTGCTTCTTTTAGGACGTCTCATTTGATGTTCTTGAAAGGTTGTTGTGTCAATGTGATTTGATTTTTTTGTTTCGGGTTGGGGTTTTCTCTATGTATTGTATTGTAGATTTCCGTTTTTGCTGGTGGATAGAGTGATCGAATACACTCCTGGGGTGTCGGCTGTGGGCATCAAGAACGTGACGATAAATGATAATTTCTTTCCTGGTCATTTTCCTGAGAGGCCAATTATGCCTGGTGTGCTCATGGTTGAGGTAATCAATTTGTGTTTCTTGTTTTATGATCATTGTTGCATACGTTGTTTGTGTCTTTATCTTCGTTCAAGCTTTAGTGTTCTATTCTTGATTTCTGGCTTTTTATGTTTCTATTCCAATGTATTGGTTTTTATGTATGGTACTTATACAATTCGATTAACCAATGAATTTCAAGTTTGTGCGAGAACGGTTACCTTTTAGATAGTAATATGATTTTATCAAGTTAGAATCATCTTGCTAATTGTTAATAGCTAGTAGAAATGAATCTTAGGATTCTTTATTGTTCCAATCATTCGATATGTTAAGTGCTAGTGTATAAACAGATCGACCATAACAATTTGTTCATGTTCATGACTTCTCTCAAATTTTGAGTTGCTTCTCATTTGCATTGAAGCTACATGAGTGTTTGCTTGTATGAGACATTGGAAAATCCTGAGGCGAGTTATGTTGAGTTTATACGTTGTTGATGGTAACTTGGTTTATTAAAATGTTCTCGAGCCTCACTTTTGCATTTGTTTGTTTTAGACTACATACCTTGAATCTTGTTGGTACATTAAAGGTGCTTTAGTAGACTGGAAAGTGCCTACTGATATGTAGTAGATGTTAAATGATTCAAAGAATTAATAATGTGAGCGAATGACCCAACTTATTTAATGCTTTGATTTCAAAACTGTGCATGATAGGTAGCTGTTTTTTTGTTTTTGTTTTTTTTTTTTTCTTAAATCCACTATTTTTCACGTGCAGTAGAAGTAGTAGTTTTCTGGTTCATCTATCATAATTTCTTGATATATGGCATATGTGTCACGTTACAAATAAGACTGAGATCCTTAGGTACAAAGCCTTTACTAGTTAGCAAGGAGGTTCAATGGGTTGGGATTCTCCTATTTTTTCAGCTGGCTGAGGATTAAGGATGAATAAATTATCTTAAATTTGGTTTCCATAATCTGTTTTTGACTGATGAGGAAGATATATGAAGTTTAAAATATGAAATATGATGTATATTGACCTACCCTTCCCATATTCACCAATATTCTTGACTGTATCACGATTTAAATCAACATTGAGTTTCAATACCAGAAAATTCTGTTTCTACACTGCTTGTGCAACCTTTCTTCAATTATAGCTTTCAGCACTTGTTAATACATGAATTGATTGTATCACTTTCCTGCATTGACATCAACCAATCTTGTGGCTCACCAGTTGATAGTTTGTGACAAAATGTCTCAAAAAATGAGTCCAACTCCTGGTTTTTTTGAAGTAGTTCCAGTGCAAAATTTTGAGCATTTCTTGCAGAGATGGTAAAATGGTCCCTTTGTTTGGTGCTTTAAGTCAGAACAGTGGTGGCAAACTGGCAGTAGCTTAATGCAGCTACTTTCTGCTTTATGCAACTGAGACCAAAAATCAAATTACTTCATACTTGACTTGAGATTGTCTGCGAAATATTCATTTGAACTCGATTCTATATATATAGGAATCAAGCTTGAACATATGTTAATGTTTGATAAGATCCATGGGCTACTCAATTCGTGTACAACTCTATGTGAAACCAGCTAGTTGTAAAGGCTTCCTTTTTTTCAAAGCTTGTATTTGTATTGACAAGTGATGTATGTTTGCTGGTGGATTCAGGCAATGGCCCAGGTTGGTGGGTTGGTTATGCTGCAACCAGAAGTGGGAGGGTCACGTGAGAATTTCTTCTTCGCTGGAGTGGACAAAGTAAGATTCAGAAAGCCCGTTATTGCAGGAGACACCTTGGTAATGCGAATGAACCTCGTCAAGCTTCAGAAACGCTTTGGAATTGCTAAGATGGAAGGAAAAGCATATGTAGGTGGTGAAGTGGTCTGTGAGGGTGAGTTCTTAATGGCTATGGGAACCAACTGATCTCCCAACATCCATTTTTGCACCTCCTTTTTTTATAGTTATTTTCCCCTTCGGTTTTGTATCCTTGTTTAGCAAACTCTGCTATTGCTTTGCCTTTTTTCATGAGCTGGGTACAGAATAATGTTTAAATTCTAAGATCAACTTATGTTAATTAGAGTCTGAATCTTGCTTGGTTTTCATTCATTAACCCCTCCAATATTTGAACATGCACAAGTTTTTTTAGTCACTTATTACTTGATTGTATACATGATTACATGAAAGCAATGTAAAAAATGTATGTCCAAAGAATTCTGAGACGATGAATCCAGCTCGGAGTTTGATTCTCTACATAGCAAAGTTTCTTTATACAATGACAAAAAGATTGAAGAGATTACAAGCCAAGGGCTCCAAGGGGTGTTTTCCCTTGCCCTGCCTCAAAGTAGAAGATCAACATAGCCACCATGGCAAGCCTAGCATGCTTAATCTCTGCAAGTTTCAGTCTTTCAAGCTTCTCCGAATCAGGTATGTAAACTCCATCCTTTAATGTGCCTGCAAACCCTAATGGATCAAAGAATTTGCCACCCGGGTAGCCTTGTTCACCTGTTGCATTTGCAAAATTCTCTGCAGTTTTTGACCATGGAGTGGCCCACTCCACGGACTGCGATTCTGGGTTGAAGAAATCGACCCATCTCTTGCTCTCCACCCACCCCATGAGGAGGAGCTGAGTTCCAAGGAGGGTCCCGAACGAGAATGGTGCAACCGCACCCGGGGCGGCCCCGGCTTCAAACCATGGGATGCCGCTATATGCTTGGCCAACAAATATGCCGAGCACCGCCGCCATGGCCCACCGCCCGTGGATGAGCTCCGCCTCTCTGTACCATTTCAAAAATGCCGGATCTTTTCCGAGTCCTAGCGGGTCGAAACCGTAGTCACCAGGTAACCTGTGAAATGATTTCATACAATCATTAGTAGACTAGATTTAAAGTATTCATATAGAAGATTCAAGTAAGAGAGAGGGGACTTACGAGCCGTCGAGCCACTCGGGGTTGACTAAGTTACCGCCGCCTCTAACGCCAGGAAGCCAGGACTTCTTAGGGGCGGCGGCAGCAACCACCACGAAGAGCCTCTTGGGGGCGGCGGCTGTGCCGACTCTGGCGGTGGAAATTAAGGCCTGGCTTTTCTTGCCACCAGTCATGAAGGTAGACCCTAAGCCATTTACTAATGCAGCAGCAGATGTGGAAGCCATTTTTTCCTATAAAAATCTTAAGAGGATTGTGGTATAGAGTGTGCTCTATAAAAACAGGAAATGTGGGAGCCAGGTAGGATAAGTGAAATCTGGAGATTGAATGTGAGGATAGATTTCTAGCCAATGAGATCATTAACTCCATCCACATCTTCACTAACGTGTTGGTCCACGTGGACCACTCTTCATCTGCTTCTTGTCTGTCTGCATTTGCTCTTCACAACTTCTTTGTCAAAAGGATACTCCAGAATCTCTCTTGTCATCTTTAAAAACAAGCTGGCAAAAGGTTTTAAACTTTCAGGCAGATCTTGCTCAAAATACATTTAAAATCATTACATTTTAAGACAATTTGGTAAAAATCGGAATTGTTTGTATTGAGATTTGTCCATCCAATTTGATCAAAATTATTTGTTAAGGAATTTGAATTCCTGCAACTTTTTTTTATCATTTGAGTAGCACTCTTGTGCACCTGATGCACACATGCACGCAGGTCGGGTTCAGGTGTGGGTTGACCCAAATCCGGGCATTTTTTATTTTTTTTTGGCCATGTCCCATGTTATGTTAGTTATACATTTATGTTATATTAGTCATACATTTATGTCCAGATATCATACCTTTATTTAATATTTTTAATTCTAAAAAAAACTCTAATTTTGCCACGATTTGTACATGTTTACTTTTATGTAATATTACTTGTATATTTATATCAATATAATTATATTTTTATATAATATATATAAAGGTACAACTAACATATATAAAAAATATATCTAACATAACTAAAAGATATGACTGTTATAACTAAAATGAATGAAAAGTTAATATATTTGTTTAAAAAAAATGTTAAAGTGCAGCTAACCTTACAAACGGTATGACTAACATAACTAAAATGTATAGTTATCTAACATAAAAGTCTGGCACCTAAAAGCATGTTTTGGTGAATTTTGAACATCTATCTTTTATACATATTTTTCTACAATTCTCAATAATACGATATTGATATCATTATCCTAACTATAAAATTCACCTATGTTCCAATCTTTGAGTCTGACTTCATGTGAGGATTTGCCACAGGTCAATCAGTCAACTTAATATCCCTTATCGTAAACCTTGTAGCTAAACTGACGTTTAATTTCTATAAATATGCATATTGAGTTTACCAATCACACTCAAGTATTTTAGTTTTGGGTGGGGCTATTAACCTCCACCATGGCCGTCTATGTTTTTCTCCATTTTTTTCCGATGTTCTTCACCCTTCAATCATTGTATCATGTCATGGACAAAAAATTAATCTACTTTTAAGTAAGTGAAGATTTATCAGAAGGAAGGAAGAAGGAGATAAGTAGTGGCTGTGCAGAAAGAGAATGTATTTATTAAAAAGAATGTATATAGAGAATAAGGGGGTGCTAATAGCCTGTGCCTTCAGTTTTTATTGTCTTTCCTTTCCCACTTCCTCAACTCATTAAAAAATTTAAAAATTCAACTTACTATTCCTTATGTACTGCAAAGATAATTTATTGTTCATTTTTAGTATGTTGCAGATTATAATCAATTTTTTCATTAGAAGGGTATAATTTCTCGAAAATATTGTTGCTTAATATTCATGAATTTTATATGAGTGATTTCTCGAGAATGCTACTCTTTTTGTCATTAATATTTTCTCATAGTAAATAAATAAGCGTAAAAATGAAATTTGTGCACAAAATGTGTATTTTCAAGTACATTAAGGATTTTTCCTTGATCTTCGAGAAAAATGAAAATGAATTATTTTTATGGGATGAAGGAAGTAGCTCTGTTGATGAAATTTTAAAGTCTTAAGCTTGTAATATGGTGTTCGGTCTTTAAGATGCTACACTTATATACTACCGAAGCATGCTAAAATACAAAAAATTAAAATATGATTTGACCTCTAAATGGTCACCTTTTTTTATATATGAATAGAACTCTTACGAGATTATTTTACGAATCAAATTTCTTGAAATATGTTGATCCATATTTCATAACCCAAAATCAGAGATTCACTTGGATTGTGAATGATTTTGTTAGACAATTTCATTTTTAACTATTCTTCCTTCCTTCACTTTACCTATATATTCAAAGATTTGCAGTGGAAAGAAAAAAGTGATAAGAAAAGAAAAGTAATAATTGAGTGATATTTTTAGAATAAATGGCATATGCACCGAAAGTTGATGGGAATAGCGTGGTGTGGAGGCCCTTCACCAAAGCACGCTTTTAACATCAACTCATCAAATCCCACTTTGTTAAATGATAGCAGTAGCACCACCATTTTTTTTGTGGAATCTTTACACTCTATTCTCATGTGATCAAACACCTTTCACATTACAACTTTTACTTAAAAGCCTTTTTTTTTTTTTTTTTATTTATTAAACACATGAGATAGTTCTATTTTCAATTGTGTTTATTTTTCATATTCTAAAATTTTCATTTTGTGTATTAAATAATGTCATGAAGGATACTTACATAATGTATATAAAAATCATTATACTACAAATAAAATATAGTATTTGTAATAAAGGATAGAGCGAAGATTTTGATTTTGACTTGATTCTGAAATGCAATAATATTTTTTTATATTGCATTATACTAAAAATGACCATGCTTCTGATTTTTTCTTATTTAAACTCTAATAAAATGACCATTACTATAGTCTATATGATCCGCTGGATATTATCCGACATACAAGTGAGCAGTCAAAGTTCCGTACAAAAGCTAAGATAGGCTTTCTTATCAACTGAGGGATGAAAAAGTCAAATATATTTAAAAAGGTAATACAAATATTTGAGTAAAAAGTTTATGAAATATATATATATATATATATATATATATATTCATAGAAAAGGTTGGGGGACGAGTTAGGAAATAGAAAATCAGGGTCAACAAGAACTTATTTTAACTATAAAATTTCACAAAACCTTGTATGAAACAAATTCTCATCCACACATTATATATATATATATATATATATATATATATATATATATATAATATCATGAGAATAATCCTCATTATTTGTAATCAAATTTATTTTTACATATTTATATACGTGAATTGTGGACTATTATGATTATTGTTGTTGTTGGTTTTAAAAGCAGCAGTTGGGAGTAATTGATATACATCATATCATGATTTTATGAAGAGACTATTTAAAAAAAAAAAATAGTAAGATTAATAAAACATATTTCATCTGTTTCAAAATAAGTATCGTTTTAGAGTTGAACATTAAAATTGGATAAATATATCATTTACTAATCAAGAAACATTTTAGAATTCAAAATTGGAAAGATAATCAAATTAATTTTGTAAGAAGTTCACACTAAATCACTTAATTTTAGTTAAATAATACTAAAAGGATAATTTGGAGATTAAATTGCATAAAAATCTAAAATAACACTTAATTTAAATCAAAATTTAGACTCTACAACAATACGTGTTTTAAAATGCAGGGACAAATTTGTAATATTAAAAAGTCACATTCAATTTGTTATAAATGGATCACTTTGTTACATTTGATTGATGTATATTTTCATATGAATTCAATCTTTTGATATGTGTTATATGTGATATTTATTGTTGAAATTAAATAAAAGATACAATATAAAATTTTAGAATTAAAACTCGCATTGTGCGAACATGTGCATTAATTTTATTCCCCACAAATTCAGCCACAATTTTAATCATGTCGTTTGTTGCTCAATTTGAATTTAAATGAAGCTAAAAACAAGACGAAATCCTTTGGTAAATATTAATAACATAATTCAAGGAGTCTAAATTTTATTAAGTAATAGATAAATTTTGAAAATGTACGAAAGTTGAGTTCTTCTAAATTAATGATATAAAAAAATACATATATAAAAAGAATATTTTTAAAAGTTTAATGGAATGTTATTCCCCTTTCCCAAGTTATCACCATCTGCAACTTATATTATTTCAATAAATCATCTATATTTTATGGATTATAGATTGAATTGTCAAACATAACTAGATAGGTGAAATGTTAAGTGTCATATTTGAACAAATAAATACTTCATATGTTTCATAATAAGTGTCGTTTTGAAATTTTTGTCATAGTTTAAATAACATAAAAATTGGACGAATATACTCTAACAAATCAAGAAATTTATGATTAAAGATTGGAAAAAGAATCAAATTAATTCAATAAAAAGTATTATATTAAACCCCTGAATTTTAGTTAAAGAATATTAATAGGGATAATTTGGGAATAAAATTGTATAAAAATCTAAAACGACACTTAATATGAAACAAAATTTAGACTGCAGAATGACACTTATTATGAAACGTATGGAGTATTTAAAAATGTTAATTACAACAACCTCATCAAATTATCATCGATTTTTCACATAAACCATCAAACTATTTTTGTGTGGCACCGCTAAATATGTAAATTATGCGGATTTGTCACTTAAACTACCAAACTAATTTTCCGATCATATTTTTATCAAAATTTTGCTCGTGTAACAGTTTTCTATTTTCTCCAAACAATTGCGTCTTTGTATTCTCTCTACATAGTTGAGGGTTTTTTCTGAATACGATGACTCAAATCTTTGGATAAAAAGAACCCTTAAAAATATGTCACATACAATTTACGTGTCAAAAACCGGTAAAAATGATCAAAAAATTAACTTGTTGATTTAAGTGTCAAATTGTATAGATTATATATATCGATGCTAAAAAAATCGACAATTCATATACAAAATCATTGATATATTGTTGTAGTTATTCTTATTTAAAATGGATAAAATATGATAATTGTGATCGCTAACCCTAATATTGAGTCAATTTGAAAGGTAAAAGTAGCGCCGCATAGAGTAACGGACAGAAAACGCAGTTCGAGATAAAAGCTAATAAGCCCAACCAATCATTTGTGAGCCTACAAATTAGCCTTTTTTCTTCACACTTCTAAAGTGAACGTTATTTCTGGCTTTTTACTAAAGCCAAGTAGCATAAAAGAATCCGAGTTACCAATTTCTATAATATTTCAAACAAAAAGAATTTATTAGACTTATAAACGAATTTATAAATAAAAAGGTTGAATGAAATCTATCGTTCTTAATATCTCGTCACATTATAAGCAAACTATTAGATTTGTAAAAATTTATAATTATATCATTTCAATGATCAAAATTTCAAATTACGACCCCCTAATACGCATATGATTAATAACATTGCATGAGCATTTTTTGTTTTGTTTTTGCTTTTCATGTATACATTTAACTTTTATTTTGCAATTTTATCATATATTGTGAGTGATAGATGTAATTCACATTAAATAAGAATTATTAGAATTTATAATTATCTTTCAATATACTATCTAGGTTTCAAAATAAAAGTCGTTTAAGTTTTTTTTTTATACGGATTAAATGATAAAAAGTCTAATCTACCCCTATTTAAATATAATTATTGTAGGAATTTATTTTTCTTTTTCTTCTTAACAACCCTCTTTATTAACACATCAATATTTTTTGATAGGTTATAGGTAAAGAGTAGGTCTTATATGAGACCGTCTCATGAATTTTGTTATGTGAGACAGATCAACCTATATTCCACATTTAACAATTCATATAAGAAGAATTTGTGAATATGAGTTCAATTTATGGATAATAAAGATCTGTTTCACGAAAACTTTTCCTGAAACCGTCTCACGTAAATTTTTGTGATAGGTAAATGATTATACAAATGATAAAATGTCCACCGTTGACAACTTTTAATATGTCCACTGATGATGACGACGTGTAATGACATCCCCACGTTATATGGAAAATAAAATTAATAAGTGTACTGGATTTTTTACAGGTCATATTAATGGACCACGGTGGTAGGATAACAGGCTCAATGATTATAAATAACAAATATACATTAACGGTTAATAACAGAGCTCCACATATATTTTTGGAAATATGATAAAGTTTATTATATTTCTAATAAACATTCGAAAAAAGCCATAAAACTTTAATTTCATAATTAAAAATTACAAGACATGAGATTTTAATTAATACTACTTTATGGTTAATTTTTTTTTTAATACTACTTTAATAATTTCCTGAAATTAATAAATATTAAAATGGCCCCGCGGCTTCGCACACCACACCACGCCATCATAGATACACACCCATCAAAGATACACACCTTTACCACCACCTATATATATTATATATAACCCTTCTGCCATTACACAATTCTTCAGACTCCTCTCTCTCTCTCTCTACAATACCATCTCTCTCTCTCACACACACAAAACGCATATATATATATACACACACACACACACACACACATAAATTGATCAACGTTTATAGTATCAGGCATGGCTACGATGGGATCGAGATTTGCAGTGGTGTGCATGTATTTAGGTCTGATAGCGGCGGCGGTAGCTTCGGCGGCGCAATCGGCGCCGGCGCCGGCGGCGGATTGCTCGAGCCTGGTGTTGAACATGGCGGATTGTCTGTCATTCGTGATGGCAGGGAGCACGACGAAGAAGCCAGAGGGGACCTGCTGCTCGGGACTCAAAACGGTGCTTAAAACCGACGCCGAGTGTCTGTGCGAGGGATTCAGAAACAGCGCTCAATTGGGGGTCACGCTCAATGTCACCAAGGCCTTCTCTCTCCCCGCCGCCTGCCACGTGTCCGCCCCTTCCGTTTCCAACTGTGGCTGTAACTTTCCCCCCCTCTCTCTCTCTCTCTCTCTCTCTCTCTCTCACTTTGGAATATATTGTGTTGTGAGTTAAGTTATTTATTGGAATATAACTATGTAAGTATTATCTATGAAAACATAATGGGTAGTATGGTTGTTTTATATATTGTGTTATAAATGTATAAAATGTTCTTAATTTGTGAAATAATCTTAGATCACATTTAAATTGAAAGGAAAAGAGTTTATAAAATGATAATCACCACAATTATAGGAGTAAAACATAGTTTGTAACTTTGCAATCGATGAGTAATTGGAGAGTTTAGAGGATTTTCTATTCATTTACTTGTAATAAAAATGTTTTATATCAAAAGAATAAATTGTTTTTTAGTTGCTTCTTACTTTTTGGACAAAAATACCCTTCAATTTAACTTAAAAGAATATAAATAAACTTTGTTTTTCAGCTATTTTAAGGGCATTTTGGTCATTTTGATGGAAAAAGCGAGTGAGAGACACATTTTTTTTTATATTAGTGGGTAAATGCCCTAATATGTTGAAGTGACATTTGTTAATATTTTTCTAGCAATTTGACTGCATTTTTAAGGGTGATTTTTAAATTTTTTACAATCTAGTGTTAGCTTTATTATCTATATTACTCTGGTTTTCAAACTTGTGTATACATTCTTGTTTTTGCTTTAATCATAATCCCATTTTGTTTTTTTTCTTTTCAACAGTGAGCATTGGCAGTGGTGATGCCCCAGGTAATTTCTGATTCATTCATCTTTCGCTAATTTATTTCCATTTCACATATGCAAAAATAAATCTATTACATAATATTCACGATTTTTATATTATGTACACTTCAGACACGATACTTAACAACATATATTAGCTACTGAACTTACACTACATCTAATCTACATCGTGTAAATGATAAAAGTGGTGATTTATACTATTTATGTTGAAGGAAAACATATATCCTATCTGTTTTTACACTATAATGATCAGTTTCGAGATCACTGATGTAAATTAAGCATTACTCTCACATATTTTGTCTTCTTTTAGCTCTCTCTCCATTGGCTGTATCTCCGAGCTCAGTCGCCGGCACTCCAACTTCCGGCATTGTAGCTAATGAAGTTTCTCCGGCCCCCGCACCCGCCGGTGCCTCTGCTTCCTCTTCTTCTCTCGTTGCCTCCATTGTTTTGCTCGTTTTTAGTGTTGTAGCTGCAGTTTCTGTTGCTCCATTCTAAGATCTTGATGGTGGCAACTCCTTTTGTCTTCGGAAACTAGTTGATATTGATATTGATATTGATCCTATCGTTTTTTTTCTAGATATGTTATGTTGAGATTTTGAGGGGCACATAGGATTCGATTTGACTATTTGAGCTTTTTCTCGTTAGTATTCATATATGAGAATTCTTGTTGAGACATTGTATGAACTTTTGATTCTCTTTACTTTTTACTATTATGATAATTAGCATAATTCAATGTTATCTATTGTTGATGTGGTTCAAGAAAAAAAGATTAAAATCATAATGATCAGAAGCTTTCTACATTATATTGTGGGCTTCTCCACATTAAATTCTTGTTCAACTGTAGTAAGTGGGTTTATTTGCAAAGTTCAGAGTAATGTTGATACCTGAAATTGGTAGCAAAACGGCGTCGTAAAGCTGATGGAGAGCAACGAACTCGCTGTTGCTATTGATTCAGAAAAACAAACGGTACCAAAATCCACGTATTAAAAAAAAATTATTAAAATATTTGATAGGTTAGATAAAATTATTTTATCTAACTATTAAGGTGTTCCAATTAAAGCGAACGACATATGGTATCCCAAGGAAAAAAAAACTCGAAAATTGAAGACAAAAAATTTTGTGTACGTGGTGCACGGATCCTAAATCCATGCACTCGGGTCGATTCGGTCTGCTACGCATCCTTATGCGTCCGCACGCGCCATCAAGTCGTGGATAAAATCCACCCAAACATGCTTTTAGATGTCAAACTTTTATGTTATGATAACTATACATTTTAATAGTATTAGTCATACATTTTAGTTATGTTAGTCACAGTGACGTATTCAGGATTTAAAATTTGGGGGTACAATAAATAATTAGAAGTATATATAAATGTAATATTATTTAAATAAAAAAATAGATATGATCGTTTTTAGTTTTGTTTGCTTCTTTTTTAAGATTTTACTATACAAGAACTATTATTTAATCATATTATAAGAATTTTTTTAAATGTGTTCATCTTCATTTTAAATATATTGGGAAACCAATAATTCATCATAATAAATTATAAGACTAATTAACCAACTATATATAAAGAATAATGGTTTGAAACTGATGATATGAACCAAAAGATAAAAACATTGGCTACTAATATTTTATCAAGACAACTAAAAAGAAATGTTACAAAAACTAATTAAATGCAGGACTACAACCAAATTTTATCATGAAACAACTAAAAAGAAATATTATTAAAAGTAATTAAAAGAGAAAAAAATGGATACTAATATTTTATTAAAACAACTAAAAGAAAATGTTACAAAAAATAATTAAATGCAGGACTACTACTAAAATTTTATTAAGAAACAATTAAAAAAAAATATTATAAAAAGTAATTAATTGACTACTTATATGTTATCAAGACAATTGAATTGAAAAGAAATATTATAAAAACTAATCAAATGCACTACTAAAATTTTATCAACAAGCAACTACATAGAAATAGTATAAAAAGTAATTAAATTGTATCAAGAAACAACTAAAAAGATACTCCCTCCGTTCTAACTTAACTTACCTACTTGTCATTTCTGTTTGTCTCAACTTAACTTGTCAGCCCATAAATGACAATTTTTTTTTACATTAATATCCCTATATTTCAACATTATTACAAAAATGACATCCAAAAGTGTATAGAATTTGATTTGATGTGCATATTATTACAAAGATGTCATCCAAAAGTGCATAAAATTTGATATAAATGTATGACTAATATAATAAGAGTATCACTAATATAACATAAATGTATAACTAATATAATATAAATGTATGACTAATATAATATAGAGGTTAAGACAAAAAAAAAAAAAAAAAAGTGCACGTATCCGGATCGACCCGCGCCCGAACCCGATCCAAGTACATGTATACATCAAATGCATAGAAGTGCTAATCAAAATCGAATTGTAATATTTATAAACCAAACCGAATTGAATTAAAAAAAAAAGGTATAAAATTGAACACAATTCGATACGGGTTGTGACTGAATTTTCTAAAATTTTATGATTGGGCATTTTGTGCAAGAATTTTTGGGTCAAATCTGATATTTTTCAATTCCACGATAACAATACATAGTAGTAAGTAGTATTAAACTAAAATCTACAAACACAACCTAATTTTCGGTTAAGTTATTTCAGTTTTTTTCCCTCATAACCGATAACTAAATTTTGTAAATTTCAAAACCGAAACGGAAGTAGGTTCGGTTTAAACCAAATAATGCTCCCGAATTCTCATAATATAATTATAATTATATAATAATATTAACCTTTTAAATTATTTTGGAAGAAGAAGTACTATAATAAAAAAATAAAAAAAATTGGCCTAAAAATAATTGTCTATAACAATTACTAATAGTAAAACAAGGAATATATTTTCTCATATGATACGTTCTATCAACCTATGCATCAACACGTTTTATGGATCCTGGGTAGTTGTTAATGGGATCTCTCACTAATATATTTGTTATTATAAGTAATTTATTATCATTGGTTAGACCCCTTCACAATTATACTTGAAATTCGAGTGATTAAAATTGAACAACAATTTGTAATAAATTTTATCTAATTAATGAATATTTATGTATGTCATGTGCAATTTGAACAATTTAATTTTCTTTACAAAAACCACTTATTAATAGAAAGGATTTAATGAAGTTCACTTGATAAATTACATTGTATATTGCTTCTAGAAATAAAATGATAGATAAATAATAGGTGTATCGTCTCAAAATAGTTATTTGAGGAAAATAACAGTTATTAAACAGAGACAAAAATAGACGGACTTTACTTTCCCAAAAAAAAAAAAGATTTTAATTCAAAAAAAAAAAAAATAGCGCCGCCTATAAAATCAACATGCACACACATTGTATGAGTCCAAGCAGTTCAAATACATTCCCAAAGAGAGAGAAAGGATCAAAGGAGGTAATTCTTCATTTTGATTTTCATTTCCCGGCCAAAATTATTCATCTCCGATCGATCGAATTCAAGTTCGATTGATGATAGAGTGAATGTAGATTGATTGTTCCGATAGCGAAATACGTGTGCATGTGTGAATTAAGTGAGATTTTTCTGGAGAAAATGATTAATTTTCTTTCTTTTTGTTCAAGAAATTGATATGGAAGAAGGAGCGATTATGGAGGAAGAAAGGTGGAAAGAGTTAGAAGAAGGGATTACAAAGGCGGAACTGATTTTGGATGGTTGTAAAGTGAATGCAGTTTTCACTACTCAAGAATACATACAATACTATAAGTATCCTTTCTTGCTGTTAATCTGAAATTCCTTTCCAATTGATCATTAATAGTGTTTTAGTTTGTCATCTAATTATTTTTCTTTTTGAATTTTCTGTATAACTGTTAATTTGTGACTTTACCGATTCAATGTCAAGGGATCCCGTTCTCAGTTTTTGTTCTGATCATTTATGGTCGTTATTCCTATTCTCATGTGTTTATGTGCAATGTGTTCATAATAGTCAACAACATCACGGTGGTAGAAATTACGCTTCTATGATTTGTGAACTATTTCTTCATGCTTTGAAAAATCTTAACCAGAATGTTTGGTTAAGAATGTTTGGCTTGATATCTTGTCAAATCGAATATTTATTGTATTTGCTTTCTTCAAAGAACTAAAGAAGTAAGGTTCTTAACTTCTTCCAGCTGTGTGTATCACATGAGCAGTCGCTGTACTCATCACCAGGAGCTTACTGATAGATTTAAGAGAGCTTTGGAAAATGGTATTGTGTCAAAGGTAATCCCACACTGAGCTGAGCAGCTGACATTATTTCCTCGCTATGTTTGAAAGATATAATTTCAGTTTTTAGTGACCAATGTGTTGCTTGGCTTGTACGTCTCCAACTGTTAATCATCTTTTTGAGTTCAAGTGCAAAACATATGTTGTTGTTGTTGTGACATAACCATGAATGGGTCAGGGGTTTAAACTGAAGAATATCAGGTAGAAATAGCATGTCATTTTGCCACTAGATCTCTTTTGGTTGGAGCCCTCATCACGCTTGTCTCTCGAATGTTTTCCTCTTACAATAACATAAATGGATCTACTATGTAATATCGTGCAACATTGTGTTGAACAGTGAAATACTTCCTTGTAGCTGTTAAAACAGGACTTAAAATGTGACTGGCCTCCTGATCTAAAAGCAGGGCCAATAAAACAGTAATCCTGCTTGAGCAATGAATAGTGGGTGCTCAGAAGACTATGATATCTTCTCAGTGCTATAAGTTCTATTCAATATTATTTATTTGTGTGCAGAGTATATGCTGAATTTGGCTTTTAAGCTGGCCGTGATCCATGCAAGGAGAGTGAGAATAGCCTTTGTAATTATATTTTGTTTGGGTTCCCCTAATTGAATAAGTATTTCTTGGGAAGTGATATGATATTTTTGAGAGTGAGAGAAGAAGATTTGGTTTCTATCGACATGGAATGAACAATTATGAGATTCATCGCTCTCATAAAATAGAGGCAGATCTCTCTTACCTATTCAGTTGTCACATATAGACTTTCCTTACAGGTTATGAGTAAAATGAGAAATAGTGTCATTATGCTTCTCCATATAGAAATGAAGTGGGACCGTGGAGGATACTCTTTTCATTATATGTTGATCTTCTATAATTTTTGCAGCTGTTGAGGTTGAACAGTTGAATTCCCGGACTTTATGTGGTTACCATGGTGTTGTAGGTGGGTATTGAACTTACCAGTTTGATGTGGAAATAGTTAGGTGCCATTGTTGGGTATAATTATGGATTGTTTGCATATTGAATCTTAGTTATTAGCCAGTACTACATTGGTTTTGTTTATGAATTTACCTAAAGTAAAGTGAAAAACGAGTTCAGGTTTTGGTCTGCAAATTTGCACTTGATCTGGATTAAGTTCATTTAGTTACCATATTATTAGTTGAGGTCAGATGGAGGATGCTAGAAGTTAGTGTAAAATCTTGAGGAAGAATATCCAACACTGGATAAGAAAATTGATTTGAGTATCTTAATCAAGAGCACAAATACATTAGTTGAGTACTTTAAGATTGCATTTGGATAAAAATATTTGAAGATGGGTTTCAACTCCATATTTGCAAATCCATTGGCGGTTATTTGAAATTATCATTCATTTTGTATTTAACTGATCTGGTTGGATCTTGAAACAATTCTGATTTGAAAGGTTGAATTTCAAATAAATCAATCCCAATGCAACCTGAAGTTTGCCATGCATGGCTTATTTTGAGTTAGCACATGGTGTTTTTAGGGACTGAGTGTTTCCCTTTTAACTGGTTTATTCATCTTGCTCATGTGTAACATTATACAGCAGCAAAACTGACTAATTCTTTAGTACATTGTTTGTGAGAAGATTTGCCTTGTACTACTTCTAGATTTTGCCATCTGTATTGGATAAAGATGGTATCCATCTGCTAACGGAGTTTCTACGACACTGGAGAAATTACAAGATGATGGCAAAGTGTCTTATGAGATTTTTTCAGTACCTTGATCGCCAAATTGAAGAACGCAAAACTGGTTCACGACTTGTTGATATCTCATTCTGGAGTTTTCATGAACTGGTAGGTGAATGGTACTACTATTTTTGGAGTTAATTCATACTGCATGTGAAATGTTTTCATCTTCTCAAGAATAATTTGTCTTCTTGTGGAGTTAATCTCATTCTAATATTCAGGTATGCAAAGTTTTACACCAAAGGTTGATCAATGCAGCAGTGTTCTTGGTAATGTTCTGCTGGCATGCATACTTTATTCTTTACTCTATCCAGATAGAATTTAGATTTAGCTTTTCAATGCATGCAGATCAGTCAACAACGTGAGGGAGTGCAAATCAATGAGCACTTGCTATCAGGCATATCCTTGTTTTTTGTAGAATTTGTAGAACATGGATATACACCTTATTATGATATGTTTGAGGAGGCAATAGTAAATGATGCTGCAAGTTACTACTCTCGTGTGGCCTCAGAGTGGTACCCGTGTTATTCTTCAACAGATTATTTGCTTAAGGTTTTTCATTTTGTTTACTTCTTTAGCATTTATTCATTCGGACAATATAATTATATTATTGTTCCAATGTATCTTCATTTTAAATATCCTATTTCCTTCTCATTACTTTTGTTTATATATTGAATTTTTTGTGGAGATGGCGTTAGGTTGAGCAGTGTTTACTTGAGGAGAAAAGAAGAGGTAGTAAGTTCTTACAGCAGTGGTCTACCGAAAGGTTACTAAAAGTAATACCTCCTTTTGTTTTATATAAATCTCTTCATTTGTCCTTTTCTCCTCCTGATTTTATGTATGAGAAGTTGAAGAACATCTGTAACTTACCAGTTTGTCTTTGTTGCAAATGGATGGCATGTTATGCAAAGTTGATGATGGGCCTCCATCATTTGAACTTATTATATGATTATCAAAACCATAGTTTATAGGAACATTAGGAACCTTGAATTGCTGTTTCTTTTCTTTTCAATGTTATTTGCATGGTTGCTCTAGTTCTAGTTTTCTTCAGGGATTAATTCATGCTTATACATCTTTTTTGGTTTCCTTTGAGCAATTAGTTGAAACTTCTTTGCCTTGTATTCTCTTTCAAGAAGCTATACAGATTTGCTTTATATAGTACCATTTAGTCAAATGAATTGGATATATGAAACGGTGTACCTGCAAATGGTTGTGAAAATATACTGAATGTGTGTTTTGTTGTCTTGTCAATTTTTTCGATTTTCAATCAGTGTGTGTGTCTTGCCGGCTTAGGGAAGATTCTATGTGCTATTTGTATCACAGAATCTTATTTCTCTATGATTCGATAAGTCCATAGATAAAATCTCTTTCTGATGTTGTGGCAGGTTGTGCAACTACAGATGCTAGAGCTATATGCAGATAAACTGGCTGAAAAGCAAAAGGCCGAAAACATGAACTCAATGTTATATCAGGTATGGTTCAGAATCTATTTTCATCCCAAATAAGTCTAATTCACTGAACTTAGTATTTTTGTATACACAATGATCATCAAGAAAAATATTTTGGATCCTTGATATAATGCAGTTTAGTGCTAGTACAATCTCAGCTGCTGGCTAAGAAGCTTTAATACTATAATCAGTCCACTGTTAAATCTGTTTTAATCAGCATGTTTCTTGATTTCAATGGATCAGGATTTGATCTCCAGATGCTCGAACCTGCACCTCGGGTGAGGAAGCTCTCTACATGTTTTCTGAAATTACTAACAAACATCATCTACAAGAAGAGAGGTTTCTATGAACAAAATCATTTCAAAGTTTTAAGATAGAAAATTACTGTTGCTATGTTGTTAGTTGCTATATGCTTGTTAGTTGTTATGATCCACTTTAGAATGGAAGATTTCTAAGGAATTGGAAGCAATTAGGTTATGGGATTTGTTGGAAGTTTGATTGCTACTAAACAAATTGTTTGAAGAATTTGCTCTAATTTTTTGATGGTTAGTTGCTATATGCTCTAATTACTTTACATGTTAAAATTTAAAAAATATGTATTATTAAATGCACGTATTCACTTAAATGTCGATTTGTGTATATTCAAGTTTAATAAATCTTAAGTTGGAGTTTTTCATCTCTTAATTGTATATGAAAACATTACTATTTATTTTTTTTCATCTCCCTCATGTATTATTGTTTAGAGGTTATTCACCAAACTTTTACTGAAGGAGCTTTCATGTTTAATTTTACGTTTGAAAACTCTAAAAAAATTCTATTTTTTTCCCTCGAGAAGTGATGGTTTGTCAGATTTTATTTTAAATTTGTTTTATTTCAATATTTATGAACGAACAATTTCTTCTTTCAGTGATTGCAAAAAAATAATAATAATAATAATAATAAACAAAAAAAACAAAAGAAGACAATAATCAGAAGAATCATACAATATATTGTGGCTTCTCCACATTAAATTCTTGTTCAATTGTCGTTTCAATTGTTGACAATTATAATTTGTTTGGGTGGGTAAATGCGATATATTATAAAATTTGTATGTTAAAGTGAAAACATTTGAACATTATACTGTGACTATAGTAAAATTATTATTTAATAAATGCGTGGGGGTTGTGTGGTGAAAATAAATGTTTTGGTTGGGCCTGGCCCATTTGAGGAATTCTTGTCGGAAGCCCAATTTTTATTATGGTTAAAGTGAGCATAGCATTTACGGACAAAATAAAATTAAAAAAAGGTTGAGGGATAATTTTTTTTAATATCTATTGATAAAGAATTCCCCTATTCGGAAAAAAATCTCTTGATATATGTGGCTCTATTTTTGAAATTTCAGAAGTTTACATATTTCCCCCAATTGCAATAAAAATCCAATAAGGTCAAGCTCCATTTTTCTTTGAGAATTGAAATTTAGTAGCGACCAAAAATTGAAGGAAAAAAAAAAAGTGTAGTCCCCAAATAGAGAAATGTAAAAAGGAGGTTTATTGAGTGATGAAGGAATACTTGGGTCATAAAAAATTCATTGGAAATGGGAAAATCTAATATGATTCTAAGAGGGCTTATTGAATGAATGTTGGCCTAAAAAAAAGGTTGTAAATAGGGTGGAATACTCAACCACGAGCATTGTAGTTTAAGTGATAATAATCTACTTTTATAAAAATGCAGATTGCTAAGATTAGGATTTGAATTTGGATCACAACAAGTTTTTTAGTTTTTATTCTTTTTTTTCAATTCCATCTAACTCATTAAGAAAAATGGAAATTACTCGGAACAAACAAAAAAGGGGAAAAAAGAAATAAAATCCAAAAGCAATTACAAAGAAATGTATACAAGAAATTATGTGCCACGGAATAAAAGAATCCAAACAAAGAAATACATAAGAAATTACAGGAAATTATTGAGACATAGATTCCAATGAAGTGTTACAAACCAAACCAGTTTAAAAATGTGAATTAAAAAAAAAAAACAAAAACACTCAATTGATGTTCAAGGCTCCATCTTGGGAGCCAAAGTGGCAATTGCATCGGCTACGGAGAGGAAAATCATATCGTCTCCAACAGTGTTGGCGAAACGGGATGCGTGCAGTTTGTCGAGCACCACGTATCCTGGATTGGCTAGAACCAGCTGTTGTTCGAACAGGAATCATATATATGTTAATATAACATCACGAGACATGAAAGTAGAAAGTGGTTTAACTCACCTTTATATCTCTCTTGCGTAGACCCTTGAGTAGATCTTCCAGTGCATGAATGCCACTTGTGTCTATGTCAGTCACAGCTGATATTTGTACATGAAAATTTTGTTAGTAATTCGAATTGAAACATAGAATGAGTGTTTTTGAACTTGTACTTACGAGACATTTCGACTATCAAAAATTGGATTCTTTCTTTGGTCTGGTGAAGCCCTTCCTCTTCATCTGAGAGCAGTCTCAGTATCCTGAAAAAGAATGAAGTCATGATTTGAAAAGAAATCATGTTATGTTAACTAGGATAGATTGAGAAAAAAGATTGCACCTCTCTCTAATGTAATTGGAGTTGGAAAAATAGATGGCGGAATCAACTCGAACAATCAAAACACCAGGAACCTTGACTGCATCGGGATATTGCTGAACATTCCTATAAACTGTAGTTGTGGGGATTTTGCCAAGAACTGTAGTTCTAGGCCGAGTGACCTGGAGAAGAATCTTGGCAAACGAAATAGCAACCGCAATGAGAAGGCCTATTTCAACGGATATGAAAACGACCCCAAAGAAGGCTCCCATACAAGCAACAAAGTCAAATTTATCGATCTTCCATATCAGGATCATGGCCTCGTAGTCGAATAATCCTACCACCGCTGAGATGATGATGGAAGCAAGAATCGCATTCGGGGTGTACTTAAACAACGGGGTGATCAATTCCAGTGTGAGAAGGACAACACATGACATGACGATGTTTGAAACAGCAGTCTGACATCCGGCCATGTAGTTGACAGCAGAACGCGAAAAAGACCCTATCAACATATCAGATTATGTTAGAATAACTTTATCTTTTACAAGAAAACAAAACATGTCTGAAATCAACCTGTTGCAACATAACAAGATGTCATAGAGCCAATGATGTTCATTGAGCCTAATGCCACCATTTCTTTGTTCCCATCCAAGTGATAGTCTTTCATTGCTGCAAATGTTCTACCAATTGCTACAGCTTCCTGAGGTACAAGAAAGTGATTATCTAAGTCATCCATGTCAATATTTATTCATATTTTCATCACAAATTTGAATTCTAAAGTCACGGATACAAATTTGAAGAATTTGGTCGAAATTTTAGGCGTTTTTGCTTACCGTTAAGCCGACCAACCCAACAATAGCCCCGATTTTGAAACCAGTTGCAACATAGCTGCCGGAGAAATGGATTTCATTGAGAGACGGAGGATTGATGCCTTTTTCGATGTGTTTCACCTTCAAAAAGATTGATACATTTCTTGTTATTTTTCACTATCATGAAAACTCTATCTTTCAAATATGCAATACAATACTTACAATTTGGACTCCTTTCTTATCTGCACGAGTGATGAACACGAAGAACGTCGAGATGATAACCGATAATAGTGGTGCTATTGCAGCCACCCAAAACAGCTTCTTCTTCTTCTTTCCCTGATCCATCAAAATCGGACGAAAATAATTAAGTCTCGTTTTTCAATCACATGTATCACTGTTAAAACGACATGAGCTGTTTGTTGTTTTTCTTACAACAAACTTAGCAAGGAGGAGAAAAGCCAAGAATGCAATTCCTATTACAATAGTCTCCCAGTTCCACTGTAGTCATGTCCAAAACACACAAAACTAATTAGCAACATGAAAGTAACCAAAGAAAATAAAGTGAAAGATGAGAGAATAATGTTATCGTGCGCACTCCATGGTGCACGTTAGTCCAGACAGAGCGCATGACGGAAACTATGTCACTTTTTTTGGTGAAAAGAGATGTCTTAATGCCAAGCAAGCCTTTGAGCTGTTGAAGACTAATGGTGATGGCTGCTCCGGCCATGAATCCAACAATGGCAGCATGAGAGAGAAAGTCTATCAAGAATCCCAATCTGAAAACCAAAGTGAATGTCCAACTTGAGATGATCAAATCTTGAAACAAAATCATCGAGCAATTGCAATTTTCGTCCTATAATTAATACGTATTTCAGTTTTGATCATTTGACTATAATTCTTTTTTTCCAAATTTTTCATTTGATTAGCTCGGAATTTTGATTTTTCAATTCTGATGTCCATGTAGGCAGAAAAGTCGTGACTTTTTAAGTTTAATTGGGTCAATATTGAAAGAAAAAAGATGGCGATAAGAGGATCAAAATTTGAAATTAGTTGTAAAGAAAGTGGTGTAATTTACGCATATTTCAGTTTTGGTCCTCTAACTGTAATATTTTTCCAAAATTTTCATGTGATTTGATTGGAATTTTGATTTTTCGATTCCAGCGTCCACGTAGGCCGTTAAGTCTTGACATTTTAATTTAAATTGGATCAATATAGAAAAAAAATGATATTGAAATGATCAAAATTAAAATACATAAAATTAGTTGTGAAAAAATTGGACAAGGCCTGGAATGTACCTGAAGAAACCAAGAGTAAATTGAGTGATTCCGGCGAAGAAAGTAGCGGTGAACGCGAGTCGTTGATACTCGTGTTTGTTCTTCGGATCGATCTCTTTTTGAAGCAGCTGCCCGAGCAAGAGTGACACCACTGCAACCGGTCCAATGGCTATGTCTCTTGAGCTCCCCATTATTGCATAGATCAAAGGTGGAACAAAACTACTATCTGCAATAAACAAAACAAAACAAATCATTTTTGCCCTTTCTTTTCTTTTCATTTTTAAATTTCCAACTTGTCTGAAATGAAATGATCAGACTTACACAGCCCAAACTGTGGATCCAAGTTTGCCAGTTTAGCATACGCGATGTCCTGCATGACAAAACTACGTAGTTTTAACAGTGGAACAGATTAGAAAACAGGGGCAAAACGGACATTTCCCAGCAGGGATTCATGGTCACCTGAGGGATGCAGAGACTGGCAATAGTAAGCCCAGCAATGAGATCACCTTTGAACATGTGAAGCTTGTACCTTCTTCCCCAATCAAGAATCGGGAAAACGGCTTGTATCCCGAGCAACATCCTTCGTGAGCTCGACTGGTCCTTGAAAGGACGAAGAGGGTCGTCATGGAAGAACGTTTCTTTGAACGTAAACTTGATCTCTTCGAACAGCCTCTGCTTAGGTGGCATTCCTATCTTGTAAGGTTCGTTTTGATCGCCATGGCTACGCGAAGAAACCGCACTGGCAATGTCGGTTTCATTGCCGATACGATTGCCAGACATTGTGGCTGCACACAGATAAAAATACAGATTAGAAATGCTATAAATTCATGAGAGAGAGAGGGTAAGAGAGAGAGAGTCACCAGGTGATAATAGAATGTTGTATTGTATTGTAGTGTGTAAGATGGGAACTGAGATTATAGCTTATATAAGCTGCAACGATCTGAAGTCAATGAGTATTTAAGAATTATAAAATGTAGTTGAATGAATGAAGATCTTATACAGTCTAAGTTCATCATTTGGATATAATTAGCTTGTTTATTAGTAAGTATTAATTCAAGAAATGGATAGATAAGCTTGTGATTATCATACATGATAGATTATGAGATTGATGAGTTGACTTTGGGAGATGATTGATTGCCTCTATTTGAAGTCTAAATTATATGCTAGTCCACTGCCTTTTCTGGTTTTCTTACCACCTAACAATTTTGTGTAGTACATAATTGACTTGTTCTGAAAGTAAAATATGATATAAAAAAAAAATAGAAAATTAAGAATTCGGAGTACAAACATACTTTGATAATGCTAAAAAAAAACATTTTTTCAGAAGTAAGAAAAAAAAAATAGAAGATAATTAGTGTGAAAATCACGAACTTTTCCAAAATTGTAGTTTCAACATGATTTTTGATTATTACTCCCTCCGTCCCAAAAAGATAGTTACACTTTCATTTTGGTTGTCCCAAATTATAGTCAATTTCATATATAAATGATATAATTTCTCTAAAATGCCCTTATTTAATATTTGTTGGAACTATTGATCATCCTCTATTTTTTTAAAATTCAACATAATAAATAAGGGCATAAATGGAAAGTAGTGGGTAAAAACTATTTTTTCAATAATATTAAAGATGTTTTCTTAATCTGTGTGTATCTTTTTGGGACGGAGGGAGTAGTAAATTTAACTTGTCTTTCAAGATCTCGTGCATCCGTAACTAACAGATAGATATCAGATATTTCAGCAATCCTCAAATTTTTAGAAATTATGAAGAAAACTCTCCAATTGATGCTAATACGTGTAATAAACATATATAAATTGAAACGTGAATTTATAGAATTAGAAAATGTCCGAAATCTGGCCATTGATTAAGAATGCATAGAACATTAAAAATTATATTAAATTTATTAATCACCAAAAATCATGTTAAAATTGTAATTTTGGAATAATTCGTGAAAATTTCCATTTTTACATGGATATTTATTGCAAAAGTATTTACAAACAAGCACAAAAGTAAATGTAACATGTCTTAATCTTGTTTAGACGCTTGGCTATTGTATTTGGTATGATTTCTACCACAATTGCTTCTAAAAATAAAATAATAAAAAACAAGCACAAAACATAAGACATAAATTTTAAATGTGATGCATATAAATCTACGTTGATATGTATGACAATGACCTATCTTGGCTATTTTGTTATAAGTTATAACTTATGTATACATATATATAGATACAGTCATACAAGTTACAACCATTATTTGTAATTTTTGTTTTAACTATATAACTATAGTTTATTTATTTGAAACCCAATATATTACTATGGTTAGTGACAGCTTAGAAATATAATTCTTCTTAATATCAAGTTTTTCAATAATTGTTTTAGTAATACGTATAGCATTTTTAAGATAATACTCTAATGTAATAAAAATCACAGTTTCAGTGGACAGTGACAAATTAACAGCAAGTACTAAAATGGCAAATCGATTGGAATATTAAAAAAAATGACCTGCCCTTGTTAATTATTTATTATTTTAGGATGAAAAAATTAAATGTCAAAGAATTTGAATTTTTTAACAAGAGGCTACTATTTTCTGCTACCTAAAAATTTGCCTCATTGTCAAAATTCAGTGGGGTATATATGATTACAGTAATTATTTATGATTAGTTTAGGCAATCATGGTAAATTAATTTTCCTATAAAGCTTAATTAAATATAATATGAAATTTATGTGAGATTGTCATACCAATTTTGTAAGATGAAATTGAGCAATCTAAACATATTTTTATAGGTTAATATTTATTTTATGAATATTGATTGTGAATTACTATTTACGGAATTAAATTGCATAAAAACTCATGTGAGACGGTCTCACAGATAGTTTTCGTAAGATTGAGCACCATCATCCATAAACAATATTTGAATTATAGGGTTTGGATGTTGGGTAATTCAATTATGGATTGACCTATCTCACGTAATACATTAAAATTTTGTGAGACGGTCTCGTAAAAGACTTAATCGTTAAATTGATGCGACACTCTCACACGAATTTCACTGAAAATACATTATTAAATTAAGGAAAATTAATTAATAACTCGAAATCATCAAAGAGATAACTTCCATGAGCTCATATAT
This sequence comes from Scutellaria galericulata, assembly GCA_946896805.1. Lineage (NCBI taxonomy): Eukaryota > Viridiplantae > Streptophyta > Magnoliopsida > Lamiales > Lamiaceae > Scutellaria > Scutellaria galericulata. Next base: position 26,954,832 of record OX335784.1, on the reverse strand, counting down.
ATATATATATATATATATATATATATATATATATAAAAGTATGTGGGTCCAAAGCCTCTTGGGATACTGAAAGGATCCGACGACTAATTAGAAACCATGTGTATTATTTTATTTAATATTACATTTGCCGATTTAGAATTTTCCCAAATTTTATTCTGTTTTGAAAGGAAAAGCAACCTTGTAGTATGTATACGTGAGATCAATTATCAGTTTTTTTTTTTTTTATGTAAAAAAAGAAAACAAAAAACCAAAAAAAAAAAAAAAAAGAACTGTAAAACTTGGGAAAATACTAATTACCAAAAAAAAAATCCAATAGATTTGTTTTCCAAAACAAAAAATCAGATTTTGAAATTTGAAATCAATTTTACGTGTTCAAATAATTTTTTGTCAGAACTATGTTGTTTTGTCTTTCGATTTTGATTTCATAATCATCACAATTTAGTTAAACAATTAATGATTTGTCCGATTTCAATCCAATTTTGTCGAATATGAACATTCCAGTGACTTAAAAGTGACATGACAACACGTGTAAATTCTTATTGATTGACACATGTCGTCACGTCACCTTTAGGTAACCGGAAGATCCCACATTTGGGGTGTTCACGTGTATCGCACATGACATTTTCCGACGGAATTTTCCAAATAAAATTGGACTGCAATTAATCATATAGATTCTTAAATAATGGAACTAAATTGAAAACCGTAATATTTATAGGATCAAAATCGAAAAAGACCATCATTATAATTATGAGAAGAAAATGATTTACAACTCAACTCTACAATTAACTTATAGAAACTTATTGGAGATTAAATAAGTAAATGAATATAACTTATAAAAAGCATAAATTCATTCGGTTGACCTAAAATTGTTCACTAAAGACTAAAGAGACACTTCCTTTTTTTTTGGTGGGGCATTGAGAGTGTCAATTTGATTCTTTATTTCAAACCAAGTGATACTACCATAGTTCACTTATAATCAATAGACATTATAACAAATATGTATATTTGAGGAAATGAAAAAAAAAAAAAATAGACAACAAAAGATTAGTCTTTTCAAATCCACATCTCAAATAATATAACTAACCTTTTTTATATTCTACAACAACAATGTTTGTGCAGTAGCAGCTGGTCTAGGTACGCCAACAGTTCTCAAATTCCAGTGCCAATCATCTGATCAACAAAACCCTAAAAATAATTAAACAAATTAATTAAGAATTATTCAACGTAAAACTTTCGGACCAAAAATAAATAAATATACTCACTTGAATGCTAACGTGTGAAGGTATGTATATATACGTGGCATCTCTTTGTACGTGTAAGATGAGTTGAGTAAAAGAAGAGTTGAAGAAGGAGGAAATCTGAGAGAAGGAGATACGGATGAAATTCGGTCCAGATTCAATGAATAGAAAAGCGTTGAAATATTGAGGGATATAATAGTAATTTTGCTAGTTTCATGAATTTGTCCGATGAACAAACAACAGTTGTATGAAGATTAGCAAAACAAGCAACAGCTGGAAGAAGAAGACGAAGAAGTGGGACGAACACGTCAACCTATATACATATATACACACACATAAAATATATATATATATATATATATATATATATATATATATATATATCTTCACAGACTACAACAACATAGACATTGTAGAGAGAGAGAGAGAGAGAGGAGGGACGTGTAGAAGTAGAACATTTCTTATCTGCAATTAATGCAATAATTTTATTCTTTTGTTATTTTTATTTTTTGATTTAGTATTATCTACTTGGAGTTTAGTGAATGATTTGCTCACAAGAAAAGGGCCATCTTGTAATCTTATAACCAGCCAACCAGGGCTGCACTTTTTTTTTTTTTTTTTGATTAATCAAATCAAAAAATATGGTTTTTGAATAAAAAATTATTTCTTTAAGCTTTACTAAACTCTATTATGATGTGATTAATATAAAAATTTAGGGTCTACCTTAATTCTCCAATTTTTTGAATGATTTTACTAACTAAAAAAATAAAGAAAGAATTAGATTCCGTTAAAAAAAAAAAACCGATAAATTGAATTTTTGGTTTGATTTACGATTTCAAAAAATTAATAACCAACACAAACGTATCCCTTTACATAGAAAGATTAATATTTAAAACATATGGATTATAAATATTTATATTTATAAAACAATATATACTTTTAATTATTTTCTCCTATAATTTTGTTCTATTTCTTTTTCATAGAGAATCTCAGTACTTTCCGTGATTGAATTGAAACAAAATGAGAATAAGAGCAAAATGTGTGGAGTAGCTTAAAACTTGATTATTTTTCACACAATATTTGACGTTTCCTAAACCAAATTTTTAAAAAGTCAATAACTACTCATTCCATGTATTAGTAGCTTGATTGGATGATTAACAAAATTAATATTAGCCAAAACCTCACATATGTATATATATTATATGATTTTCATAAACTATTGCGGTACACAGACATATTATATTTAATTTAATAAATTTTGTTTGATTTAAATTTCGTCCCCCCTTTCTTGTCAAAAAAGAAAGTTAATTGGCATGTTGTGGATTATGAAATTATTATATATTTTTAGATTTAATTAAAAGGTTTCAACAGTAAACAATTTGATATATATGAGATTGTTAGAAACAGAAAAATTAAAAAAAAAACTTATATAAAATATGAACTATGAAGATTAATTTTCCTCTATATATATATATATATATATATATATATATATATATATATTTATTTATTTATTTTAGTTCTCAAGCCTTCACAAAAATACTTTTACATCTATTATATTTCCAAGACTGATATTTGTCTCAAGATTTGGAAAATGAAACTTTTACACTTACTGTTTAGGAAAGCAGATGTTATTTTGATCTTCAATAATTTGTAATCAGTAATTTTCACATGCTAATCCTGATTAGACCCAAGCTACTTAAGATAGTAAATCAATATTAATTTTGATCAAATCAGGTAATAATTATGCTATAATATACCTTAAGCAAGTTGGGTTAAAATCAACATTAGTTTGAAAAATTATCGATTAAGCAAGATGGGGAAAAATAATGTTTTGCAAACATAGAATGATAGAAATTTGCAAAAGTATTTTTCTATAAATTAGTGAGAACTAAAACTCAACAAATCGATATAGATGACTAAAACAATGAGTGTTTTTCTAATAGACAGATGGTCTAATTAGTGATCTTTGATAGGTTTAATTGGTGATCCAACCAATTTATTGAAATTTGATTATACCTTTACCTAAATGATAGTTAAATAATATATTAATTATAAATTACTAAATTTGAAATACAATAAATTTTGAAATTTAAACAACCACATGTATGACTTATATATCCAAATTAAATCACATTTAATTGAAGAAAAATTGAAAATAGAAATAAAATTAACAATAGAACTATGAAAATCAGAGTGATAAAAGCTAAAACCCAAATTTTTATTGATTTATCATTTATCGGTTAAATCAGTTGAATTTATGCTCAATTCAATACGAGGTTTTGACCCATTGTCTTAATTTTAGAGCAAACATGACTGAATTCTAATTTAACCGGTTAAGAATATTGGTTGGATACAGTTTTGAAAACAATATCATTTACACTAAAACTCATATATTGCGACGGTTGCATTTATACCAGAAATAGATATACTTATAGTTGTAAAATATATATTTGAATAACTCATACTTATACTATAAAACACATATTTATAATTAAAAAAATCTATATTTATACATGTAAAATGCATACTTGAATTTCGTTGCATGTGAGACGGTCTTACGAGAGACGAATTCATTTATTATATAAAGTGATCGATTTCTTCCTTACCTTGCTAATATAGTCAACTATATAGTAAATGGTACACTTAAATTTCAAAATTTTGAAAATAAGGAAAAAGGAAGAAGTTAGTTTCACAATCAACTATTAAGATAGACTATACCAGAAATCCAATTTCAATCCAACAGACATAAAACACCAAAGATCTTGTGGTTGTGAATCGTCCATTTTACCATATTTGTTATTTTATATTTTATTGAATTCAAAAATATTAGTAAAACAGGTGTAAAAAGAATCCAATTAATGAAATAGATTGCGACTTTGTGTGATCATTTGTCAAAAAAGCAACTTGTCTTTTTGTCACATATTCTCCGAGAATCGATCAACCGGTCCATGGGTTACATTTAGGAATAATGTTATGATTACAATTTAAAAATTTCTTTTAATCAATTTATGGTTAATTACATGTTAATAGGGGTAAATAATTAATTATTTGTTTAAAAAAAAGGAGCAAGTAATTATAATAGGTAAGAAAATTATTGGATACCTAATGATATTAAGCATAACAACCATTTTGTTCTTGGAGATGATTGCATTTTTTAAAATCGATTTTGTAAAAACATGCATTGGTGTAGTTGTAGTAGTTAATTGTTATAGACAACAAAATAACAATGCAATAAAAATCCCAAGTAAAATATTTACAAGGCAAAAAATTTACAATCAATAGAAAAAAATTAATATAACAATATTTAAAAGTTAGAAAATCTTGTATATGTAATTTTAAGATTAGAATGAGTTTTGATAATGCACAAATAAATAAATAAAATAACAAAATTGAAAGCAAATAAGAAGAAATTTCTAGGCAGCTGATAAAAGAAGCATCTATTGAAGGCCACCATTAATTATCAAGTCAACATTACCTTTAATGAAGTCTTCATTCTCCAGCACAGCAGATTGTGACACGTGTCAAATCATTGTCACCAGGTCACCGTCCGATTCGACGTAATGTCTCATTAACTTACTATCAAGTCAAGATTGATATACAATTGGACCAAAAAAATTCTCTAGGAGACCTATTATTTCAATATATATGTTTTATCGAATATTTAAAATAATAATAACATATTATATGTAGAGTTAGTATTATTAATTAACACGTGAGACATATTATCTGATTGAAAATTTTCTATCCATTAAGTTCTCTAAAAGTTTATCTCAATTTTCTTATCGAAATAAAAATGGAAAAGTCTTTTACAGTTCGGAATCAATGGATCAGTCCACGAAAGTGTCCGCCTTGTATACTCCAAGCCTAAGTGAAAGAGGGCCCACAAGAATCATCTCGATCATTTGGCGGAGCCATTTTAACATCAACCGAAACCATTTTGTTTTGGTTCGTACTAAAACACAATCGATTGAACCCTAACTCATTATTTTTTTCTTTCAAACTCTTATCGTGTTATCGTGTCAGGTAAGATTTGTCGTCCATCATAAAAAATATCATATACCTAAGTCTAACTTCTCACTATTGTCATGGCGATTTTTTTTCTATAAGAGCAAAAAAATGATGTTGATTGAGTTATCCAAAAGCACTCATGCAGTTTTATATGACCAATGACAAACTATTAGTAAAAAAACCAATCATAATTATTGAACTTAAAAAGTTGACTTCTTGTCACATAGCTTCTAGACTTAAAAACACATTTTTTTTCAAAACCTAACCCAAAGTTAATACAAATGATTTATTGTCTTCGACACTTTTGAGTTCAAGATTCCAATGGGCCCAAAAGCTTTTACAAAAGTGAAGGGCTTTGCTCCTTAAGATTATAACAACGTATGCTTCCTACGGCTATAATACAATAATACAATAATAAATATTTAGACAAACTCATGGGGGTGGTTGTTTATTCAAACTCTCATAAATCTTGATTTTATATTTGTCAAAGATAAAGTGGGCTTTTGAAAGATAGGACGAGCCTAAAAAGTAGGTGTACCATTAAATATTAAATAGCGTATTTTATAGTTCAATTTCATTCTTCACATGGATTAAAAAATATCGTTAATGCATTCAGAAAAACAAATATTATCCACAAATTTCCTCTTATACTTGCATTTATTTACTTCATAAAAAACATTAATAACAAAAAAACCACCATACAAATTCCATGGATTTTAAATCTGAGTATTTCAGAAAAATTATATTCTTCTATTAAGAAAAGTGATTATAATAATTTTGGATGAACAAAAAGAATTATAGACTATTTATGTGTTCAGATCATTTGTACCCAAAATTTCCATCATACGTGTGTACCACACCTCAAATATTGATATAAAAAATAAAAGCCGCCACAATTAACTGTTAAATTGAATTTTATTTATTTATTCAAAAGTACATAGTTTTGATATGGTTCACAAGTGGAACATAGATTTTGGTATAGAAAATCCAAACTGACGTTTGTTGGATGTGGGAGTATTATTACATAAATTCATTCTAAAGCTCTTCCCTCCAAATACAATTTAAGAAATCATAGTTTTGAACTAAAGTAAACAAACCAAAAAAAATTGAAAATATATTTTACTAGTTTTGTTAGCTAGAATTAGTGGGAAAGACTCAAATGTTTTGCAAGTTTCTATGCGCCTGAAATTGCAAGTATCTTTATATAGGATAAGATTCTGTTTTTTATTTATTTATCATGGAACATATTTTGCTCGTTTACTATTTTAACAAGGCCAGTACAATAACTGATAAATTAAATTAATCAAGAAATTGATTGTTCTCAATAAAATAAAGACTTTAAATGAAAAAAACAATTTAAATTATTGGTTTTTTCATTTTCCAACTTTTTTATTTTTTTTTATTTTACCAAATTGCAACTTGACTACCAACATTTATTAAATTCAAACTTTCAATCCATTTTCCAACGAAAACGTGAACACGTGACTCACACGCTGAAAACATAAGGGTATTCTTGTAATCTTGTAATTTAAGATGACTCTCATCTGAAATCAGCGTGCGTGTCACATGTTCACGTTTTTGCCAAAAAATGGTTCTAAAATTGCAATTTGCTAAATTTTAGTAGTTAAGGTTGGAATCAAATAAAAAAAATGTCGAGATTAGAAAATGGAAAAAAATCAATTGTTTAGGTTTTTTATTATTATTATTTTTTTCATTTAACCCTAAAATAAAATAAGATAAAGATTATTTGGTATGCAGATGACAATGTTCCGTACATCTATATTTTCTACTTGAGCTTCCTCTGTTTCATTTTTTTTTTTTAATCAAATTTCGTTAACCTTGCCAATTGCACAAGCCCAATGAATATATATATATATATATATATATATATATATATATATATATATATATATATATATAAGTGACACTCCTGTGCACAAGGTGCAACAATACTGTTATATTATATGAAGTGATACTGTTATATTAATATAACAGTATCACTTCATATAATATAACAGTATTACTTCATATAATATAACAGTATCGCTCATATAATATAACAGTATTACTTCATATTAACAGTATCACTCATATAATATAACAGTATTACTTCATATAATATAACAGTATTGTTGTGCACAGATTTGGATCCGTGCACCTTGTGCACAAAAGTTTTTGCCTATATATATATATATATATATTTAGTTAAGAAAAAACTTCACAAATAATAACATTTGTGGGCTTTAGGGCTGAAACCGGACAACTAATAACATAATAGGTCATGTACGTTATATGAAGCCCACAAAACAACGATGTTCAACTAGATGAGCTAAATTGAACGTAAATGAAAATATTGAATCTAATCAAATAATTCGATTGGGTTTGGTTTTTGTGTACTTATCTGTTAGGTTCCGTTTACTAAGAAAAATGATTTTACATTTTCTTTTTCTTTTTTCGAACCAAATTGACTAGAAATTGTATTGAAAGCGCAAAAATGGAATCGAATCAAGTGATTTAATTTGGTATAATTTTTGAGTGTGTCAATTTAATTTGATTTATTAAGATAAAGATTCTAATATCTTTCCCGAAAAACTGAGCTGATTGTTCACCTCTAATCTAAATTCATGAAGGTAGAAATATGAAAATTTGGTATTTGAATTTTAAAATCGAAATATGTGTGCGATGTGTAGATATATAATATAAATATCAATGACATATACATACAAAAATTCGTATGACCATTGATGAATACAAAATTATGTGTTTAAATTGATTCAATTAAACAGAATTTAAATGTATGCATAAATTGATTCAATTAATCAACGAATATTATGAAGTATGGTACCTAAGGATATATCAGTAAATAACCTAATATATACAGGGTAAAATAATTCTAAAAAATAATTATACACCATTTCACCTTTTGATATATTATGTAGGGGTGGGTAATATACCGAAAATACCGGTATACCGCACTTACCGTACCGAAAAAATACCGAAAATATCAAAATTTTCAGTATACCGAAAATTTCGGTAAGGTACGATACCGTACCGGTAAATTTCGGTAAGGTAACGGTATGAATTTTTTTTTTCTTCGGTATACCAGTATATTTTCGGTATACCGATATAAAAATAAATATCAATATTATTTTTTTATAATTCTAATACAAAAATCCTTTTCGGTATGGTATGCCGGTCCATTCCGATATACCGGTATGAAACTGTATGTCGGTATGGAACGGTATGCCGGTCCATTTCGGTATACCGAAATGACGGTATGGTAACGGTATGAACTTTTCTTATACCGAAATTTCGGTATACCGAAAGTACTATACCGAAATTTTCGTTAAGGTAACGTTATGAAATTTCGGTATATCGAAATTTTCGGTACGGTAACGGCGAGAAATTTTCGGTATACCATACTGTAGCACCCCTAATATTATTAATATATTATAGATAGAATTTCGTAATTATGTATTTAAAAAAATTAAAAAATAAATAAAAATAAAAAATCGTAATTATGAGATGAAGTGGAAATGAGCAAACAGAAATTAATCCAATGAATCTTTCGAAATTCCAGCCATGGCGCCATTGTCTCAAACCCAAAACCCTTGCTTCATTTCTTTCACATCTTCCAATTCAACCAGAAATCAAGATTTCTTTTCCAGAACAGAAAATCGCAGCAGCTGAGAGCAATGAGATTGAAACGATCGGCGTTGCCAACACAGCCCATTGGAGAAGACGCATCCACCAACTATGTGCTATCAACCGCGACGCCGACGCCGCCCTCCGCCTCCTCCACCAGCTCCGCCGCGGCGGCTTCTGCCCGGACTCCCTCAACATAAGCAGCATTCTCCACGCTCTCTGCGATGCCAATCGTTTCTCAGAAGCTCATGATCACTTCTTTGCTTTCATTTCCTGCCATTGCGCCCCCGACGAACGCACTTGCAACGTTCTGATCGCACGCTTTCTTGATGGAGGTAATCCTTTTTGCACATTGGGATTGATCAATGCGTTGATTGCTGAGAAGCCTGAGTTTGTGCCTTCTTTGGTGAATTACAATCGCTTGATTGATGGGTTTTGTAAATTGGGGAGGTTGGAAACTGCTCATTTGATGTTGTATCACGTGTTGGGGAGGGGGCATTTTCCTAGTGTTGTTTCCTATACTACATTGATTGGTGGGTATTGTATGATTGGGGATGTGGCTGCTGCTCGAAAGGTGTTCGATGAAATGTCTGAGTGTGGTGTAAGCCCTAACGCCCTTACCTATTGTGCTCTGCTTCATGCTGTATTGAGAAAAAGAGATTTTGAAAACGGGAAATCTCTGTTGGAAAAAGTTTGGGAGGTTATGGCATTTATGGAGGACTTGCAAGTTAACAATGCAGCTTTTTGCAGCGTGATTGATTGTTTGTGTAGAGAAGGGCTGTTTCATGAAGTGTTCAAGATTGCTGAAGAAATGCCACAGAGAAATAATGTTCTTGAAGCATTCGCCTATAGTCAATTGATTGATTCGCTATGTAGGTTCGAGAGGTACAATGGGGCTGCAAGGATTGTTTATATAATGAGAAAGAGAGGGTTCACTCCAAGTTTGGTTTCATATAATTCGATTGTACATGGTTTATGTAAGGATGGTGATTTCCTAAGGGCATATCAGTTGTTGCAAGAAGGTGGCAATCTTGGATACTTGCCCTCTGAGTTTACTTATACAATCTTGGTTGAGGGTCTTTGTCGTTTACATGATCTAGCTAAGGCGAAGGAAGTTCTCAACATGATGTTGAGTAAGCAAGGTGTGGAAACAACTAGGATGTACAATATTTATTTGAGGGCTCTTTGTCATATGAATAACCCAACCGAGCTTCTAAACGTACTCGTTTTAATGTTTCAATCTCAATGTCAGCCCGATATTATTAGTCTCAATACTGTAATAAAGGGGTTTTGCATAATGGGAAAGGTTGAAGAGGCTTTGCAGGTGTTTGATGACATGATCGTGGGAAAATTCTGTGCTCCAGATAAGGTGACCTTCACTACTATTATCCATGGGCTCCTAAACGCAGGAAAGGCTGAAGAAGCCCTGAGCTTCTTGTATAAATTTATGCCCGAGAAAGGTTTTTCTCCTAGTGTTGTGACGTATAATGTTGTGTTTAGAGGATTGTTTAAACTTGGCCTAGCGAAAGAAGCTATGGAAGTTTTCGATAAAATGGTCTCCAATGGAGTGGCTGCTGATTCCGTTACTTACACTTTAGTAATCGAGGGGCTATGTGAATATTATTTGATTGATGATGCTAAGAAGTTTTGGAGCAATGTGATCTGGCCCTCTGGGGTTCATGATAATTTTGTCTATTCTGCCATGCTTAAAGGGCTTTGCCATTCAGATAAGTTTAATGAGGCCTGTGATTTACTCTATGAACTAACAGATTGTGGGGTTACTCTCAATAATGTAAATTACAACATTGTGATTGACCATGCTTGCAAGATAGGTTTGAAGAGAGAAGCTTATCAGATTATGGGTGAGATGAGGAAAAACGGGGTGAAGCCCGACTCAGTAACGTGGAGAGTATTGGATAAATTGCATGAGAGATAGATGAGATTGCCCGTGCAGGTATGCTTCAATCTGAACTGTTCATTTTTCATGAATGAAATTGGGATTTTCCTTGTGATAAGAAGAGATGGTTAATGAGTTTCTATCAAAGATGATATATACCAATTCTGGTAAATTGGAATTGTTCTTTTGTTTTGGTAAAGGTCACATTTTTGTCATGCTTGTTGGGTTGTATACCTAAGTTGGATCAGATAGAAATATCACTAGGAATCAAACAATTACCTTGTGTTTGGTGACTTTGGTTGTAACCTTTACACATCATGTATTCATGTAAGTCATTACTAGGTTTTTTTTTTTTTTTTTGTAATCAACACCCCTGAAAAATGAGATTTTTAAATATATTTTTTGGGCTTAATTGCAAAATAAATCACCACATTTTTCAAAAATTACAATTTAATCCAGACATTTTGAATTTAGCAAAATAAATTAGCACCTTTTTCAAAATTGCAATTTAATCCCAATTTTTCAAAATTAGGAAAAAAAAAAAAAAAAACGAATTTAACAAATTATAGCAATTTGAACCATATTTAATTTTTTTTGAGATCACAATTTCAAGATTTACATAAAATTATAACTTGAACACATTATTGCAATTCGACTTTAACACACTACTTTGCTTAACATGTGAATTCGGATGGTTAGAGAATACAATTCAAATTGGGGTAGTGAGTTAAAGTCGTGAATATATATATATTTTGCTAAATTAGAAAATTCATAATTAAATTTTAAATTTGTAAAAAAAGATGGTGATTTTTTATTTTTTTTTTCGATTACGCCTATTTTTAATATTTGGGACAATGTATGTTTTGTCTCATGCATTTTCAAATGTTTTTGGCTGTTGTCCCTTAGCATGTACAACAATTAATTGTGTTTTTATAAGAATAATGTTAAAATAATATAAAAAAGTACGAGAGATAATGGATGAGTTGACATTACACTCATTCTCTCTCCTCTATAATGTTAATACAGGTTAATTTTGTACTTTTTTTAAGAACACATCAAATAAAATATATTATTATAATATTTAATAACATCCTCTTATAACATTGATGTAGATGCCCTTACATTTTAGTTTCTATGTCTTTTTTTGTTCTCTACACTTTTGTTTCTTTTAAATTTTGTTCTTTGTTTTGTACTCTCTTTTTTTTTAATCTGTAAGCTTATTTCTAAAATTAATTTTGATTTTGAATCATAACTTATTTTCAAGATTAAAAAAAAAAAAGTTTAAGAATAAGGTTTTTATTAGACCAATAAATCCTCCCTGAATTGTATTAATATTAATACATGTAAAATCTATCAATTGAAAACTATTAATTGTCTCATCAGATCAAGAAATTACTAAATAATCAAGCTTATTTATAATTCCATAATTATTCAACCAACCACCAAATAACTTTTTTTTTATATACCAACTTGAGTTATTTTGAACTAACCAGTGTAATTATAATTCAATACACGGTTTTAATTATCACAACTAAAAGTCCATCCAGTGTGTTTTTATACCCTTATTATTATTGTTGTTATTTTGTTTGGTTTTTTTAAGTCTCCTTTGATGGGAGTTCTTTAGTGAAGTCATGCCTTCCCCATTTACTAGGTGAGTGTGCACGTCTACGTTTAAATAAGTGCAAGTTTGGTTTTTTCTCTTAATATGTGGGAATTGGTTTTTTCTCATTATATTTATGACTTCTTATTTTGTGTATGACTTTTGTCACGACATATATTTTTTGTGAGAATGTTTAATAACTTTAATTTTGTGAGATCTCTATCTATGATCTATATTCTATGAAATCAAAATTATAAGACTCAATTTATATTTATAAAACGATTTTATATTATATATGAGTGTTTTAATTGTTTGGAAGGAGATTTTGTAATTTTGAATGGTTAAATGTGTAAATATGTCATAATCGTTTAGGTGTAAATAAATTTGTAATCTTTTCTGAAAGTAAAACACTTATGATGTTTAAACTAGGGTGTGAATATATTCTTAATGTTCAAATTATGATACGATTTTGTTGTGATATTATTTTTGAGGAATTGTCTTTTACGTTCTTCCTATATACGTTTCTTTTATATTTATTAAATAATTAATTATTTGTATTGAACATTCCTACAACACTATTTCGGGATATATTAATATATCATTGATATACGTTTCTTTTATATCTATTAAATAATTAATTATTTGTATTGAACATTCCTACAACAATTTGTATTGATATATTATTTATGAAATAATTAATCATTACAACAATCTTAAATTCTAAAGATAAATATGATATACAAAAAATTATTCTTCCTAATGTATTGATTCGAGTGGGGTCAATAGCCCCACCCAAATTATCAATGATATATTTACAGCTTAATAATTACATTGGGATATGTTTGCTTAAAAAAAGACAACTGTATGTTAACTAATTCAGTAAACTGAAATATATAAAATTGACAATAATTACAATCATACACATTATGTAAATATAAGTTTGATATTAAATTAAGTTATATTGTAACAAAGAGTATAATACATTCAATTAATTATTACTTGGCACTAGTTTCTAAGTAGCTTTCATCCGAAAACTTATTTGACAATCAATCACGATTAGGTGAGTACGTGGTATTGTTTACACTATAAGAGATTCTAACTGAAATACGTATAATATATTTTTTTAACTAATTTATAAATATATATATATATATATATAATAACAATTACCCCTCAAAATAGAAATGACAAAATTTTCCCGTCATTTATACCTTCCAAAAATAGAAATACAATTATTTATTATTTCATAGTTTACAAATTAAAATTTATTAATATATATATTAAATATGATTTATATATGGTATCAATATCATCTATGATATTGCCAAAATCTTGAAAATTGTAACTTATATATGGTATATGAATTAATACGATCTCATCTAATAAAATAATACTTAATTATTGCTATAATAAGTATTAAATTTATGTTTATTGAATAAATTAAAACAATACAATGATCGAATTTCAAGATTTCTAGATCATCAAAGTAAAAAAATATTAAAAAATAGAAATTTTATTTTGGAGTAAATACAATAACATTAGTATTGTTTTTACGCTCATTATGAATAAGTTATTGAACATATATTTGTATAAGTTTTTTTTCAGGACAATTGTGACAAAACCAATTAGAAAAGCAGTCAAAATATACATGATGGAAACAATAAATATTTAAAATTGGTAAATTATATGGGTAGTATATTAAATTAAAATAAATTTGAAAAACTATGTTATTTTTCATGATCACCATTTTTATATCAAAAAATATTAATACTTGAAATTTATTTGCTGCATCACATGGGTGGCAAATGTGATTGAAATATTATCGAGACTTGATTATAACATACAATATTATCACCATTTTGCACTCATTATGAATAAGTTATTGAGCATATATTTGCATAAATTTTTCCAGGCCAATTGTGACAAATAATATTAGTACAATAGTCGGACAATGTATGATGAATATAATAAATATTTAAAATTCGTAAATTATATGGATAGTAAATTAAATTAAAATAACTTTTTGAAGAACTATATTGTTTTTCATGATAAATTAACGTTTTTAATTCAAAAAATTACTAACACTTGAAATGTATTTACCCATGCATTACACAAGAACCATATGAGAAATATAATCGAGAACGTGACTTTTTTTTTTATGAATTAATATTTTCATATCAAATTTGAAATATTTAAATTTTATGATGGTGTGTCACATAGATAATAAATTAATTGAAATTTCAATAAAATTTATTATTTTTTATATCCAACATTTTTACATCAAAATATATATAAATAATAAAATGTATATATCTGTGCATCGCACAGGAAGACTTATACTAGTGAGTTCAAAAAGAAAACCAATTTATAATTAATTATAACAATTTTAGAATAAATATAAAGTTATAAATGAGATGTCTTTTTTTCGGATGAATATAATAATAATAATAATAATAATAATAATAATAATAATAATCATTAGCAATCCTTATCCTCCTCTATTTTCCTCTATTATTTTAATTTCTGGGGACAATGAAATTAATTATGAATGCAAAAAACGACAACAAAAACATCCACAATCACATGAAAAGCAGAAGTCTCCAATGGCCGTGGAAATTCTAGGATCGCTGCCCAAATTCCTCAATTCGACATCTCATATTGCATCCACAATTTAATGTCCACACTTTCAATTTCTGCTCAATTCCTCTCTATTTTCTCCATTGATTCTTCAATTTTGGAATCCCTTTTCGTTTCATCTCTACACTGGTACGTTATCTCGTTGACATTAGTTTAATTTCTGTTGTTTGTGGATTCGAGTTCGTTTGAATTCCTGTTTGTTGGCCTGTATAGTTTTCACCCAGATTTATCTAGGTTATGCTAGACTCATCAGAATTGAAATTGACTTTAGTGTGGATGTGTTTATTTCCCTGAAGAATTGTGGTGGAATTTGAGTGTTTGAACATTTTGCAATCTATATGGATTTCTGTTTGGTAAACGTGAAATTTATATGATTGATGCAGTGGAGTGATTTTTGGGTTGTGATCTTTTGTTGCGTTTACTTTTTTTTGGTGTTTTTTGTTATTCATTTCTCCTTTTCATCACAATTGGACTGAGGATTTTAAAGTCTGTAGTATCTGATTGACGGAATGACTTAGTTGTTGTCAAGAAAGGCTCACTCCATTCAATTACTATTTTTTAAAACTAATCATGAATTTATTTTTTCACTCGCAGCACGAAATAATAAAGAAGCAGGAATTGGTGCCTGACTTCGTTTGAGTAGTAGGAAAATCCCTTGTTCTTGCTAATGTTCCATCAGTGGTTTCTATACTGTGCGTTTGTTGAATTGTTCTTACAAAGTGTTGGTCTATCATAATATCTGTTGAAGCAAATACATTCATGGATTGCCCTGGGATATTTCTTGGTTTTGCTATTCTTCTTCCTTTTCTTTAAATCACATCTTATGATCATTGACTTCTGTATTTTTTTACTATCAAGAAAATGGATTTTCAACATACACCGTAGCAGGTTGAAGCGAATTGGGTGATGTCCTTTGTTGTTTTAGTTACAAAAGGTAAATAAGAAGTTCAATGGGAGCTAGATTGAGCACAAATAATCATAAAGTGAGCTGCAATGAGCTCATTGAGGTATCACAAAATGAGGCATGTAAGAGACAAAGAACATCAACTAGCTTATGGGATGAAAGTCCACGATTGATTCCTAGCCTTCCTGATGAGATATCAATTCAGATTCTTGCTAGACTCCCGAGAATTTCTCAATTCAATGCAAAGCTCGTCTCAAGAAGCTGGAGAGCTGCTTTAATAAGTGGAGAAATTTATAAATTGAGAAACGAACTAGGGACAACGGAGGAGTGGCTCTACATTTTGACGAAGAGTGATGAAAATAAGCTTCTTTGGCATGCCTTGGATCCAGCGTCCCAGGTATGGCAAAGATTGCCTCTGATGCCAAATGTTGCTAGTGACGAAGGAATGAGATGGGGTCTCTCTGGCTTTCGGTTATGGAACATGATTGGTTCGAGCATTATTGCAGATGCTGTAAGAGGCTTGCTTGGAAGGAAACATGTATTGAACGAGATCCCATTTTGTGGTTGTGCTGTTGGAGCTATTGATGGCTGCCTATATGTCTTGGGTGGATTTTGCAGGGCTACAGCCATGAACTCTGTTTGGCGTTATAATCCAATTGCAAATTCTTGGAGTGAAGTGACTCCTATGTCCATTGGTAGAGCTTATGCTAAGACTGGTGTCTTAAATAACAAGCTTTATGTTGTTGGAGGTGTTACTCGGGGCCGTGGTGGACTCACTCCTCTTCAATCAGCTGAGGTTTTTGATCCTCGTTCTGGCATCTGGTCTGAGATACCTAACATGCCGTTTTCAAAAGCGCAGGTCCTACCAACTGCCTTTCTTGCTGACCTACTCAAGCCTATAGCAACAGGGATGACACCATACAAGGGGAAACTATATGTTCCTCAAAGCTTGTATTGCTGGCCGTTTTTCGTTGATGTTGGAGGAGAGGTATATGATCCAGAGACCAATTCATGGACCGAAATGCCTGTTGGTATGGGAGAGGGTTGGCCTGCAAGACAGGCAGGGACTAAATTAAGTGCCATCATCGATGGAGACTTGTATGCGATGGATCCATCTAGCTCTCTAGATAGTGCTAGGATCAAAGTGTATGATCAACAAGATGACGCTTGGAAAGTGATTGAAGGAGATGTTCCAATTCACGATCTCACTGAATTGGAGTCTCCGTATTTACTTGCTGGTTTTCTAGGAAAACTACATGTGATCACTAAAGATCTAAGTAATAACATCTTAATTATGCAAGCTGATAGGCGCAATATACCAGATCCCAAACCATCAACTTCATCGGCTACAATAGGTGAATCATTGCTAGAGTTTTCTGAAACTGAATCGGTTTCGTCAGAGAATATCTGGCAAGTCATTGCCTCAAGGAATGCTGGATCTGTAGAGCTAGTTAGCTGTCAGATCCTTAACATCTAGCTCTACCAATGTGTTTGATCTGTTTTTATAATCTGGATTTCATTGCTATCAAAGGTTAGTTAAACAAGCTTTTTAAGTAAATTTCTTAATTATCTGTACGTATTCAAGCATCATAGCATATTGAATCCATTGTTTTGTCCACATTACTCTTGTTTGAAATTTATTATGATAGATCATACCTGGGAGCCCAGATAGCTACACTTGTGGCGATGGAGTTATGCCGTGTCCCGTTGCCTTGGCTGCACTTTGAGTAAACATAAGCAAAGCTAGTGTTTACTCCATGTTTAATAGGAGCATTTGTTCTTTTTCTTGTAAGTTTGATCTTTCATGTGTGAGTGTATATGCAAGTTTCTAGTATTAAAACCTTGTGTTAGTATGTTTTGATATGTCCAATCTTGGTTTTACTTTTACATGGTGTTTCTGAAGGAAAAGAGAGATTCATTTTCTATCTTTATTTGCACTCACAATACAAGAATTCAACACATTATCACAGCTAAATATGTAATCATTACTATAGTCCCTTTATTTCAAATGTGGGACAATTTATTGATGTCAAAATTCCATATATCTGTGTATCAAAGAAGGCTTCTGAGCCTCTTTGAAGCTTCCACAATATTGTCTCTGTGACCAAAAGCAGTGACCCTTATAAACTCTTTCCCTGCTGGACCAAACCCACTCCCTGGAACTGTTATTATGTGTGTTTTCTCTAGGATTTCATTGAACACATCCCATGAATTTGAACCAGGGAAATGCACCCAAAGATACGGCGCGTTTACGCCTCCATAGGCTTTCAATCCGAGTGATTCGAAAGTCTCCAACAGTATCTCTGCATTCCCCTTGTAGTAGTTGACAAGGGACATCACAGACTGATACAAATGTTTCAAGAAAGCCATGTAAGAATCAGATTCACATAGTGGGTCTTATTCAATGTTGGAAAAAAACTCACCTTGAAGCCTTCTTTGGACAGGCTAGCTAGCCCTCCAGCTTGAGCAATCCTAGAAGCTCCATTGAAGCAGGTACACACGATGCGATTGAAGTCGTTTATAACAGGAAACCCGTTCGAGTACAAGAGCTCGTTGGGCACCACAGTCCAACCGAGACGAACCCCGGTGAACCCAGCAATCTTGGAAAAGGATGAGACTTCTATTGCAACCTGTCACATATATAGGCATGTTGTTTAACTGCCCGAAAAACGATCATCTGAAGCGATGTTTGTTGTTACCTTTTTGGCACCGGGAATCTCGTATATGGAACGAGGGCTTCCGTCTGTGATGTAAACAGCGTACGCTGAGTCATATACGATGATCGATCCATTGTCTTGTGCTAGTTTTACGAGCTGTTCCAACTGCTCCCTCGACGCAGCATGACCAGTCGGGTTGTTTGGAGAGCAGACGAAAATGATATCGGTTCGTGGGGTTTTCAAGAGATTTGGGAAGAAATTGTTCTGAGGATCACATCTCAAGTACTCAATATTCTGATATCTCCCAGATTCTTGCTCGACATCACCAGTTTGGCCAATTATCACGCTTGAATCTATATAAGCCTGAATCAAGTCATGCAATCAGAAGATGTGATAGAAGATTACAATTAAAACCTGTTGAAATTCAGAAAATCATTCATGAATATAGAATTAGGTTGTACATGAGATAATACAACACATGAGCAGATCTCGAGCTCAAGCATATTAATACTTCTCTTAACAAACTCATGAGCCTAATCGGGCATATGTTAAATTTACTATTATGCCCTAAATAGTTTTTGTATGTACATTAAAATTTTCCATTTTAATCATATTTTAAGGAATTTAAGTTATTCAATAAATATTGGGTTAGATTCAATTTTGGATTTTCCGACGGCGACGTCAGCGATTTTGATAATTTCGTTCAAAATTGGATTGAAATTTAAACATAGAGGACAAAAATTGAAAAATGGATTCTTGGTTGTCAAGAAAACAAAAAATGTCTTACATACATTACCAAAATTTCATCCAATATTATTTAGGTATCGCGTCGAGCTTGAGTTTATCGAGTTATCTGTCGAGTTGAGCTCTCAACATAACAAACAAAAAAAAAAAAAAAATTGGTCGAATTTTAAAATCAAGTTCGAGCTCGAGCTCAAGCCTGGCAATATACTGGACTCGACTTAACTCGTTTACTCCCCTGATACAACATTGGATCGAAAAAAATAGAAAAAATGAAGCAGGGAAGGTTGAAAGTATGACCGGAAAGATGGGATCTTGAACGGCTATGGACATGTTGGATCCAAAGAGCATCTGCAAGGGAGCACAAGATCATTTGAGAAATTCATGCATTCATTTCAAATCCCCCAATCCAAACATAATTAATGATACCTGAAGACGAGAGATATCACATTGTGCACCATCGGAGACAAACACTTCGGAGTCTCGTATATCCGAGTCTCTGTAAAAAGTTTCTGCTATGGTTTTCCTCAGTTCCTGCAATTAGTAGAAACAAGTTGTTATAAATCTTACTCGAAAGATAAAAGGTCCGATGTTGGTGTCCAACACTACCGACCTTGCTCCCTTGCTCGGCTCCGTACCCTCTGTAGCCTGTACGTGTCGAAAGGGCGTGTGCATACTGCACGAAAGAATATCCTCGTTGAAGATGAAACTAACACAACATTATTACAAGTAAAAGAATTAATGAATATCAACTTACATTAGCCATGCTCAAAGCTACAACATCTGGTAATGGCTGAGTAGTGTCACCAATCCCAAGACTTATCACTTTTGCATTCGGGTATTTTTTAGTGTGTTCTGCTTCTCGAGAACATATCTGTCATATATATAACATTAATTGTTGCCAATAATTGCAACTATATATATTAAATACACTAACCTCAGGGAAGAGATAGTTATATTGCAGCCTCTCCATTTTCGGATTACGACTAACTTTTGTACGATAACTCGAAACTGCATGATTAGTACCACTCGTATAAATCCATGATCACCAATTAATTATGCAATGAAATTCTTGATTTTTGTATGAAAAATAAATGTAACCAATATTCATGCACATACCATTCTCATTGTCTTGTGTTGTGATGCTGCATGAAAACCAGATGAATTGTTATGGAGGTAATTTATAATTATGATAGAGATCTAATCAATGGAGTATGGAAACTAATTAAATAAAGCTCAATCTAATACATTACCTAGCTCTAGGCCATGAACTGGTTTTGCAAGGCATGAAACTCATGAAAGATAAAGTCATGTTTGCTTATAACTTTTATCTATATTGGTCCTCTAGAATGTAATAACAAGGTAGAGTATAGACATGTATAAATAAGCACATGGAGAAATTTGGGACCTGTGGAATAAAAAAGTTTGACCTTTTTACCCTTCTCATTTATATATGCCATCACGTATCACTTTATACTTTACTCTATTCTGTAGCAAGGGGATATTGACCAAAATAGCTAAAAGAAATTTCAAAGAATTGGTTAAGAACGAGGGTTAGGAAATTTTTAGTAATGGAAAGAACCAAAGAAAGGTTGAGTCACTCTCATAGGAAGCATGACCGTGAAGAACTCTAGTAGTTGGTTGGTCTTTGTGATGGGGTACATGTGTGAGATCTAAGGGTTCACACGATGAATCAAGATTGATTGTCCTTACATGCATACACGTGCCAAATCTAGTGGTTCACATGATATTCCATGATCTCAAATTGTCCTTATATGCATACACGTGTCAAATCTAGTGGTTCGCACGATCCATCATAATCCATGATCTCATTTCTTCATAGTAGTTGTTGGATTACAATATCCATGCAACTTACACATGTCGGTCTATTATAATTTTTTTTTTTTTTTAACAAATGTTAGTCTATTATGATTCACCATTTAAGCCACCTTAGTAGAGACTGGAAAAATTGTGTGACTAGAATTTTGGTCATCACATCTTTATAAAAGTTGAGCACCACTTGAACTACAAAACTCGTCATAAGAAAAAATAGTTCATGATCATTTAAGTAAATAACTAATAATATGTACGTATGTTAAGGTTGTAAGCGTTATTTAGTGTTGATTCCTATATTTAATCACTCATACTTGTTATAATTTGTAAAAAAGTTTCAGCTTTTTTATAAGAGAAATTGAGCTGGATATATACCTAGATTCATTTAAAATTCAAATCAATCCTGATTCCCTATAACATTTGATAATTCATCTTGTTTTTTTATTGAACTTAACCTGATTCCCTATAACATTTGATAATTCATCTTGTTTTTTTATTGAACTTAACAGACACGACAGTAACTATTTATGTCATTTATCATGACGATTATTATTACCTTGAATATAAGATAACATATAGAGTGAAATAGAAAATCTCTATTTTTATGCAAGCTTGTAACTTACTTTCCAGAAACAAGGGTATTTTCCTTGACTCAATAAGTCTTTATTGAATCTATTTTCAGCTTTTGAATTTTTATATATATATATATATATATATATATATATATATATATATATATATATAATGTGAATCAAAGATATGTGCTCCATTGTTTTTTATTTTAGAATGATGAATTTCAGTCTAAAAACATAGTCTTTTTGTATGAATTTACTTGTTTGGTCAAAGGATGGTGAAAATTGTTTAAGGGCCATGCGTAATTTAGGAGAAGAGGTTTGTTATATAATGTGAACCCTTTTGTTTATGCTTAAGTAGATTTGGTCTTTGTTTGATATATGTGAAGAAAAGTCCATGCATACTTTTGCTAAAGGTTTTAGTCAAGAGAGATTGAACATTCTTTTGTTTAAAATTCTTTAATTTCTTGAATGGTCGAATCCATTTTAGATACATTATGTTGTTGTTTAGTGATGGTGGATCTTTCGTTTTCGTGTGCTTTTTTTCCTTCATATGATTTGGAAGTATAAATTAGGCTTTGTGTCACTAACTATTCTCACTTCATGTAAATGGACATTTTACCTGCCTTATTCAACATTGAAGAACATATAGGAAAATGCTATAGTAATTTTTTAGTCAAAAAAAAAAAAAAAAAAGAGTTGAGGAAATATGATGTTGTTTTACTGTTATTGCGTTGTATAAGGTGGTGGTGTGATATGGTATACTAATGAAATTTTCATTAGTTCATATGAAGTTTTGTGGAAATTTGGTGAGAATAATATTATAGTAGAAATATAGACTAATTACAATGCTAGCTCTTGTAATAATTAAAATATTTAAGTTTTTTAAGCATGCTCGATTTATGTAATTGGATGGAAAATACTTGGCCTTGAACCAACTTTTAAGCCGCCAATATGTTCAAAGGAATCTTAACTAATGTGGGAAAAAAAAAAAAAAAAAAAAAATATATATATATATATATATATATATATATTAAAAACTCCATATAGTAATATTGGGAAAACATTATTTTAGAAAGTTATTATAGAAAGGTTATTCATAAATGGAGTCTTACGTAAAAAAAAAAAAAAAAAAATCCTTTGGAAAGAATAATATTCATTATAAAAATGATATATCCTTATATATGTATATAAATTCATTTAGCAAATCCGTGCACCTAATTATGTTTTACTACATATATGTTTTACCTACACACAAATTAAATGATTACGTACATGCAAATTCAAATTAAAGAACTACACGCAAATTAAATGATTAGGTACAGATAAATTCAAATTAAAGGATTAGGTACATGCATCAAATTCATTTTACATGATACACTACATGTGTATTACGAAACATAAGTTAAAGGAAGCAGCGCCAAACCGTAAAATTAAATTGTTGTCACAGTCAACCACATATAAGTATTTTAGGTCATTTTATTTTTATAAGTATTTATTTCTATTTGGAGGCATAAATTCTTAACATATGAAAAAAAAAAAAAAAAAAAGAGTTATTATAATGTGGAGTTTATTTCTAAATATAACTGATTCCAAATCATAGTCGTGATTTTTCATTGATCTATGTAATTTATTCTCTTATAGAATATTTCTATACGGTTTTCTTTACTCTATATGTTTGAACACTTGAAGACAGATTCATAGACTCATGGCTCTGATTGTTTTCCATTGTTTGGAAATGGACAGGAGACTAATCACTTTTGACATTTCAAAGATGGACATGATTTGTCGTCTATCTATGTCTAATGTATCTTAGAGATTAATTAGTTGCATGAGAGAGAGAGAGAGAGAGAGAGAGATTTACCATTTTCATCTTTATATATTTAGTTATAGAAAAATATTCCAACTTTTTTTTAAAATTAACATAGAATGAGTGATTAAATTTTCTAGGTACCAACACCAAATTAAAGAAAGCTTACAACCTTAACATATTACCAAGTTATTCACTTACATGATCTATTATACATAATAAAATCTTGTATATATAAGTGGTCAAGTCTTGTCAAAAGCATGACAATATGACTTAAGGGGTGTTTTCAAAAAATTTTGACAACTTTTAATCAGTTATTTAAGCTGAAAAAGTAAAGGGCAGTCTGCTTTTGACAACTTAAATTAGCTGTCAGAATTTTTTGAAAACACCCCCTAATTACACTTAAATAAAGTAAGAGTAGCAACTAGCAAGATTAGGCATGCAATGTTTGGTTTAGTTTGATTCAATTTTTACATTTTTTTTCTTAGAGTTAACCTTTTCTTTTCAAATTATAATAGTACAATTGTGACTATTGTGTGTATATATATTAATAATGATCACTACCCACCAACTATCGTGGACATATCTTAATATATCCACATCTGATTTGTAAAAAAATCATTCTTTTAAATATTATGATTTGAAATTAACAATGTATTGGATTTGTGACATATCAACGATTAACACATTAATATATGCCAATGTTAGATAGAGTAGCAAACTTTATATATATATATATATATATATATATATATATATATATATATATATATATATAAACGGTGGGTAGAGTAGGAATATGTTAATGGACTTCTAATTATGTAGTATACTTATCACTTTTACACTTGATCAAATAATTATATAATTTTGGATAATGTATGCATCTATAATAATTATAATGTAACATATCATAATAAATTAACAATATCTTAAAGTCCGGCAGCCACTAATAGCTAATGCATGCACACAAGTGTTAAAGTAATCAATTTGACGATTCTGAGTTCATTGGGACGTTTGGATTAATTTTCTTTTAAAATAATAATAATAATAATATATAACATCAACGACTGTATTACGTACGAGTTCTTGTTTTAACCTCTTTTTTTGTTTAGGCAATTTAATTTTTAAAAACAATACTTCCATTAGCACATTGTTAAAGACTTAAATTGCATTAAATCATATAAAACATATATAAAGATAAGAATATAAACATAATTATCATTAAATTATTAGGGGAAAGACTTTTAAACGACTTACAGTGGAATAGGGGGACCATATATGATGTTGGGATATTGTTATATGTAATGGAAATTAATATTCATGTTAGATGGAAATATTGTGAACTATATCCAAGAAATTGCATAAAAGTTATAGAAGAATCTTATGGAAATTTGATGAGAAAAATCTTGAAAACACACATTTTCCCCAAAAATAATGTTGCCTATGAACTTCCAAGAAAATATCCACGAAATTTCCATGTACAACAATTAATTATGTGCTAGTTAAAAAGAAAAAAAAATCTTAATTACAAAACAAATTTTTATTTGTAACAATGTTGGCCACGAGTTATAAAAATTTTCAATGACATTGATGTATCTCATTTTAATAAATTTAATTGTGATGTTACCACCATCACTTAATGCTTCTCGACAAGATTGTCTTAAAATCTTATTATTTATTATATTGTGATTTGAATTTATTTTTAGTACTATTACTGTTTATCAAACATAACCATTAAAAAATATATATAACCATTTAATTGAAAAATAATAATATTGTTATTATTATGCCACTGGATTCGTGATTATAAGCCCGTGGGCTGTGGGTCCAAGCTTTGTATGGAAGCCTATTAGGTTATTAATAATAAGGACATTATAACCAGCCCATTAGGCCCAATGGGCTACGCTTATAAGCCCATGGTCCAAACTCCGAAGATGTATGTATAAAGTTGTAGTCAGATATATATTAACATATTTAGAGAGTTTATATAAATAAAATATCTTGTTCTTATAAGTTTTAATTAAATTGCTAAACATATTGATAAAATAAAATCATAAAACCCTGGAATTATTGTAACTTAAATAGATTGTATAACAGGTTTTAGCATCTTATTTTGAAAAAGAAAAAAAAATTCCTAAATCTTTATCTTACATCTAAGTCCTGGATGTATGTATAAGCTCATATTGATAAATATTTATTGAGTTTGTAAATAATATATCCTTATTTTAAAATTAAATTAAACCTAGGGTGGGACCTAAGACACCCATAAATTACTAAACACATCTCAATTAATATGATTTTCAATTAAAAAAAAAAACATAATATCAATTCTACTCTTTCGGAAAAAAAAAAATCCTACTAGTTTCGTTCGGCCACGTCGGCCGAACAAGTATCGCCCAACTAGGACCGAATGAGAGCAGATAGGGTTTTGATAGATTTTTTACGTTGTTTCGTACGATTTTCACATATTTAACTAACTCGTGAAATATTCATCATTAAGTTGACATTCCATTCATCAATAAATTCAAAGCCACAACCTAAAAAAATCAAGAAAGATGAAAAAGAGAAAGAAAGTGAAGGGAAGAGGGAGGATAGAGTTAAAATATTTTTTTTCCTAAAGAATAAAATTGATAATTTTATAATTAAATTTTATATAATTAGGGTGTGCTAAGTAAATGGTGGGATATCTACCCTTAAACATATTCGATAATATAAAATCAAATCTCTTGAAATGATCACAGCTTAAAGAGATTGTGCAACAACTCATACATTCATAACATCTATAAAGAAAAAATATATATTATAATATATTTTTCTTAAAACTATACAATGATCTAAGTATGTATTAAAAAAAAAATAGTTAATTATAATTTCCATGTCGCAATATAAACTCAAAAATATTAACAAAAATAAAATAAAAGGGAAGCATAATGGATATATAAAGCAGTAGCTTTTTTCAGACGCGATAAAGTATAAACCGCGTAGCAAACTCTTCTCCAAATCCGTATAAGTACAGTATGAATGTATAATTTTTGAATGTTCTGCAACTTCTTTGAATTCAATCCACCTCCCTTTAGTCCAACAATTAGGGTTTAGCGAGGTTTTTGTAATGGCTACATTCGGCGCTGCTTCGAACGCAAATCCCAACAATTCCACCGAGGTATTTGTAATTTCTCTTGTTTTTCCTTAGTTAATTAATTGTAATGTTCTTTTGATTCCGCAAATGTTATTGTTTCTTGTTAGAATGTGTGTTTATTGAGTTGTTGTAATGCTTTCTATTAAGTTTGCTTGTTCAATTTTGTTGTTGTGGGCGCTTGGAACAGGTGGTACAAGCTCCTACTGATTCAGTATCAAGCTTATGTTTCAGTCCTAAAGCAAATTTTTTGGTGGCTACTTCATGGGATAATCAGGTATGTTTGTTTCGATAAAGTTGTGGATCATTGTTTATTTTTTGTATTCTTGTTCTATTTTTCTAGTACTCTTTAATTTGTAGATTTTATATCTCTGAGGCGTTTAATTAGTTGACTACTTCAGATGAGGTGATAATTGACGTGAATTATGTCCCTTGCACTAAATTAAGTCATCCATTGTGGCAAGTTTTTTATAGACACCTTCGTTTAGGAGAGATGGTATTCCTCGTGTATCATCTGTTATTTTAATCGTTTCTACATACACTATAGTTATGTCATTTTGTAGATGTGCCATGTCTTGGTAATGTGGGAATAGTAGATGAAACATTACTTGGAAGAGCGGATTTTGGTAATGTAGGAATTTGTCTTTTCTTTATGTGTATATTTTCTGTTTGATGTGGTCTTTCATATTAAAGGGGTGTTCCTCAAACAATTTTTTCGTCACTGGTTTAGTTTCTGAGTGCTAACTTGGTGCATCTTATGAAAATTCTTCTCAGGTGCGATGTTGGGAGGTAATGAGATCAGGAACCACTGTCAGCACTGTTCCTAAGGCATCAATGTCACATGACCAGCCGGTAGTTTTCATTTCATAGAAGCATGTGATAATTGCTGCTTTCAAATTATCTTTCACTTTTTAAATATTACTTTCAATGTTTTTCAGGTATTGTGTTCGGCATGGAAGGATGATGGAACAACCGTCTTTTCCGGAGGCTGTGACAAGCAAGTTAAAATGTGGCCGCTATTATCAGGTGGCCAACCCGTTACAGTGGGCATGCACGATGCTCCAGTCAAAGAGCTCGCTTGGATCCCGGAAATGAATCTCTTAGTCACAGGAAGCTGGGATAAGACGCTAAGGTGAATTCATTGGTGTCTTCAATAGAGTTTCTATGATAAGTGTGGCATGTTTAAGTTTCTCCTTTCATAGGATGTGCATGTTCCTGTATGCAATATTATTTGCTGGATCATGAATGCTTTATCTGATTTCCTTGACAAAAATGGGTGGTGGACATTATTTGTCAAATATTCCTCTTTCAATGCTATCTTGTTTGTTTGCAGTCTTATTTTATATTATCTGATATGCTATTTTCATTTATTACATAGGATGGTTTTAATCAAGTAAAGGTGCTGTTTCTTTTCAGGTATTGGGATCTGAGACAGCAAAACCCAACTTGGGTGCAACAACTTCCTGAGCGTTGCTACGCACTTACTGTTAAGCATCCTCTTATGGTTGTTGGAACTGCTGATAGAAATCTTGTTATCTTCAATTTGCAGAACCCACAGGTTTTCTTCTTTCTTTTAAGTTTTTTTGAGATCATTCTAACACGTTTCATAAAGCATATGATAACACGTTGTGTCTAATGATTTCTACATTATAACATTTAGTAATGGAAGATGCTTGGAAAGAGAAAACATATGACTGCTTGTAGATATAAGCTTGAATTTTCTTATATCTTTTTACCACTTTGTAGAGAGTGAAACCGTAGTCTTCATTGGCATTACCATTTAGTTTTTTTGTCATATTGTTGGCTAAATCATTTCCTCTGAAGTGCTTCATGTTTTCCAGATGTTCTTTGAATATAAGTTAACTTCTAAATTCTTGGATGTTTCTAAATTAGCTAAAGTATGACATACGACTTAGGATATAAGCATTCCAGAGAAAGGGTGAAAAGAACTTCCTTCATTACCTTAGATCTCTCTGAGCATGTCATTGTTGTGAAAAGAATCGTCTCTGCAGCCTGCAGGTTTATTTCCTTTCTTATTTTGGTGAAATCTCAAGTACCAGTGGATCGATGTATTCTTTGAAAACATGAAATGTTGGATTTTATGTTGATAGATTGGCAGTTATTGCAATTTAAGCTCTGAAGTTTTCATGATGCACTGACAGGAAAAAAAAGGTGTTCTCATCATTCTTGCATCTATTTGGCAAACAAATTGATGACATGGATTTCTAGATCTTCGAGGAGTTTGATTTAGTATGACATAGTATGTCCAATCCAGTTGTTAGTTGATCCCATTGAATTGGACAACTTTTTCGGTACTCATATTGAAGAGTGAATATTTCAAACTCAATCTCACAGTAAATTTTGAAATACCTGCGAATAGAAGCTAAGTGGTCAAAGGCCCAACTTACTAATAAAACATCAAGTCAAACGCAACAAACATTTGTTTGGCTGAACCCTAAATGGTCAAGCTGAAAAGGTAATCTTTACTAACTAACATGTATGGTTAGTTAATTGAACCCTATGACAAAACCTAAAGAAAAAATGTTAATAATATGCCAGGCCTCATTTAATTGATCTGAGCCTTGCAAAATATAATGAATTTGTTTAAGGACATATACTTGTTCAACACTGTATAAAAAATGTCAAGTTCCATATTTACATCAAAACTAGAAGCTCGTTTAGTTTACCTGAAGGTTTGCAAATTCTATGCCAATGAGGTCCTAATCTTGTATATAGTTTTGGAATGTCTTGATAACAATGTCATTTTATTGGTCAAACGATGTGTTTCCACTTATGGACAGATCTATTTTATGGGTCAATTTACCATATTTTATGTTCTGACTTTTGCTTGTACACATCCATCTTACTACTCCTTGGACTCTATAATAACAGAATCATCTTCTTTAGCTATGACTTGTACAAATGATTTGGTTACTGACTTACTGGGCACAAAATACCTTTTCAGTCACGGCGTAGTCTGTTTTATTATCTTGCACTTTCCTCTTGGCCAAGCGTCAAAGGAGCAAGTTGAACTTCTATGTTATATTTTTAGCTTTATCTATCTTCAGTGATATTATATCAAATGCAATATGAGATTTATGAGGTACTTAGCTGCAAAAATGATGAGTTGCTTCTTTGGGCGCCAGGCTGAGTTCAAGAGAGTTCAGTCACCTCTGAAGTACCAGACTAGATGTTTAGCTGCTTTCCCTGATCAGCAAGGTTTCTTGGTAAGTTTCCATGTTCTTGAAAATTTGTGATGTCAATCATCTTATATCTAATTGAGAGCCTACTCTTTTTCTTTCTTTTTGCCTGAAATGCCAAAACTTTGAATTCAAATCAGTTGCTTCCAGAGTATAAATATTCCTATTTTTGAGGAATAAGCATTTGATGTGAGGCAATTCACACGAACTTGGATGACATTTCCATACAAAGGGGAAGTTAATCTGTCCTGTGTTCTTTACATTTCTGTATCATTAATATGGAAGGGATTTTACTTTTAACTTCTCGCTGTACATTTTCAAGTTTCTGGATGCCAGATTTCTCAATCTTGTTTTCATCTCTATTCGTGTTTAGTATATTTTAACATATTAAAAGCTCTATGGAAGTTATACTAATTCTTTATGTTATTTTTAAAGTATTTGAGGTCAAATGTATCTTTTCATGCTATGAACTAATGATAATTCTTGTAACTGTTTAACATTGAATTAACTCATTATAATGTTGCTTCCTCTGACAATTTTCCCGTAGGTTGGATCAATTGAAGGAAGAGTTGGTGTACATCATCTTGATGATGCACAATCAACTAAAAACTTTACTTTCAAGTGCCACAGGGATGGCAATGACATTTACTCGGTCAACTCATTGAATTTTCACCCTGTAAGACAATCCTCTCTCTCTCTCTCTCTCTCTCTCTCTCTCTCTCTCTCTCTCTCTCTCTCTCTCTCTCTGTGCATGGCATCATCTTTCTGGCTTAAGGTTATTTACATTTTGCACTTTGCTATGGTGTGGAAAGAAATAAAAGAGAGGGGGGGGGGGGGGAGAGAGATCTTATGATGAGTTGTGTTTGCTTGAAAATTGAAATAGTTGGTATGGTTATTCCTTTAAAAAAAGTTATGAAATGAAGTGAAATAGAATACAAATGAAAAGGAGTTTTTTTTTTTTTTTTTTTTTTTTTTTTAAGTCTTGTCTGCCAAAGGAAAGAGCCATCTACTGCATTTTCAAATTTTCATTATATTGTTCGAACAAAATTCCTGATATGAATCTTATGGCTGTCTCTTGTTCTTTTGGACGCATGTCTTTTATTCACTGTTTACTAAGCACACTTATATGTTGAATCATCTCTGGGTTGTTTCATTTTTTTATTTTCTGCCCAATATTATGTTTCACGAATTTGTAGCAGTTTCTGCACCTTGTGCTGAACAAAACTACTATCTTCCACATTTCAGATACATCACACATTTGCTACTGCTGGATCTGATGGAGCCTTTAACTTTTGGGACAAAGATAGCAAGCAAAGGCTCAAGGTATAAATTGACTTCTGTTTCAGTTTTTTATTATTCTTAAGTGCAAAGCCCTAATATAGCACTTATGTCTCTCATCTCACTATTTTTTAGTTAATTATTTATAATTCTCGACTATTTAGGCTATGGTGAGATGTAGTCAACCAATACCTTGCAGCACCTTCAACAATGATGGTTCCATCTATGCATATTCGGTATGCTTTCCGCTGTGTTCACTAAAGACTTTGCCTCTATTCTTTTCAACTTTATCTTTGGATTTAAAAAAAAAAAAAGACGGGGCATCAGATCGACCACTCTTTGATATCTTGTCTGCAACTGAGTATGTGTTTGAAAATTTTAATAAATAACTGAAATACTCAAGCATACTCAAGCACCCTGGATTTGTTCACTCAAAAATTCAGGTATGTTATGATTGGAGCAAGGGGGCCGAAAATCATAATCCATCAACAGCCAGATCGTATATATACCTACATCAGCCACAGGTACCTTAACATTGAACTGCTATGCGTGTTTTCAGTATCTACTTTCACCTCTTAATATCGTCTCTAATTCTCTGGTGCTATTCATGTAGGAGTCTGAGGTCAAAAGCAAACCACGTGTTGCAACAAGTGGTAGAAAGTGAAGTTTTTCATCCCATTTTCAGAGAGCCACCACGATTACGTACTCTGTACATTGAGAACGTTTTTGCCATATTGCCCTTTAATGTGTACAATTGTAGCAGTATTACATAGAGTGATTAGCAGAGCAGATCATCATATGATGTTTCAGTATTCATCAGTTTAGTGTGGATTTATTATTCTTCTATCTGTTTCCTGTCATAATGTTTTTTGCAAAGTCGGGTTGAATGACTTCTAACTGTGGTCTTTGTTTCAAAGTTGAAACCTTTTGGGTTAAATTTAAGTTGGATTGGATTTTGATATGGCAAAATTAATGTTATATACAATCCATGTCTACTTAGAAGTATCGGCAAAATCCAATAGAAATCAAGTCAGTATAATTTACTCACATCTTTGTTGCTTAAATTTGAAATGTATGCGACACTGAAATAGCAGATTAATAATAAACAACATTGGGCTATTCACCTTGGAAAATGAGTCAATTTTTTTTTAAAAATAATAAATACATTTATGGTTCCATTACAATTCCTGCAGTGGTATTTAACATCTGAAAATACAAGTGATCACCTATAACGTATAGACAACATATCACCAAAATTCTGGAACATTATGAAAGGGTTACAAACAATCACAAATACATCAAATATAAAAGCAAACAAGAAAAGAAAACTCATATACAATGCTGAAAAAAGATCAAGTGGAATATAGAGGGCCATCTCCTAACCCGAAAGATTATCTTGGCCCGGATAATTCATCGGGCCGGACGTTGGATGTAGAGTCGATGATTATCCAATCAGTGGTGGGGTGATGCACGTGACTAACCTCTTGTCGGAACACTTCTTCCTTCTGCCACTCCTCCCACCTCTCGGCCAACCCATCACCTTCGAGCATTCTGACTACTTCCGACATCTTGGGACGTTCCAACGGGGAGCCCTGTGTGCAGAGAAGAGCGACTTGGATAAGCTGCTCCACTTCTTCATCAATGTAATCACCCTTAAGATCTGCATCTACTAAAGTTTCCAGCTTTTTTTCCTTGAGAAGTCCCTTGACCTAAGATCATAAAACAACGACAATGTGTATATATACATGTCAAATCATACAAGTAAAATTGAAGAAGTCTAATGAAGTGTTCAGATTTTAGGAATATATGAAGTGTATCTGAAATGAAGCTCACCCAGTCGAGTAACATGACATCGTCATCATTAGCAAGCCGAGCAAGATCAAAAGCTCTTTGCCCGGTAATGAGCTCAAGAAGCGTGACCCCGTAACCAAAAACATCTGTTTTTTCAGAAGATTTACCGGTGGACAGGTACTCGGGAGCTATATGACCGATTGTTCCACGTACAGCTGTGGTGACATGCGTATCTTTGTAGTCCATGAGTTTGGCCAACCCAAAGTCACCAACAACCGCTTCAAAGTCCTCATCCAACAATATATTGGCAGCTTTGACATCACGATGAATAATTTTAGGGTCACAGTGATCATGCAAATAAGCAAGTCCTCTTGCAGAACCCAGTGCTATCCTTTTTCGTATTTGCCAATCAAGTGGAGGTTGTGAGTCTGGTCGATCTGGAAAAACGAATCAGAAGGTCATTATAAGTTTACAACAGAGATACAGCTCAAGCTCAACTAGACTACTGTGTGTGGTCTCGCAAAACCAGATGAGCAAATTGATTATGTATTTTAAAGCAAAAATAGAATTCTTCTAAAGTTCAACTGATTTCTTCTAAGCCAGTTAACCATAGTAAAAAGGTAATACAAAAATCATGTCACTACCTCTTAAACATGATGCTACACTTCCATTAGCCATATAAGGATAGACAAGCACCCTCTCTGTCGGCGTCATACAAAAGCCACGCAAGCGAAGTAAATTCCGATGTACGGCCATGCTGATCATCTCTACTTCTGTTTGGAACTGCAGCTCTCCACCTTGAGTACGCTCTTCTTTTAGTCTTTTAACTGCCACTAGAGAACCATCTGCTAATCGACCTTTGTAAACCTTACCAAATCCACCTCTCCCAAGAATATTTGAGTTACTAAAAGCATCTGTTGCAACTTGGAGTTCACGTAGAGAAAATCTTTTGAGCTGACCCAAATGAACCTCAGGATCCTCCTCAGCTGCAAGTATTTGAAGTATAAGTGAAAGGTGTTGATTTGATGATATCTTAATAAATCCACTTACCAGGAACATCAAAGAAATTATCTTGTGGCTTCTTTCTTCGGTACCAAGCAAGTGCAATTGCAGGAACAGCAAATACAAATGCAGCTGCAGCAGCAACTCCTCCTGCAATTGCTCCAGTAGCACCGTTGCCAACTGCAATGGTGATCAATTTGTAAGCATGTACTTTTTGTTCATCTTAAAAACAGTATTTTAATCCAACAATGTTGGTTCTATTGATCAACACAGAAAATCTGATGATAGATCAATATATATCGAACTAAACGACCAAATTTAATTTTTCAACAGAATGATCAAAAGCAGAAAAGTAATAGATGAAGAGAAGAGGGTTTACAGCCTCGAGAAGTAGATGGGGTTCTTGGTGGACCAGGAGGTGGTGTTGCTGGAGGTTTATCCAAGGGATTACCGGCAAAACTGAAAGTAGAAAGTCATTAATCAGCAATAAATTGTCAGAGACATTGCATATAACAAACTCAGAGAGCCCTCACCCATAAAATAATAATAATAGAAATGGTATGATTTAGACCTTATAGGAGTGAAAAGCTGAAAGGAACCATTAACTGGAGTTGGTCCTGTAAGCTGGTTATTTGAGAGATCACTGCATATATCAAACATGGAAATCGATATTAGCACGTCTAAAGGAAAAAAAATAAAAAAAAGCACCAGATGAAAGATGATCCATTGGCTTCCTACGTACAGGACTTGAAGTGTATTGATGTTAGTCAGAGACATGGGGATATGTCCGGTCAGAGTGTTGTTGTTGAGCCTCCTACATATTGCAAGGACAAACAAACACTATTCAGTTTCAAATAACAAACACAAACAGAGCACAATACAGTCATGTTGTCATCACATGTAGCACAATTATCCACTGTCTGGAACATCTTTAGCAATATAATGATATAAAAAGAAGATTTATGTAGTCATAGTCGAGGCCAATGAATTACAGCTGCCAGACACAGCATCCACTTTTGTCGTGATTTATAGCAAGAGGACAATGCAACAACAGGGTCAAGAAGTTTACTAAGATATTTCTTCATTGAAAGAGACAACCTAATCCTTGAATAAGCTAAGGAATTTACTCGATTAATGATAGATTATCACAAAATAACAGATATATTAGCCCCCTTCTTCATACTTCAAATTACATGTCATAAAAGGTATGATAATGTTAATGACTTTTGAAAAGAAATATAAGAAAAAAACTTTCAATAGATCTACTATGCAAATATGTAAATAAAATGATCCAAATCCCATATACCGCCTACTTCAGAATGGCAGATATCATACCCATACAGTAGGAATGACATCTCAAGGAAAAGGAAAAGGTATAAAATAGAATCAAAAGGTCTGATAAAGAGAAACCCATACAAGAAACGTAGTCTCTGAAGCTTGCCCAATGTGTCGGGGATCGTACCACTTAGCCTATTTAGATAAAGATCCAAGCTAACCAAGTTCATCAAGTTTCCAAGCTCAGGTGGAATTCCTCCATTAATATTATTACTGTAAAGTTCCCTGCCGAGAGAGAGAGAGAGATAGAGATCAGCACTTGAAGACCATTTACAAGAAAAATGTATAGTTTACATTTAGCTATAGGTTCACATATACAGCTAAAATATTCCCTTCAAGTTATCAAATTAAAGAGATGGATGAAGTTATTGCTTTAGCATGTGGGTGAAACTTGATTGTCAGCTACAAATACCCTTGTTGAGTTGCACCAATCTTTACAGCATTAATGTAATAAATGTATTGATGTACGATATAAAAGATATACCTTTTCCATTTCTATAGAAGTCAAACCAATAGGTGAAACTCAGATTAATGGAGCTGATTATTTTTTGAAATTTTAAGAAACAAATGTAGAAGATCATTATCTAATTCACGCACTTCAATAAAGTTGCGTTCATACACAAACACAGGACAACCAAAGGGCTTTAATGCATCAAAAATATGAAAGGAGCTTATAAAATGGTCGTGGAGCAAGTAAGAAACTCAGCCTACTCAAGATGTCAAACTGAAATTTCCAATTCATGGAGATAACCAAAAAGAAGAAAAACAGAACCTAAGTGACAAGATAAATTGCTTGTACATCTCTCTGCTTGGCGTAATGGAAAAGACCGTATAAAAGAACAGAAGAAGTGAAAAACTCGGATAATGAATGCCATAAGCATATTTCGTCAATAAAGTAATTCAAGAATGGGAATAACCAGTGAAAATATGAACATATGATCTCTAACAATTTAGGTGATCAATCAACCATAAGAGGCATGTACCTTTTTCTAGCTTATAAACTAATCAACCACTTACAAAGTTAACAGCATGCGCTCATAGGGAAATTAACCCAACTATTCCTAAAAAGTATTTGAGATGAACAGGATTTCAGATAATCAACTGGAAAGATAACATCAAATCCATATCACATTGGCATAATAATTTTAATCCTTGAAGAGCAAAGAGAAATAATAGAGACTAAATGTAAGTCAGGATATGTACGAATATAATACAAAATAAAGTGATGCAAATTTGGATAAGCAAAAGCATGCTTACAAGTACTGTAAAAATTGGAGCTGACCAAGCTGTGAAACCAATTGTCCAGACAAATTTGCATTGCCAAGATCACTGCATAAGTACATAAGCAAATGTAATCAATAATCCAACAATACGGAAACAGAAGCAAATACAGCATATTGACTAGAGGATAAAACCAGGCTTACACTCGTGTAACATAATTGTCATTATTGCACGTTACATGAAACCAAGTGCAGGGATTGACAAGGGTCGGATCCCAGCTCTGAAGAACATTGTTAGGATCGGCCAAATTGCTCTTCAATGCATTCAAGGCATCCCCTGCCACACGTATTTTAATATATTACATTAGTTTAATTCTCGGACTGGGATTAAGCTACAAACAAAACAACAACACCATAATCACCCGGCCAACAATTTCCCGCGACATTATTAAGTCACTGGTGAGACTTAACTTAACAAGAAACACCAAGACTCAAAGCATTTCCAACTTAAAATCATCCAAAATGTGCTTCTTTTGTTATCATCCACACTATCATTAACATTTTAGACGAAAATCATTTAAAATACGCTTCGTTTGTCGTCACCCACTCTAAAGACAAAGACAACAAACTCATACAATGGGCATCCCATAAACAAAACATTTATCAGAAGGTTACAAATCTTGAATTGGCTCAGAATCCACAAATTCAAGAGCAATGTAAAAAAGGCAAATTACAACTCAATTTACTCAAGTCAACGACCAATTGATTACATCAAATTCACCAACCAATAAACCGAAATCAAAACCAGCAACAAACAGCTAAAAATAGCAAATACAAACAAATAAAACAAAACAACAGACCTTCAGCATTGGTAGAAACCCGCGAAAATCTCACAAACACCAGAATTAAGCAGAGAAAACCCCTGCGCAAGATCACGGCCATTGACCACCGATCCATAGCAGCCTTTGACTCCAAATTCACTACTAAAACCCTAGGCTTCCATCAAAGCCTACACTGAGTCCTCGATTCCGACAATTAAAACTACATAACCAATCAGAAACCGCTCAATTCAGACAACACGAATCAGCCTGAAAAGGCAAGAATTGAAATCACAGAAACAGCGTAGCAGAAGCAACAAACAGTCGTGATTTATGGGGAACGCAAACGAGCAGTAACAGAGAATAAAATGGAAGAAGAGAGCCTTGGGAAATGGTGCTAGATATTATTTGTCAGTGAAAATTGGGTGTAGAGTGTTGAGCGGTCCGTGAATGGCAAAATGGGAAAGGAGGGTTGAAGTCGTTGCAGAGAAAGGGAGACCAAAAAGAATGGATACTACGTTCTTAGTCAAACTCTTTCTCTCTCTATATCTAATCTCTCTCATATATACTATTTTATAATATTTGTTATATTTAATAGAAAATATAGTGTATTTTAGCATTTAAAGTAATATTGGAAAGCATGTGAAATAATATGATAGTTAATATATTTCATGAAAAAAGGTAACATGATTTATCGAAAATGATAACATGTCCATTGTGGGCAACTGTTAATATGTCCACAAATGATGTGTAATGATCTTATTTCCCAGTTGTATGAAAAGTGAAATTAATAGGTATACTAGATTTTTTACACATCAACGATAGACACATGTTATGTGAAATTAATGTGCCAACAGTGGATAGGATAACAAGATTGTATGATTTATCATGAAAAATAATACTATTTTGTGTGACAATTAAAAATAGGATTGGGTTGTCAAATTGCACTCCATATAAGAGCACCATTTCATGTGACATATTTATAAAATTAAAGGTTTACATGAGAGTCGTTTTTTGATTGGGCTAATTTAAATGCAAAATAATTGTTATATATTGTATTAAATATAAAATTATGAAAATTTTAAGTAGGTAATTGGACCAACATTGATATATATATATATATATATATATATATATATATATAATGACTCGATCATCAATATATATTTTTTATTAATGGGAAAATGTGCACGTAAATTGTGGTTCAGAAGGTGCTTTAAATGAAAAAAAATTGTATGCATATTTTTCTACATATTAATGTTTCATGTCCAAATACTATTACTTTTACAATTTATATGTTTTTCAAATTTATTTGAGCTAAGTTGAATTAAATGGAGCTGACGACGACCAAAAGAAAATGACGATTAAATCAAGTTTAATCAGACGAGCCGACACTGAACCCGTAGATTTCTCAGTGTAGGCTCATATTTTGAGTTTTTGAAAAGAGTCCAAAATTTAAGGTTTGTAACTTGTTTTCATGAGGATTTTAAGAGCTGGAAACCTATTAGAGGCGCCACCAACACGACAACATGCTAGTTATAGTATTTTATGTATTTAGAAATTTATATATTTCATTTTATTTAGTTTTCAATTATGATGAAGATGATTCAAGACTGAGAGAAAGTTTGATCTCAATTTTCTCACAGTGCGATCTTATTCTGTAACACTCAATTAATTCGTTTGTTTTATGGAGTTATTTGTGTTATTAGATTTGTATCAATGTTTGATGTAGGAATGGATTGTTATATTCAATGATGTTTATTCTTCTATTTATAATAAATGTTGTACTCCGTAAATATTACAATAATCGATTTGTTAGTAATAACTAATTTCAGTAAGGAGAACATGAGTTCAAGTTAAACGGGCCAAACTCCTTGACTTAGTCGATCATTCTAAAACTCTGTTTTTTTTGGTAAATTAAATTTAAAGGTTGTGTCTACTAAATTATTTATCAATTAGGGTGAATTGCGATTGTATATATCATTAATTTCATACAAGTAAGAGATGATTCAAATATTTGATATTCAAAACTAAAAATATCAAGGTTAATTGAATTAATATTGCATCCGATTATTAAAAAAAGGAAATAATATGATAGCTAATCTGAAAACTGGACTATTTTCGTAATTATTTAGTTGATCTCTAACTTGTTTCCAATCCAATCGCCCATTTTTGTTACTATTGCATTGATAAATTAGCATTTAATAAAATTAGACTGCTCTGATTTGTGGACTCCAGTTCACCACCTGTATGAGTTAGTGAAGAAAAATATTTATTTTTAGATGTTTCGACCACATTCATATTTTATTAATATATTTAAATTTATCCTGGTGATTATCAAAATAAAAATGCAATCCTCCTAAAATTAATTCGACGACTAATTTACAAAAGAGTAGGTTTTGTGTGAGACTGTCTGGAGTTGTTATGGGAACAAAGGTTTTGCTCTATTATTATTATTATTATAATTATTAAGAAAAGTAAAAAGGAAGTGGTCAAATTTGGAATATATAGGCCCACCACACGGCCGCCAAATAGGAAACTGGATGACACTGACTGTTCTCACCAATTCCGGAAATTCAATATAATAAACCCCCATTTCCAGTAATTTATTTAATCATTCTGGATTATTAAGTCATCTAAAGTTTTTTCCCCCTTTCTAAACACGTGTTTGATGAAATTAGGTATTTTTAAAATGAAATTTCATCTTGGAATGGACTTCTAAATTATAATATTCCTCAACAAATCATGATAACATTATTAGAAGATATATTTGGTGAATCGATATACTTATTTGCAGTAAATTAAATATTCGATTGGTTAGAAAAGCATGAATAATGTGGCGATGATTAATTATTCGAGTTATCGCATGCATACAAGTCTTACATTTTAGAAATATGGTAATTATCATCTTATAAATTTACGATGGATCTCTAAAAATTACGTACAAAAAATAAATTTTAAAAAGAGAAATATAAATAAATAGTCCTATGATCATATTCTATTGTATATAAAATCTCATAAATATCATAAATATATGTTATTTCTCTAATGAGATATTCTGATATAATTAAAAAACATAATATATTTCATTCAAATTAACATACTAACCACGAAAGGTTCTAATTAAACATGACC
The DNA here is from genome assembly GCA_946896805.1 of Scutellaria galericulata. Lineage (NCBI taxonomy): Eukaryota > Viridiplantae > Streptophyta > Magnoliopsida > Lamiales > Lamiaceae > Scutellaria > Scutellaria galericulata. The sequence continues at coordinate 26,914,375 of OX335784.1, read as the reverse complement.
CTAATTTCTAACATCAATATTACATTTTGCCTATAGTAAGAAAGGTTGTTAATTTTGTGTTAGTGAATCGATTGGTTCGGACATACTTAATTACAGTGCATTGAAGCTTGATAAAAATAGTATTTTTGAAAATAATTTTAGCTTGTCAATTAAATCAAAATTGATCGAGATTCGTTCAAGCCAAATATGAGTAAAGGTCAAATATATATGTTTCCCACATCAAGTCGAGCTTTAATTATATTTTAATAGAAAAATATTTAATTTTATCAAAATCAAGTGGAAACATTTTTCTAAGATTGATTGCAAATGATTTGGTTTGTTATTTAACTCTATTCTATGGTGAAAAAAAAAAATCCAATAATGAAGTAAACAAACATCATTATTTTGCACACGAAAGATTTGATTAGAAAGGAATTTTTCACAATTCAAAGACACAATTATATATGATAATTGGTAGTAGATATGTTTTTGCTAAGAAATGATTAAGGGATGCGTATGATTCTTAATAATGATACTGTCTCATCAGTTTTATCTTGTGAGACGGATCAATACATAATTAATAATCCACGAAATAAATACTGATTTATACAAATAATTTAATTTATAAATAGTGGGTTCGAGCTTATGAAATTATATCCGTGAGAGAATCATATATGTTAAAAGAAATTGATAGCTTTGTTATATAATTATGGGAAACTTTTATATATAAAAAAAGTTTATGAATAAATTAACACTAACAAACCCACTCATTGAACATGAGAACTCAGTATGTGGTCTATACTTGTCTCCATTCTTCTTTATAGCTGTTTAGTGGAACACATGGAATTGCCATTTTGAGAAGATTGATCAACAGTCCAAGAAGATATTATTGAATTTTGACAAAATAAATATTAAAATGCATCTTGTGGTTTACTATAATTCAGTTGGTTCATTAAGTAATAAATATCTGTCCAAAAATTCCGAAAAGAACTCTTATAAGATCATCTTATCAATTGATTTGCAGTAATGAACTTCTTCTCATCAAGATTATCTATGAAACTACCTCATATGAATTTTTGAGAAAATAATAAACTAAAAACCCACATGATTTTAAATTTATGCATGTGAAGTTTATTAAGCCCGAAATATAGTGAACCTTAGCATGTCTAATATCATGGGCCGAGACCCAGTGGACTTATTAACTCTTGACTGTTCTTCTCGGCCCATTTAAAATATAGTTTCTATTTCTGGATTTAAAATATAGTAGTTATTTTTTTGCATCACGGATCCAAACATATCCTAACATTCCATGCATCATTCTTTCCTCCAAATTTAATTTATTTCACACGATATCTTCTTAGGTCTCGTTGGGTTGCCAATATATTACGGGCATTATTGTTAGCCTAAAACGTAGCGAAGCTTTGTCTCATAAATTATATGGGCAAACAATTTCATATAAATTTTTATTTCGAAGTCATACAAAAGAAACAATAAAAATACAAAAAAAATGTTAATGGGCCAAAAAATCTATTCATCTTACTCAACGGCTGCTTTTTTCGTGGGCTAAGCCCATGATACTTTCTAATGTAGAAAATCACCTGTCTACTAAATTCCTGTCCACATAAAGCGGGCTTAAATATTATTCGGGGAAAAAAAAAGGCTTAAATAATGTGCAGCTTCTCAATCATATTGAATTTGAGAAAAACAACTCATGGTTGGATCTTAAATTTTAGTAGAAAAATGTTGTAAAAGGATAATTTTACTAACACAAATGTACTTGTGCACCAAATGCACGGATCTAGGGTCAACCTGACCTGGGACACATTTCACGCGTCCCACTCGCGCTCACGCTCCCAAACCCTAGCCCAAACCTTAGCTCAAACTCTAGTTTCGCAGTTATGTTGGTCTAACTTTTTAGTTTAATGAACCTAACCTTTTAGTTTCCCGAACTTAACCTTTTAGTTATGTTCGCATAACCTTTTGCACTGTATGCATGACAGACCTATAATACCTTTGAAAACATTTATGTTGTAATAATATAATTTTTATACATAATAATTTAACATTTTTGTTATAATAATATAAGCTATGATATTTGTACATAAAAGTTATATTAATATAACATACAAGTTAAATTATTATAATATAAAGGTTAAGCCATACTATATGAATTTTTAAAGTGAATTTTTTTTAAGTAATATCACTTAAATGTTATGATATATGTATGTAAAGGTTATACGAATATAAAATAAAGGTTATACTTGGTTAACATAAATGTTACATAACTTTTAATTATATTTTTTATACTGAAAAAAGTTTAAATAATTTTACTTAAAGATTATGATATTTGTACATAAAAGTTATATTCGATAAACATAAAGATTATGTCAAAAAAAATAAAAAAAAAACTGAGCGCGGATCTGGGCCGGACCAAACCTGACCCGATTCGACTCCCGCCCAATTGCATAGATCAAGATCCATCCACTTGGTGCATACAAACACTACTCTTTTACCAAAATGATATAATATCGTGCTTCTTTCTTTTCATTGAATTTCCTTCTATAGTTCTTACTCTTTCTTGATTCAAGCATAGTAAAAGTTTCTATAAATATAAAGAACTCTAAGCAAATCACATATTTACAAAAAAAAAGTTTTGAATTACTTATGTTTTAGATAAATGAAAGTAGGGATGGAGAATGATTCAATTGATTTATGTAATGTAGCATGACAATCATAAAAATGAATGCCTAGATTCAAGGATTTATACCTTGTATCCATGTCAAATGTCAATGAAAATCTAATTTTTAGAGTAATATATCAATATAATCCTATATGTAAAACGTTCAGATTATATCGAAATGTTATATATAAAATGGCCAATTACACTTCCTTATGTACTTGTTTATAAAAGACTAATTTACAAGTATAATTTAATTAAAAAAAAAAACCACTACATATTTTATAAACTAAATTCATAAATCAATATAATAATGATTATTTAATCACGTTTCATGAAATTAAATAAATGATTTCATAAAGAATCTTGTGGTGATGTGGGGATAAATTCTCTGACAACCAGTGTTCTAAAATTCGGTTTAAGCGGCCGCTTAAGCAGTGTATAGGTGCTAGGCGGCTTGTAGCCACACTGATTTTTACTTATTCGGCCACGTTAAGTGCTAGGCGGTCCTAGACAGAACAATTCAGTCCTAGGTGGGTCTAGGCGTCAAAAAACTATTTTTTTTCTTCTTTTTTTTTCCTTTTTCTTTAGCAAAACGACGGCATTCTTAATGTATTATAGACTTCTATCAAATTATTAATATTATTTAATTCGATATAGATAGAAAATTAACGCATTGAGAAATATAGATAAAAAATAATTTTATAATCATTGAATAAGTCATATATAAATATAATTTAAATGAGATATTAAGTTTTTATTTTACCTCTAACATAAACTAAAAAATTATATATATATATGACTTTCAAAAAAATTTAAAGATAAAAAATTAAGAAAAATAGTTAAATAATTAAATTTCTATTTAATTTAGATACGACTTTTAGGCGCCGTCTAGGCTACGACTAGACATCCTAGACGCCAATCAAATGCCCGAGTAACGCCTAACAAATTTTAGAATATTGCCGACAACACAGGTTCAAACCTCATATGTGATAAATTTTCACTTAAATATTATTCGATTTACATCTCACGTGATTAATAAGTATCGGCCCCTCAAACATGTCTTTCAGTTTACATTCCACCGAATGAGAAGTTTACAATCGCGTGGGGAGGTATTATATCACTCTAATCAAATGAGATTAAGAATGATATAATAAGGAAAAGTGTAGGACTAAACACGTGACAACCGACATAATTATTGTAAAGGCCACAGCAAGTGGGAGTGTATCTTTCATCCCAAGATAGAAATCATAAATTTCAATACCCAATCATATCCAAATACTTTTTAAAATAAAATTTAATATTAACGGCGTGAATTTATGAACTAAAACTGTCATATTTAAATTATTTAGCATATAATTATCACACTTATAATAATTAATAGGATCGGTTACACCTTTTGAAATATTCTTATTTATATTACAACACTAATTAAGTTGTTGGATAAGACAACGTGGTATCCCCTGCCAACCGCAAATTACTTTAATTTTTTTAAATAATTAAAATCCAAATCGTCTTTGTAGAAACCAATAATTGTATGAGTTTATGATTTATAATTAACGAGTATAAAATTTGGAGTGATAACTTTGCAGGCTTGAAAAGTTAATTTATTGCGTTATCAACAAGAAAAAAAAAAAAAAAAAAAAAAGAAGGAAACCATTTCAAACTTATATCATTTATTTTGATTTAGATTTAATTTTATCGCATATTTTTTGCAGTTTTTTTTTCTCTACATTTCGTAATTTTTATGTTTTCATCCACTATTTTTCACATTTTCCTTTTTGTGTTTGCATATTTGAAAATTTAAAAAACTTATAATAATTCATTTTGAGAATTGTTTAAGTTTTGCCAAGTATCTTTAGTAATCACTTTTATTATATAGAAAAATTATGTTAATTCAAATTTTGAAATTTAATACACGTTAGCATAATGATGTCATAATGCATACGACTGAAATGAAATATGAGATTAATTATTTAAGTTAATAAATGATCCAAAATTAATATTAAAAATTGATTGTGGAATGCTTAAAATTTCTCTCTCTCTCTCTCTCTCTCTCTCTCTCTCTCTCTCTCTCTCACACACACACACACACACACACACATATATATATATATAATATTTATGAATCTTGGCAACAAAATAAGCATAATAATTGAATCAAAAAGATAAATCCAATATATATTTTAAGGAATAGATACAACAAAAATTCTAAGTTTGACCTGAAAGTTGAACCATTCTAAAAGGACCGCGAGCACATCCCATTGCCCTATCAAACATTATTGAAACAGACATTTATCAATATTCTAACAATCATGTGACTCCATAATTCACACACACACACACACACACACACACACACATATATATATATATATATATATATATCTTTTTATAAAAATATATAATTTGGACTAAAATGGTACAATTTCATTTTCTATTTTCCAAATTAGATGTAATTATCATAGCATGCACTTTTCCATTCCTGGAGGAGGCTATACTATCATTTTGTTTGGTACTATGATCACGATTTATTGTAATTTATTTTCTACTATGTCTATATCAAACTTTCATATTCACTTACATCCAATTTTTTCAGAAAGAATAATTAAGTACTTTATTAGAGAGCACACTTATTGGTTATACTCTAGGTAGTGCTTGGATTGTTGAATTATGGTATGTTGGGATATTAACCCTTCGAACTTAATTTCTTTAAATATAATTTTCTTCATACACTAGCCAAGTGTGAAAAAGAAAATTTTCTAACTTTCACAATAAAATGCTTTTGAGAGATTTGTTTTCTATTTTTTTATAGTAAGATGTATTTGGAATTTCTTCAACAAACTCCTAAAATATTTTAAACCTTAAGCAGGAGAAGTTTTGTGTGGGATCATTTTACAATCTAATTTCGTAAACTAGATCGATTCATAATTTATAATCGATAAAATAAAGATAGATTCATTTGTGGAAAATATGTTTAAAACTTATAAGTTGATTCACTCCATATTTGGGAGGTAATAATTAAATAGAAGGGATTGATTATAGATGATATTTACCATGCCTCAAATTTTATGGAAATACCTAATTTAAAGCAAAAAATAATGGCATCGAATTGACAGACAAAGACCTCAAAACTCATATCTTAATTTTCATTTAAATATTGTCTATGTCGCCTCGTTTTGATGTTTAAGTCCTCGTCTAATTAAATATACATTTTTTAGGAGATCACATATTTTATTTTATTTTATTTTGAGTTTCGTGAATCTTTTGTTTACTAATTTTGTAACTTACTATTAATGTATGTAAATAATATAATGATCATATCATGTTACATATATAGATATATGATATACATAATTATTAAAAAAAAAGATTAAAACATAATAATGAAATTAAATCTTAAGCATACCATTTTACACTTTCCCAAATCCGCGAGTAATGATAGTATTTAATTAAATAAAAAATCCAATTTAGTTATACTTGAACTATGCACCACAATGCTAATACCATTAGTTAAAATTAATCACTAATACTGCATCAAAAATCATAGCTAACTAATATATATATTAGAAACGACACAATTTTATTCCTTATAGCGCACAACTCCGACTCTTACAACTCAACTATAAAGGATATATTAGAGCTGCTGTAGTAAGTTAGAATCTCATTTTTTAGACTACTCATTTATATTATATATATTTAAAGAACTCACTTAAAATATTTTTGTGAAATGTAGTATAAAATATGATATTAAATGAGTATAAAAAACATATATAAATGACTCATATTTAAGATAATGAGCATGTGCAAGCTAAAATATAGTTTACTATTTTGGATATATATAGAATGTGAGGGGCCCAAACACTAGAAATTCAATATCATTCGTTAATTTGGTAATATTCTCCAATCAATCACGATGCATGATTTGCGGGTTGAGGCCCGTTTCCATGCTGGCCCGCACATCCGATTAGATTGTTACAACCTTTTATTTTGAGATCTAGTAATCATTTGTCGTTTAATTCATATATGATCAATTTACAAGCATTAAATGCATCTAGTATAATATGTAATAATGCACATACTTTATACTGCATATCTATTTTATATATGTATAAATAAAATACAATTTTATAGGAAAAATAAACATATATATTACTTACATACAAGTAAAAGTTGAGAGGTTTATTGATATCTCATGTAAAGATACGTACACTGTAAAATCACTTCAAAATTATTTTATAAACGATTTTCTAGTGATATTTTCAAATTATATTGAAATTACAAAGGTAGTAAACTATTTAACAAAAGATATATAGAGATATTAAAATTAAAAAAAAATATGAAAGTTTGGTTCCACATCCAACTTCATATTCAAATCATGTTCAAGACTATTGAAACCGGAATTAATGAAGATGTCTAAAATTATTGTGATCCATCTAATTCGTAATCTAAAAAAACGGAAATAGACAAATCAATTAATTGTGTGTGTGTATATATATATATATGAAGGGATATTAAATATTTAGCAAAGTTTGGATAAATACTAAAAAATATGAAGAGCAAATTAAAGGTGGTGGTGATGAATTGAATTAGTGGTCCATTAATTAGATGAGCCAGCGTTGGACCACGGCGTCCATGATCGCGACCATAGCCGTGTCACTTCCGCCATCAATCATAAGCCACCTATGGAGTTTCTAATTTGATCAATTATTATGGAATCGTCTTATTTATTTAATTATGCAAAATAACATATCTCATCTTCTATTATATTTTATACTATATATTTTTTATTTTAAAATAATCATCACACGTCAGATATATTAAATGACATCGTTTATTAATATATAACGTGTATTAAATATCATTAAACATGAGATGTACCACTAAATATAATAGAAAAGCACGATCTGTAAGACAGTTACTTCCACATTCCAAAATTTATAAATTAAAATTTGAATTATGAAAATGAATTTGAGCGGTAAATTGTAGGCTCAATCTTATATAATTCTCTTTGTGAAACATCACTCTTTATATAAATGTTTGTATCTGACTAATTCATATTCATCGCCACTATATCTTTGATAACTTAAGTGTATAACCAATTATTATTCCATTCGATCTCAATTAAATATCTTTTATGAGTCAAATTTTGTTTCCAATTATTTGTGTTTTAGCTTTAAATCAATTTTCTTCCAAATTTTTCTTCAATCTCAATCCTGAAGAGATTTCTTAATTTACAATTTACCTAGTTAATCTTTTCCATATTTATTCACACAAGACATAATTAAGGGGAGAGAGAAATAAATAATCACCTTTTTTTAACAACTTAATTTTAGGTTTATGTCTAACTAATTTGATAATAACAACTCTAATTTCTCTAAAATTATGGATACCATGTAAATGGCGGGATGTGCTTCAATGATCCAATTTTGAGAACTCTAAAATAACATTTAGTTAAGATTGGACGGGGTATAATTCAATTAATCATGTCACTACAATCACACGTCTATAAATCTAATTAATCACTTTGATGTCCAACTATCTCACACGTATAAAGCTAAGAGAAAAAATTATATACCTTCGGTGTACATATCCCTAAGGTTATATTTGTGCTGGATTTAAGGCGATTTTTGCAAATTTGGATTTGGGCTTGAGAATGATTTTGTAAATATGAATTTTAAAAATTTTGTGTTTGTTTTGAGATTTTGTAGGGTAAGATTATAGTTAAGATGTAATTTTCATATTGGGAGTTCACAAAAACTCATGTGAGACGGTTTTACGGATAGTTACCGTGAGACGGAGCTCCATCACCTACAAATAACATGTGAACTGCAGGGCTTGGGTTGTAGATGATTGGGTTGTGAATCGGTCCGTCTCATGCAATGTAATAAAAATTCGTGAGACGGTCTCACAAAAGACTCACTCTTGGGAGTTGTAGAAAAAGTAGATGTTGTTTGTTGGATTTGTAGAAAAAATAAAGAAAGTACATGCTTTTACACAACAATTCATGTGAGAGACGGTCTCATTGATAGTTACCGGATGATTGGATTGTGAGTTGACCGATTTCATGCAATATAATAAAAATTCGTAGAAACTCACCCTTACAGATTTTAGTGTCCGCACAATTTTCAGGTTTAAAACAACCGAAAAAACCTATTTATCGTGTTTGAATTCAAGATCATAAAAATTTCCAACCCTACTATATAAATCATTACAAAAGGATTGGGATATGATTAAAATCATTCTTTTTATTTGTTTTCCCTTTTCATTTTTAATTATATTTATATAGTTTTGGAGTGACTTAGTCTCCCTTCCCTAGAGTTCGTATTTCCTTTCAAATTTTTTTATATGAGATTATTTTATGGATAAAATGTTGTAAAATGAAATTTTATTATTTATAATTCAATCTCATTCAATTTTCACAACTTAATTTCTAAATGATTCAAATTCATTTTTTTCAAATAAATATCTAATTTTTAAGTTATAGATTATAAATAAACTCATTTTACAAAATTAAAATTCATAAAACGATACGATAAATATCCTACCTAATATTATCTTTTGGTAATTCAAGGAAACAAATTAGGGAAGTTGTTGCCTTTGGGTTTTTTTGTTTGACAAGAAATTCTGATTACTATATGCTTATGTGGATGTTTCTCATATGGTAGAATAAAAAGTTATCACATGCATTGTTTTGCGTAAGGAAAAAAAAAAGATGGTCTTTCTAATAAATATAATAATATTATATTAAAACTGTGCCCAATATATATTCACAATCTCGATCTGATCTCCACAAAGGAATAATGACAGAGAAATTCACTAAAAAAAATCACATATTTCAATCAAGAAATGAAACTTTGCGGCTCTTCAATCAGAACCCAATATAATGTGTAAAAATTATTAAAAAAAACATTATTTAATTGAATTTGGTGTTATCTGATCAAAAAACAAGGTTAAAAAATTATGTGTTAGATCCCATATTTAAATTAAGTGATGGTCCAATGCACTTCGAACAAGGAATCATGATCTATCAACTTTGTGATGGGTGCACCAACCATATCATTGCTGTTTCATTATAAATGGCAAAATTAAGATTTTATTATATACTCATTTACATGTACTGATCCCAATTATAATATTACCAAAAAGAAAAAAATATCATATCAGATGATCTCATGAATATAGTTATTTAAGATGTCGTACAATCAGAATCCTACCATTCATTAATTAAATACATTTTTATTAATTTATACTAGTATAGGATCTGTGTAATACATGAGATTAAAAAAATAAATTTACTAACATTAGAAAATTTTAAATATTAATTATATATATATAAAAATAATCTATTTATGGGTTTGTGAAATAATTTTCTCACACAAAATTCATAGATTATTATAAAATACATATTTGCAAAAACTATTAAATCTCAATAATTAATAAGTTTGAAAATTTTGAATAATCTTTTTTAATCGACCTACCTTGATTGTAGTTTTTCATTTTTTATTTATTTATATTTTCCTTTCAAAATTTTAAGTTAAATAAATTTCGAATATATAAATGATCTCCATGGTTGAAATCTAGCATGTGATATTTTAACAAATTTAGTTTAAATTTCAATATTATTTACTAATACTTATTATCAACATTAAATTTGATATCATTAACTAGTCATATTAATTAACTTTAAAATTCTACTTTGTAAAAAATGAAATTAATTGAAAAACACATACTCATATCTATTAAATGCATATTTGAATCTCGTTGCACGTGAGACGGTCTCACAAGAGAGCAACTCAAAAAATAGTTAAAAAAGTAGTTAAAGAATTAGAATAAATATAATGTTATAAAGAAAAAAATAAGGTTAATAATTTGATATAGAATTTTATATGAAACGCTTATGAAATTATATCAGCAAGATGAAGCTCCATTTCTATCAATCCAATTTCATTTTCACAACTTAAACTTTATTTTTCGAAACAAGAATATGAATTGATGTATATTTTGAAATTAGATGGATCACAAAAATTCTACCCATTCTTTGAAATGTAATCACATGTGACAAAAATAATAGTACAGCAAGTGGAACTTCATGTCCAATAATAATAAATGATGAATCACGCATGGATACAAAGGCTACGTCATCTACAGTAAAATCTCATATACACAAATTCAGAAGGAATTTAACTAGTGTTAATTCGTAGAGTTTTTCCATTTGACAATTTCTAACTTATTTTATAGATCTGGATGATAATTATTATCATTAATTTTTTTTATAAATCCCAATTATTCAAAATATATAATCTATTAATAAATACTTTTACATAATGAAATTTAAATATCCTAACATAAATTTATTTATTTTAAATATATAGACATTATATTTTTGAAATATAATATAATTATTGTAAAAAAAAAAACTTCAATATAATTATATATATTATTATAAAATTTATGACCGTAGTACAAACTAGTGTATTATAAATGAATAACAACATAAAAATCCCATGAAACTATCTAACATATATAATTTCGTGACATGTTTCACTATCCACAAACCAAATCTATTTCCACAAACTTACATATAGAATTTTGATTGCTCCATTCCTCGTAATTAAATTCATAAAATTCGTAAAATCTTATTCTAATCATAATAAATGAGCTACTAAATTACAAATGTATTAGTCCAATTAAAAAGGTAAAATTTGATATAATTTCTGCCACCTTTTTGGAGTGACCCATGACTTCCTTTTTGTGCAACTTGCAATTCTATCACTTTAATTAATTAAGGCCTAGGGAATGGAGAAGATTATGTTAGTTGAAAAGATGGTATATTGAAAAAAATTATTTAAATAAATAGATGGGAATCATATGGTTGATTTGAACAGTATTGATGTGCTGCAAATTTGGCATAATTAACTTGAACACTGACTCTCTTTTATCCCAAAATAAGAGTCTTGTTTTTATAAATTAAATAGATATATACTTTATCATATTGTATTTGGTGGTGATCTTTTTATCGTACCTTTGAGCAGTTTTTTAAAATAATTTCGGACTAGATTGTCAAATACAGTTCAATTTAAGCATAAAGCTACGCAGTATTTTTCTTTTTAATATTATATATAATATTTAACATAACATAATATTTAAAAAACAGCAAATTTATCAAAGTATTGTATAGAAATTTTTTTTATAAAAAAGGTTTAGATATTAAATCAAGAAAGAGTGTCAGAGTAAACCAATAACAAGATGATAATTTTTTGTTTTATGCTTAATTGTAAATAAAATTTATCGTCTTTTCAAAATTTACAATTTAATCCTAATTTTTCGACATTAACTAAAAAAAATAAAAATAAAAATTACCATATTTTAAAAAATTGTGTTACTACCACCATCATTAAGTTGATGCGTTTGGATGAGGCCGTCTTATGTTCACTATCAATCTTAGGATTTAATATCATCATCGCTGCGAATTGAAGATGAAAGTTATATTTGTCACAATATTCCAATTCCATATAAAAATTTAAGTCCCCACAAAATAGTAAAACCTAATTCCATAGCTAGGGTAGTCTAAAAATGACTGTTTGTAAAAATTTACTCGAAGTTTTACCAATCCTCACCACTCTTCTAAATTATCAAATTGGGCCCTCCTTTACAATGGGTCTCAATTTTTTGGTCTATGTACTATATAATATTTCACATGTTTACCATAACTAAAATAATATGAAAAACATGTTGAAATCAATTCAATCTGTGCAGATTATAAATAATTAGAGTTTTAAATTAATAGATCATAGTCATCAGAAAATGAGGAGGTCTAGGAAGACCATTATCACCAATATATATAAGTCTCTAAAATTTTGCACTTCAATAGGGTTGGCAGAGCCACATTACAGAATATATTTTTATATTTATTTTATTATATATTATTTATTTAGCTTTCAAAATTATTTCTAAAGTAATTAATCCCCTAACCACCCTAAAATAAAATAAAACCTGTAAAGCTCATCTGCATTTTTACAATCTAAGGTGGTTGAATTCGCCCTGTTAATTTATTGATAATTTATCAAATAATTAAAAAATAATATTTTATATAATAATATTAAATAACACATACAATCAACTTTTATTATATTTAGGTTGAAACGATCTGTAAAAATGAGACAGCAAAAAGAAATGTAAACTAAAACTCACAACTTCTAAATCTTCTCACTATAAATTAGTGGTTTATATGTATAGACACAAGAGTCTGTATCTATCACCACCCCTATTACACTGCCATTTATTTTACCCAAACAATTAATTATTAATGAAAAGCTAAGACACAACTCTCTTCCCTTCTGCCAATAAACTCTGAGACAAAACTTCTTATTGAAATTCGTAAAATAACAACAAAACACAGTAAAAAGAAATATCTTCACGGATTTACACAGTCTTGGTACTTTTCCATTGAGAGAGAGAGAGAGGGACAGATTCCCTTGAGTATGATGTAAACAAAGTGCATACTAAACTGGGCCCCATCGCTTATATTGCAATTATCCATCACGGGTTGCTAACAAACAATACCAGTTTAATACTCTCACCATAATCCTCCATGCTTCATCTCTATAAATTTCACTCTCACTCCATTATCTCTCTCATTCTCTCTCTCTCTCTCTCTTCTTTGCAGGAGCTCAAGCAATGGCCCCTGCAAAGCACACTGTTTTCATTTCCCCCTGTTTTCTTATCCTCTGTTTATTCCAACTCTGTTTCAGGCCCGTGATTGCTCAATCCCTGCCCGAATTCGCCTGCGATGTTGCCAGCAATCCGGCCCTGAAGAATCTGAGCTTCTGCGACCCGTCATTGGACGTCACGGCTCGGGTTAGCGACCTCGTGAGTCGATTGACATTGAAGGAGAAGATAGGGTGGCTTGTGAACACTGCAACTGGCGTGAGTAGGCTTGGGATTCCCAATTATGAGTGGTGGTCTGAGGCCTTACATGGGGTCTCCTTTATCGGGCCGGGCACCCGGTTTTCGAGCCTCGTCCCGGGGGCCACCAGCTTCCCTCAGGTCCTTCTAACTGCAGCCACTTTCAATGAATCACTCTTTGAGACAATTGGAAAGGTAATTCTTATATAATGTGAATATATTTGTGTGTGTTTTGTGTTGAATTTGAAGCTGCATTGATGAATGTTTGAGTTCACTTGTAAGTATTGTCAACATGCAAATGAATGGTTTTAGCTTTTTTGGTTGGTTGGTTGTTGGATTTATTGTTCATGATTCATCACCTTTATTTGGTTTGCCAACTATAAAGTTGTTTGCTTTTTTAGCCCTTTTTCAAAAATGTGATCATCCATTCTAGTGATCATGAAGGTTTGATTTTCTTGATTTAAGCAAGTGTGTCACCATCACAATATTTTCTTGAATTTTTTATATTAAGATAATTTGAGACGGCAATTTTGTAGCTAGTGTTCGAACGGATGCACACTACGTGTCGTATTACACACGTCGTTATGTTGATTGAATCAATCCGAAAACGTATCTACGATAAAGTATTACTCGATTTTTGATTGAAGAAATTGTTTATGATTGCTTTTTCAAAGTAGGTTGAATCATCAACCCTCATGGCTCTTTACCTTTAGTCTTTATGTGTTGAAAAGGAATAATACTTGGTTTGAAAATATTGATTAAGATGGTTTAACAAACAAAGATTAATCACCGTTATTGTTAGCTAGCAAGTATGATCAATACTTTATAACTAACATTAATCTTAGCTAGCTATGATGAGGCAAAAAAAGTTGGTACAATTCTTTCACTAGACAAGTGGATTAGGTAACAAATGTAGAAATTTTTGATGGGTCTTAGGTGGTTTCTACCGAGGCACGAGCAATGTACAACGTTGGATTGGCTGGATTGACGTTTTGGTCCCCAAATATCAACATTTTCCGAGACCCCAGATGGGGCCGAGGCCAAGAAACCCCGGGTGAAGACCCGATGCTTTCTAGCAAGTACGGTGCAGCCTATGTAAGAGGCTTGCAGCAACGAGACGATGGTGATAAAGACAGGCTCAAAGTTGCCGCTTGTTGTAAACATTACACTGCTTATGATGTTGATAATTGGAAAGGGATTCAGAGATACAGTTTCAATGCTTTGGTACTATTTCAAAATGGATCAAACTCTCATATGATGAAGTTTATTCTAAGATAAAAAAATTCTAACTTCTTTGTATTTTTTTCGTGTTGTGTTAGGTTACGCAGCAAGATATGGACGATACGTTTCAGCCCCCGTTCAAGAGCTGTGTTCTTGATGGGAATGTCGCGAGTGTTATGTGTTCGTATAATCAGGTCAATGGGATCCCGACTTGTGGTGATCCCGATTTGTTAGCTGGTGTGATTCGAGGCCAATGGAAGTTGAATGGGTAAGTGTTTATAGAGTGAAAATTTTGTAAAATGGGACGAAAAATTCATTCGTTGAAAGGTTGCTCATGTAGGTACATTGTTTCGGATTGTGATTCGCTAAATGAGATGTTCAACGCTCAACATTATACTAAAACGCCCGAGGAAACAGCTGCTCTGGCTGTGAACTCAGGTGTGGACTTTTTGTCGTAAAAATTTGGTATTGATTTAGATTATTATCGAAATAGAAATGATGATCTCTTTTTATTGCAGGTTTGGATCTAAACTGTGGATCTTTTTTGGGCAAGTATGCTCAAACTGCGGTTGATCGTGGACTACTCAATGAAACGACGATTGACAAAGCTGTTTCGAACAATTTTGCAACAATGATGAGATTAGGGTTCTTTGATGGTAATCCAAGCAATCAACTCTATGGAAAACTTGGGCCGAAAGATGTGTGCACGGATGCAAATCAAGAACTTGCACGAGCAGTTGCACGAGAAGGGATCGTGTTGCTCAAGAACACGAAAGGCTCGTTACCTTTATCCCCTGCATCCATCAAGTCTTTAGCCGTGATCGGGCCGAATACTAATGCCACACACACCATGTTAGGGAACTACGAGGGCTCTCCATGTAAGTACACGAGCCCGTTGCAAGGACTATCAGCGTCCGTTGCAACGGTGTATCAGCCCGGTTGTGCGGACACGAAGTGCGTGACTGCACAAATCGATGGGGCCAAGAAAATAGCAGCCGAGGCCGATGCTGTGGTTCTAGTGATGGGATCGGATCAGTCGATTGAGGGAGAGGCTCTCGATAGGGTTAACATTACTCTACCCGGGCAGCAACAATTACTCATATCCAAGGTTGCTAGTGTTGCTAAAGGACCCGTGATTCTTGTAATAATGTCGGGGGGAGGCATGGATGTTCAGTTTGCGAAAGATGATCCGAAGATTACGAGCATCTTGTGGGTTGGGTTCCCCGGAGAAGCCGGTGGAGCCGCCATTGCGGACGTGATCTTCGGCCTCTACAATCCGAGTAAGTTTTCTTACCATCCATTTTCATCTTGAGCTTATGAAGCTCGAGACATTGACTTTCTCGAGCTTCACATACTCGAGGTAAGCATTATATCGAGTACCCTCATCTCTCTAGGTACATCAAAGATATAAAGGACTCGTTTTACTCATTAAGTATAATAGTAATTTCAAGACATATTTACTGTCATTTGCCATCATACTGTCAGGCTTGAGTTTGACTCAAACTCGACTCGATGCATGAATAACATTTATAAGATTACCATAGTTCCTAAAAACATGCTTAATTTTAAATTTATATTTGTGAATAAATAAACTTTGAAGGGCAAAATAGTAAATTTAACATATATTCAACCCCTTTTTCCATTGTTTTTGAGCTTACCTTAGAGATGAGTTGATGACAATGCAGGTGGGAGACTACCAATGACATGGTACCCTCAGTCATTTGCAGACACTGTAAACATGACAGATATGCACATGAGGCCGAACCCGGCGACGGGCTATCCGGGCCGAACGTATCGTTTCTACAAGGGCCCGACGGTCTTTTCGTTCGGGGACGGGTTAAGTTACTCTACATTCAGCCACAGGCTAGTCGAAGCGCCAAAGCTCGTGTCCATGCCACTAGAAGAAGGTCACGTGTGTCGATCATCGAGGTGTCGATCGATCGACGCGGTGGAGGAGGATTGCAAGAGGGTAGGGTTCAAGATCTCATTGAGAGTGAAGAATGTGGGGGGAATGAGAGGAAGCCACACCGTATTCCTGTACACCACACCTCCAGCGGTGCACGGTGCACCGCAGAAACAGCTGATTGGATTTGAGAAAGTGGATTTGGAGATGGAGAGAGAAAGTGTTGTTGGATTTGAAGTGGATGTTTGCAAGCATTTGAGTGTTGTGGATGAGAATGGGAAGAGGAAAGTTGCATTGGGAGATCATCTTCTTCATGTTGGGGATTTGAAGCATTCATTGGCTCTGAGAGTTTGAACTAATGTTAATTCTCATGGTCTTTTTTATTTTTCTGTTTTTTTTTTTAAGTTAAAAAAAAAATGGAAAATGGAAAATAGCTACTTTCTTTTAACTTTATTTAAGAGAAAAGGAAAGGAGATGGAGTGTGACAAAATTGGATGGAAAATTGTAACAAGTTTCTTCTTGCTTTGATTCTTTCAAAGGAATGAATGAATGAATGACATTTTTATATCATCTTCTCTCTATTTAATATTTTTCAAGCCCATTTACGAGTCCAACTTAGATGGGCCATTTTGATGTCAAGTTTCGGGCCTGACTTATTAAAATAGTAACCATCAAAGCCCATTTCAATTTAAAAATTACAGCTATTATCAAACAATACTTAAGTACGTAAAAGGCCTAGCTATATTAGAGCTATTAATTTTTCAATATTTTAGTAAATATTTTATGTTTTTTTATATAATATTGAGATTTTAATAGCTGTTTTTCAAGTTTTTTTTTAAATAACTATAGATTATTTTAGGATTCTTAAATACATTAAATAATTTTTATGTGTATGTCTATTAAAGAGAATTTCTAGATTTGAATATATAATATGTTCCCTGTCCAAATTTGCATTGATGATGCAAATGATAATTTAATAAAATTTGGAATATATACTTAAAAAAATTGAGATCAAATAGTTAAAAGCTTAAAAGATGGGGACATATTTAGCAATTAAAAAATATAATTGAATCCTGATAAAACATGAAAGTGAAATCAAATTGTCACTAAGAATCTGGCCTGCACAAAGTCTATGGCAGATATCACCATAAAAGATAAGATAGAATATAATGATTGACATATAAGCTATCACTTGAATCCCATCAACCTATTAAGAAGTAACAATTGAAAATTAAACCCTTTCTCAGGCACAAGAAGCCACTAAATAGTTTGATTAAAATATTCATAACCATTCGTATAACCTAAGTGGTACAAAATTTATATATATGAGTGTGTATTAGTTTTCACTAACTCATATCGAGAGTTAATTAATACTCATCTCTTTATTAGAGAGAATGAATTATCAAAATCTTTTCCATCTCTACTTTTACTCAAGGTTGCACATGATATATATAGAAAACTTCCTGATTTTAGATTTCTTATGAAGTTAATTGTAAAATAAAGTATAACAAAAAATTAAAAATAGCAAAATTATAAGAAATATGTTTTTTAAGTCAAAATTGACTATTCTACCTTTAATGAAATAAGGGTTCAAAGCGTCACCAAAAGAAAACAAAAAAAAAAATTGCATGAGCCGCACGATTCACACGATCCACGTGCACGACTTGCACAACCCGCACGACGTGTATGAGCCACATAATCTGCACGACTTGTACGATTCGTACGATTCTTGAGAAATTTCAGAAAATATCTTAAGGAATCAGTAGAGAAAATCTTTGAATGTATTATTTTTCTCTTTCGGAGTGAAATCTTCACATCAATAGTTAGAATCTTTAAAAATGGGTGGAAAATTTTTCAAAAAATCTTGAGGTATTGTTTAAAATTTTAGAAGAGAGATAAAAGAAAATGAAGAAAGAAAAAAAATGATGTAAATAGAGAAGAAGGGTAGTGGATGTCCAAAACCAAACTTTTTGACTAAAAAAATCTATTTCTTATCAAATGGCTAATTTAAATTTTTGTTATCTTTATTTGGTTAGAAATGTCTATTTCCTTTTAATAATATGTGTCCTATTAAAATAATTACCAACAATTTGTATTGTAACTTATGTTAGAAGAATTTATTAAGTTCAAATTTTTGAAAGTAACCAACGAGATGTATAAATGGACTTATATAAAAGGGATGCTAGAATATTTCGACATAAGATTGTATAAAAGAAAAAAAGGAATTTGTTAAATTTAATGTACCTTGTCTTACGGATTAATATCAATAAGATGTTCTTATAAAAAATGGTGTTCAATAATTTGAAAGGATTTCTCAGAAAAAAAATTCAGATGAAATTTGCTTCGTATGTATATCTTTGTAGAATATTCGGAATGACTTGGTATATTTTCCAACAATAGATGAACTAATTTTGTCAAAAATAAATAAATAAAGAACATAATAAAACATTATATATATTTTTAGTTTTAAATATTATAAATATTGAAATTTACTATTTGACATTTATTTATTTTGAATGATTGGGCTTCGTTTTTAGTATGACCACTAAATTAATTCTGATATATGTTGGTCTCAAAAGTAATGGTTTAAGGTCGCTGTTTTATTGGAGTGAAAGGTCGGAGACTTTTTTTTATTTATTTAGAGTGACTTTATTTCTTGTACGACGTTAAGATTAGGTAATTAATTATATTATATTATCATCCTTTAAAAAGTTTTGCATGTAAAACCCCTTTTTTAAAAAAATAAAAATTCGCGGAGGATAAGATTTGAAGTACTGAAGATCTTAAAGATCTTATGTATGATAATGTTGAATAATATCTCATCTTTTTTTTTTTTTTTTTTTGAAATGTTGAAAAGAAAGATTATTTTTATATTTAATAGCATCAATAAGTTGTTCTCAAATAAATAAATGAAGGCGAAACTTCAATGGCCATATCTTGTTCTTGTTTCCCTTTTTTTTTTTTCAATAAAATTTATGACCTAACCTACTATTGACTTAACTCGTCCCGATCTATTTTACATGAGTTATGTTAAATAAAATATCAATGCTATTTATATATATAGGTTGGACATAGGATTTAAAAGAGGCTGGAGTAACCTATTTATAGTCTCTACTAGTATAAGTCACGTGTAATACACAAAATTTTTAAAAAATTAAATTGAACTAAGTAATAAAATTTGAAAATATTATTTATATAGGAAAATAAATTTATGGTTTTGTGCAATACATATAATCTAATTTAGCTAATTTTATGGTTTTCTTTTATTTATTTATTTGTTTATATTTTTATTAAAAATAAATTAAACAAATTTCACATATAAATAATTTCTATATTTAAAGTATAGAATTTACTATTTTAACAAATCTAACTAAAATTTTTATATTATTTACCAAAGATTTTTATAAACATCAATTTTAAGTCATTAATTAGTCATAATAAAGACTATTAGATTTAAAATTTCATTTATTAAAAATTTTATTGTAAAAATTTATTATTATGAGAAAAATTGTGAGTTTGACATGTATCATGACTGGTTTTACTTTTATATATATAAAAATATGAAAATATATATATACTTACACATATATTTTTTCTTTTTATAGTTTTTATTTTATGTTTTACATTTTATATCGTTTTCATTTTTCTTAGTGCAATACTTTAAGTTTTGAAAAAAAAAAAAAATTTCATATTAGATAATTTTAGAAGCTTTTTAACAGGACTTTAATCAAGCTTTCTATAAAATAGGCCAGATTCATGCTAAAAGAAAATATCTCATATACAATATACCAAACTTAAGCCTATTGTTTTCAACACAATCCTAGACCGTCCACCCAAAAGCCTAATCTAAACCCTATTTCCAGATTTTTCAGAAAGAAATATATTTTACAAATCATAGAAAACTGCGCGCATCACTTGTTTCTAAATTTCAATGGAAAAAAAGAAAAACTTAACAATTTCTGTAATTATCAAACTAAAATTGTTTTTTTTTTTTTCCCTCTTAAGTTAACATGACCAGTTTCGAACTACTTTCTTTAAACAAAAAATGAATTAATTCTATTATAATTTTGTTAGAATCAAATATATATTGTAAAATTGTGGCCATTCCCCATCAATATCCATACCCAAAGTCTTCCAGAAAAAAAAATCGTCAAATGTTTAACTTTCTCTGAACTAATCTAACCTGAAAATTTTAAAACCAAAACCTAATTCTTAAAAAATAATCTTACACACACACACACACACATATAGTTTCTCATTCCATTCATAAGTTGCTAGTTTATTAGATACAACTTACAAATGTGATTCAGTTTAATATTATATAACACTAAAAATATTTTATTTATTCTCTAAATCTACCCATATAAATATCGACATTTCAAAAACATTAGTGGTTAAAATCCAAAAGGTATATAGTTAATATATGTTTTACCTATGAGATTGATTGACATTATGAAAAAGTAATTGATGTAGAGGCGAGCCAGAGACAATTAATTAATTAATGTGCATTTTTAACTTTACTTAATCAGTATGTGAATTTCATTTTAGTTTGATTGATTGATTGGGATTTGGAAACAAACTCAATGTAATAATATCATGCAAGTATTTGATTTGGTTTAATTTCAACGAATTTAGTTTAAAATAGATTTCTTTTATTCAAAAAACAGAAATCTCCAACTTCCCAAATTAAATGATCCATTCAATCGGACTTGAATGTCTATAAACCATACCCCAAAAATTCATATAAGAATTATATTTTAATAATTCTTTAATTAAATTGAGTACCCATTTGGAGATTTTGGAATCCGAAATATTATTGTCTAAATTGTTTGTATGTGCATAATATATTAGTATCCTTGTACTAGAAATTTGGCATGTTGGAGATACTAAATAAATGGTCTAATCCATTCCAAGAATGATAAAAACCAAGTTGTAATGTTGGAGGCCTCAACTTGCACTTTTTGTTTATTTCTCCTCCATTCACCCAACCAACTTTCTTTGCTTTCCCCCAATCCCTTTTTGACACGTGGCAACAACATGGATTTGACACACCGTCTTATTAGAGCACCCACAATAATGAGTATTAATAATAGTCGTTATTGTGGGCTCCATGTGCCACCACACATTAATTTAACATCATTACAATTATTACACTTCATCATATGTAGTCCCATTATAATCATTAAAATATTTTTCACATACAATTAATATAAATGGAATATTTATTTTTAAATAAGAGGGTACAAGATGGGACTACAATAATGACATTATCCCCATGACACACACTATTATACTCATATAACACACACTTAAAACATTCCTACAATAATTAACACAACACTTTCATTCATTAATAACATCACAAAATTAGTTGTTATGGATGCTCTTAATTGTTTCTGTCATTAGTTTGAATAATTTTGTAGATACCACATCTCATGAATTACATTGAAAATACATGTACACATAAATATATGTATGTTTATACGTGTAAATAAATAATAGATCTTGTATCTGATGCAATTTTCTATTGCTATTATACTCAATAAGAAGTTGGAACTTACTTCTCTAACATTTACACTTGATTTGTCATTATAGCATCTACATTTGATTAGAATGTCAAAATCAAAATAAATCAAAAATAAATGCTGATATATTATATTGAGTGTAGCATGTAATGAACAAGTGAGGTTAGAAGATTTATTGTGGCCGACCTCATCAAATCATTTTCTCACTCTATTTTTAATTTATTTCGTTCAAAGGTTTTTTTTGGTATGATCCCTGCTAAATTAATTTAATAATATCTAAAGATCATTATAATACAAAAAAAAATATTTATTCAATAAACTTAACGTTACGTTTCTTTGGTTCAATAGAAAGAAAGGTGGAATTATGAATATATTGTGTAGTGCAGTAGTGGAATCAATACATATAATTAGTTATATAATATTATACTTTTGTTAGTGAAACAATTTTGTCTTTAGAGAAAAAAAAATCTCATGGGTATAATTGTAAATTCACAATCTCAAATCCATACAAAATTATAGGACGCGGGAGGGACACGGATTCAAGGCGCACCTGAAAAGCAGTCCTAGTTGGCACTTGGACTACAAAAAGTGGTACGATGCGGCTATATTCCACATAATTATTGTACATCGCCCAACCTATGCATGACACGTGTCGTACCACTAGATTCCAGCGAATAAAGATGTCGTATTGGATGCAGCAAATTGGGAACGGAACAGCCAATTACTTTTTATTCCCATGTTGACCGGCTTAATGAGCCAAAGCCACTTTAGCCCTCCTCTCTTTTTTTTCCTCCACCCTTATTATTATTATTTTTTTTCTGAATATTCGTTTTTCTTTTATTTTCAATTTGATAAGGAAATAAAGATGATATATTCGTAGTAATGCTTATTATTGCCTTCTATTATTGACTTAATTAATCTTGCCGTACAAAGTCTTGGGTGAGACCGTCTCACGGATCTCGTTCTGTGAGACGGGTCGGGTCGGGTTGAATATAAAAATTATGTAATACTTTTATATATATGAGTTGTATTATGTAATACTTTTTCAAAATATCACCACGTAATACTTTTATGTGTATCATGTAATACTTTTTGAAAGTATCACATTATATACATAAAAGTATTACATTATGAAGTATCACATGATATACATAAAAGTATTACATAATACACTTAAAAGTATTACATTACGAAGTATTACATGATATACATAAAAGTATTACATGGTACACTTAAAAGTATTACATTATGAAGTATCACATGATACACATAAAAGTATTACATTATGAAGTATCACATGATATACATAAAAGTATTACATGGTACACTTAAAAATATTACATTATGAAGTATCACAATATACATAAAAGTATTACATGATACACTTAAAAGTATTACATTACGAAGTATCACATGATATACATAAAAGTATTACATGGTACACTTAAAAGTATTACATTATGAAGTATCACATGATACATATAAAAGTATTACATTATGAAGTATCACATGATATACATAAAAATATTACATGATACACTTAAAAGTATTACATTATGAGAATAAAATATGATGTGGTACTTTTATGCATATCATGTAATACTTTTCTATATATCATGTAATACTTTTTGAAAATATCACCATGTAATACTTTTATGTATAACATATAATACTTTTTGAAAATATCACATAATAACTATAAAAGTATCATGTAATACTTTCATGTATATGATGTAATACTTTTATGTGTATTATGTAATACTCTTAAGTCAACGGCGTTAACCGTTGACCATTGACCATTGACTTTTTGACTTTGACCGTTAACTTTTTGACTTTAACCTTTGACCGGGTCGGGTTGACCCATCTCACGGAATGAGATCCGTGAGACGGTCTCACACAAGACCTACTCTATTGCCTTCTATTATTGACTTAATTAATCTTGCCGTATTTATACAATTTTTTACATAACTTGCTGTATTTAAACTAGCTTGTAAATTTTCTGTATAATTGTTTTGAGACATTTCTAGTATTATTATATAAAGTTTAATATGTATTGTGCAGTATTGAATTCATTTTTTAATAGTTTATTTTGCCACCTGACAGATCACTATTCGTCCGATTTTTTACTTTTCAATATATTATATTAACGAAATGGATATTCTTTTGTAAGCAAGCAAGATGACTCGCTTTTCAAACAGAAAATTCTAATTTTTTATTTCATATCCTAAAATCTTTATTGAACACTAATAAACTACAGGATTATACTAGAAATATTATTTTTATGCACACAGTATATATTAATTGTTATAATATAATTCATACACTTAATATGCATTGCCAAAACAAAACAAAAAAAAAACAATAAAAACAAAGATATTTTATGTGGAAATAGATGGTGATTGGGGCACGCTAACCAAACCTCCACCTCCGCCACTAATTTCCCATAGCCAAGCGCCCATCCTTTTCACCAAAAAGCCTGCTTTGTCAAATCACTGATATGCCCTCGAGAATACCGTCCAGAAACAGTTGTTATGCTGTCTCCGAGTAGGGCATTATTGTCAATCCACATTAATCAAGAATTTTTAAGGTGCTCAAATCAAACTTTAGCACTATTTAACCCTCCATTTGTCGTGATTGTAACCTCTCTCTCTCTCTCTCTCTCTCTCTTCTGCACTTTGTTGGACTATTCAACTTCTTGTTGTTGTCACTTCCTCTCTCTTGTTTCTCCTCCATTTTCCTCGTTCACTTTCTCTCACCTAGACTCGATCGGTTAAATCGGAGGTGTTCTGGAATGGATTGAGGAACTATCTGTCTTCGTTGACAGTTGCTGTGAAGGGTAATTATTGCCTTTTCTCGTTACTTTTTGCTCATCTCCTTCGATTTTTGTAGTGCAGTTACCTTATATATTTTTGCTGAAATTCGTTTATTGAATTCTGTTATGCATGCTGTTCTTAACCTTTTCTTCTTCGTTGGAGTATTCTTAGGGATTTACCAGAAATATCCTATCTTATTTTCCATGTTTCTTCACTGAATTGTGTTCATGGAATGCTATGGAATTCAAATGAGTTACTCCTTTTCTGTATATATGTATTTTTCTTTTCTGAATTCTTTCATATTCCAGGGAAGGAATTGAGCTATTTTACTCATCTAATTTTTTTTGCTTTAATTTAATATGGTAAATATTTAGATCTCATAACTCATTGGTGGTTTTAAATTACTTGGAGCTAGTTGATGCATCTTTTTTTCTTAAAAAAAATTAAATTATAAACATAAATATAATTCTCTAGACTTATTCTCAAGTTGGGGATAAGTCAACTTTCAGAAGTTCTTGTTATACAGCTGTGTGCAGATTGGAAATAGGTACTGCTGTTGTAAAATTCAGCAGTGTAGCAGAGTATGCAGCATATATGGTATGAGAAATTGCTGAACTCAACTGTAGTCAAGTGACCCAAAAAACGAATTGGATGAATTAGATGAAAATTTTATGATCTTTGGGGAGTAGTTGTGATGTTAGTCACATAAGTGCTTAAGTCGTAGCACCAAATCGAAGCAATGGAAAGAGTCATAGATTATGAATGGGCTGAAACAGTTTTTCATTTCCAGCAGTCTCTACAAATATCTTAAGCTCTTTAAGGCACTGGCAATGGTTGCATCATCGCCTAATTAAAACTAGAAACAGTTGACCATAAAATATGCAAATTGTACACGAGTACATTTCAAAACTATACGCAATTTTATTATGTTGAGGATCTCCAGCATATTGAGTGGACACTGCATGAAATGAACTTATGACATATGAAGACTTAAATGGGACTTTGACTGTACCATATATCTTTGGATTGGTATCAGGCAGACTCTATTTTTATTAATCATGATAGGAGTATTTCCTTGTTTCTTTTTCTTGTTCTATGATTCAAAGTTGTGGCATTGTTTGATGCTCTTTATAGTGCTTTGAACAATTTGATTGTATTTCATGTTCCTTTGTCTTTTTTGTGCGATGAAATTAAGCCTCTTAATTTTTTCTTTCCAGGTTTATGAATATTAAGGACTGGACACTGTTTTTAGGTTGGAGTTCCATGTCTAGTAGACTGAACTTTCCACAGTTTCCCTATCCAGTATACTTTATCAGGTTCTCTTCATAAACACAGTGCTTCTGCCAAGGCAGTTTACATAATGGATAGATCGGATACATCAGGTTTTGTAAGTGGTGGAGGTAGTTGGTTTGGATTTCTTTCTCTTGTTTTTTTCATCTTAGTTTATGGATTTTCACATTAGTTCAATAGCATTCTTTTCCCGGGGTGGACATTCGTTCCTTAAAAGAATATAGTATAGAGATTTGATTCATCGAAGCAAGAAAAAATGTATTCCACTTTCTATGGTGACTTTACTAAGAATGGTAATGTTGGAGATACTACTTTAAGATTAGATGGCTTTGGATATGGGACACGTGAAGCTTTCACAAATGGGAACAATCAAATTAATAGTGATCAGGATACTTCCAAGATTGCTCCAGATGATGGCTGCAAGTTAGTGCTCGGTTTGGGTCCGACACCAAGTGCATACTCTGATGAGTATTCCCCTTCTGGGGGTAACAAAGCCAATGGGCTGTCATCTCAATGTGATTCACTTTTGAAACTTGGGCTCTCTGGTGGAGCTGATGCAGTTTCAAATGTACTCGAGTTTTCAGCTTCCTACCACAGCCCTTCTAAAGCAAGTCATCGACCTGGTCACGTACGTTCAGATGGTAACAGACTTGCGATTCCTATTGTTGATGAGGGTTCTACATCGGCCAAGAAATCAGGTGGCTATATGACACAGCTTATTTTGGCACCAAGAATGGAAAAGGCTGAGATGTGGCCAACTAATAAGTCTTTTGAAGGTGGCACCAAATCTCACTGCCAAACTTCTCAGCTGAGTTCTGAACCTTCTGCCATCTCTAATTATTCAATGAGTGCTGTATCTGAGCCGGGAAGTGCTGCAGTGTCCTCAAATCACAGAGGCAGTAATATGAGAAAATGCAAGTTTGACGGGTGTGCAAAAGGTGCACGTGGGGCTACAGGCCTGTGCATCGGCCATGGGGGCGGGCAGAGATGCCAGAAACCAGGATGCAATAAAGGTGCAGAGAGCCGAACGGCCTACTGCAAAGCCCACGGAGGAGGGAGAAGGTGTCAGCATCTAGGATGCACTAAAAGCGCCGAGGGAAGCACAGATCACTGCATAGCACATGGTGGGGGAAGACGTTGTGGATATCCAGGAGGGTGCACCAAAGCAGCACGTGGGAGGTCCGGTCTTTGCATCAAGCACGGTGGGGGAAAGAGGTGTACCATAGAAGGCTGCACTCGTAGCGCTGAAGGGAAGGTTGGTCTGTGCATCTCCCATGGTGGTGGACGACGTTGTCAATTCGTTGACTGTGCTAAGGGTGCCCAGGGGGGCACCTTGTTCTGCAAAGCACACGGTGGAGGAAAGCGATGCATATTTGCAGGCTGCACTAAAGGTGCCGAAGGGAGTACACCTCTCTGCAAAGGGCACGGTGGTGGAAAGCGTTGCCTGTTTGATGGTGGTGGAATATGCCCAAAAAGCGTACATGGAGGTACAAACTTCTGCGTTGCCCACGGTGGAGGTAAGAGGTGTGCTGTTCCTGGTTGTACCAAGAGTGCACGTGGCAGAACAGATTGCTGTGTGAGACACGGTGGGGGGAAGCGTTGCAAGTTTGAAAACTGCGATAAGAGTGCTCAAGGCAGCACCGATTTCTGCAAGGCACACGGTGGTGGAAAGCATTGCAGCTGGGGCGATGGAAAATGCGAGAAATTCGCAAGGGGAAAGAGTGGCCTGTGTGCTGCACACACCAGCTTGGTTCAGGGGCGAGAGACGAGCCGACGAAGAATGATCGGGCCCGGGCTCTTCCATGGCTTGGTCCCTGCTACATCTACTGGTATGAGCAGCTTTGACAACACATGTTCATCGTCTGGTGTGAGCGTGATCTCCGACTCAATCGACTCACTTGAGAAGCCGACCAAACGCCAACAGCTTATCCCTCCTCAGGTATTGGTTCCTCTATCGATGAAGTCCCCATCGTTTTCTCCAAGACTATCGGGTTCTGAGAAGCAGGTAGAGAGGAGCATTGGAGTTGGCATTGGCGGCAATGAGGCCGGAAAGAGCCTCGATTTGGCGGTACCGGAGGGGCGAGTTCATGGTGGTGGACTCCTCTCCTTGCTTGGGGGGAATCTAAGTAATGGGTTAAATGGGATGTGAAGTGATTCTATCACAGCATCTGATTGTGATGTATATTATCATAGTTGTGAATTCTTGATTTTGCTACTTGTATGAAATTTTCAAGAACAATAATCTAGCTACTTATTGTGAATAGAATGTCACTGTAAAATAAATCTGAATTTTCAATTGTGTTGTAATTATGGTGGAAGCTACTCCATGCCATGGTTTTCAATTTTGAATACGGATTTTTATGAGATTGTCTCGTAAATCTAATTTTGTGAAATAGTTTAATGATCTCACAATCCACAACATTGTTTCATACTCCCTCCGTCCCAAATTATTTGTCATTTTAACACTTCTCACGCAGATTAAGAAAACTAACAAAAAGATCGATCTATCCCTATTTAATACATATTTCCAATGCATATTTTGAAATAATAGAGCATTTAGTAAGGAATAATAAATAAGGGTAAATTTGGAAGAATTTGGGAAAATATGTCTTGAATTCCTAAAACGTCAAATAATTTGGGACAAATCTCAAGAGTTAAAACGACAAATAATTTGGGACGAAGGGAGTATAAGTTTTTATATTCAATCTTGAGTTGTATTGCAGTTTCTTGGTATTGTTCAAAATATTTAGGAAACTTTCCTATATACACTCTTATTTTTTATCTTTGATCTCATTTTTACTCAATACACACATTGACACACACCCTGAACTACCGATTATACCCTTACACTAAATAAATACTAAAAAGTGGAATTTGAGTCCCAATCGCGTCCAACACCCTCTTCTCCCAAACAAGAGAACACTCGACCACAAAGACTTGATTGACGGGAATGTAAGTTTTCTCCACATCAACCTGTTTCGTATTTGATTTAACTTCTTCTTCTTCTTTCTTTCTTTTTTCTTTCTTTCCTTTTTTTTTTTTTTTTAAATCATAAAAACGAATGAAAATGAGACTGTTTTACATGCCATTGGACTCACTAAAGTCAAATAGCTAATAATGTTCTGTAAATGACCATCAAATATTATAAATAATAGAAGTATGATTAAAATTGTAGTTCTTAAAAGAGAGGTTGATATAGCTTAAAAGGGCATACTAAAAATATTTAATCAATGTTAAAAATAGCAAAATTTAATTAAAAAGGAAAAAAAAAACATTCAACGGATTTCTCTCTTTCTCCTCTCTGTTTTTTTTTTTTTTTTTTTTAAAATTTAATGTTCAACCTCATTTTCGGTTTTATATGAGTATTTTGTCTAGACCAAATCTGATTCTCGATTGGACCTGTCAATTCGATCCGATTCTGGAAACATTATTGTTACTTCGTATTAAGCTTAGCATGATAACTATTGTGGTGGTGGTGTTAGTTAATCCCAACGGTTACAATATTTGAATCCTAAATCAAATGTAGTACATTGAATCAAAATAAGTGAGGACATCATTCATGTTTCATGTGGTAATTAAATTGCATAATAATGCACAATCAGATCTCAAAATGTCAACATAAATCTACACTACACACAACATTAAAAGCACCTACTTTAGCTTTAATTGTGTGGAACATAAGTTGAGATCGACTTATCACCCTTCATTTAAAATTGAAATTCTATTACCAATAATGTTATTCAATTCTCAAATTCATTAAAATTCACGGACTCTCATTTAAGTTACTTTTAAATGATTTCCTCTCGAAATCAATCCCTCAATATGTCATACAAAGTTTTGTCAAATCCACTACTCAAATAGAGGATTTTTTTTTTCAATTCAAACTAGGGATGATAATGGATTGAGTTCAAACCCGAACCCGCAACAAACTCATAATGTATAGAATGGACAAAAACCCTGTCAAACTTGATTCCATTAGGTATGGGACGGGTTCTGGTATTTGCTAGACCCGCCCAAAACCCGTCCCGTTTATATTATATATATATATATGTGTGTGGACCTTAGCCCCCAATTTTTTTGAAAAATTCTAATAATAATATATTTGGCACGGTAAAATTAGTGATAATTAATGTTAAAATATTGATTTAGCCCCTAAATGTAATTAGCCCATCAACAATAAGTCTCTAGCTCCGCCCTGTATATAACATTATATTTATTTCATATAATTTCTAAATATTGCAACAAAATTCAAATCTAGGGTTAAAACATTTGAATAGTTGGAATTTAGTTAAAATATTTACAAAAGTTTCTAAATGTTATTTTTGCATAGAACAATATGTATGATTTTAAAATTTTAAGATCTCTTTGGTGTTGGGATTGAGTTTAAATATTTGAATCTGATGTATTGTATGACTTATGACATGAATGATATTCTTATCATTATAGTTTAAGTGGTTAAAGACTTAAATTTATTGTATTTATGGTTTGAATAGTTGTTATTCCAAAAAAAAAAAACTAACAAACGGGGTGGGGCGGGTTTACCCACTGAGTTCGCGGGGCGGGTTGAGGCAGGTTTTCAAGCAGGACGGGATGGATCCTGGATCTAAAGAAATTCTAGCGGGGTGGGTCCTACGACAGGTCAAACCCGTCCTAGACCCATCCCTAATTCAAACACTACTTGAATTCAATTTTCTCAAATAAAAAAAAAAGAAAAAAAAGGAACAATAAACAAGTAATTTAGAGTTATTTGGATATGTGGATTTGAGGAGTAATTTGAAATTCATAGTAGCAAATCTATCAACGGTATTTAGATATATATGTGCATTTGAAATTTATTACTTTCATTTTGAACCAATTTATATATCATTTAGATGGATTTTAAATTCACTCATAATAAATCATGAATTTCAAACTATTCTATCCAAATATAACCTGATATTATTTAGTCCATATTTTTATGGAGCTTAAATAAATGCAAGCCTCTATATTTCCATTATTGGAGTTTCCTCAAAGCATAGCAATGAAGCATTGTTTTGCAAAGATCGATGAAAACCCATTAAGTAGTAGTTAGGCTAAAAGGAATAAAGATGACATATTTACCCACTAAGCATACAAAGTGGCCTCACACAAATCAGAAGTGACACTACTATATTTATTCATCCAAAATGACAATTTCAACTTTAATAACGGCTCTTCACAGTCATTGACTACAATTTGGATAAAAACTCCTCTTTAATTGCATCTTATAAAAATGTTTAGATTTATTTCTATTTATGTAATGTGCCACGAGTTTTGTAGTTCAAGTGGTATCCATTTTAATAAATGTGCATATTGTGTGATGATCAAAATTCGAATCATGATATCTACCTTTATAAATGTGCAGATTGTGTGATGATCAAGGTTCAAATCTAGATCACGCAAGTTTTTTAGTATTTATTACCTTCTTTCCAATCCCTCTAGCTTATTAAAAAAAATCTAATGGTACTCTCATAGATTCAAAATAAGTTTTGTTATGAAAATTTTTGTCACATATTAAGGAACATATATATGAAAATTGGACAAAAATAACCTTAAACAATATTAATCTCTCCCTACTCATTCTTAATTTAGCATGATTCTTTCTTTCTCTCCACCTTAATTATTTCATTCAGACGAGATAATATAAAATGAAACATCAATGTAGAGTCTTGTGTGAATAAAAATTTAAAGAGATTAAATAGGTAAATTCACAACTAAGAAATATTTTAGCTAGAGATTGAGATTGAGAATAAACTTGGAAAAAATGGTAAAACAGTTTAAACGACATTTAATTTGACACAAAAATTGACCTCCCGAACAACATAATTTGGTTGTTAAAAATTAGAAAATGTGTTACATAGATAACCAAAATTTAAATTAATCCTTATCATTTTTTAATTGAATCGATCAAACAAAATAAAGAAAAAACACACACATAAAACGGATACATAAATTTCACTCCAATGTAGGCAGGTGTTCACTAATTTATTCTATCCATTATACAATTCTTTATCTAAAATTTAGGAAATTGATTTAACTCTATTTTTGAAATTAATTTGGTTTTCTTTTCAAATTTAGATTATAAAATTCTTGATTAATTAAGGATATATTTATCTAATGTTTATGTTTCTTCATTTATAACAAAAAAAATTTAGAACGCCACTTCGAAATGATATTTTCAAATATTAAAATTAGCTACCTTCTATTATTACATTCCAATGAGTTACATTATTAATTAAGTATCTACGGCAGTCAATAAATCAGGTAATAAAGTATTATGATCGACAAAGAAAATCATTATGACTCTGATCCCATATTTGAGGTTTTGATGAGACTTGTGATTATGCTTGAGGACCACTAAGGCCCTAATTAAATATAAAAATTACACATGGATCCTCTATCTAATTTTGTGTATCATATAATATTATGAATTCATTTTGCATCGACAAGATGAATAACACAATTATTGAATAGCATGACATCATGAAAATAAACTTTGTGTCTACCGATAAAACTAAATATTATATATAATGAAATATGATGAACTATATGGATCGAGCCTATGTGATTTATTTTATGTTTCATGAGATTATATCTATAAGATGGGTTTATATAATTTTTTTAAAATGTAAGTAATGAATAATCAATCTTATCAAAGTGATCATTCTATATTACAAAATACAAAGAGTCACTCATTACAAGTGCAAAAATTGCATCAAATTTGAAGGGTAAAAATAATTGGTGATTGTCAAAAATCAAGAAATGAAGCTAAGGCCATTATATATAAGATATGATAGTATGGATTATTTACAACCCTTGATTTTGCGCATGAAATTGACACAAACACACCAAAAAGTGAAAAAGCCTTAAGCCTAGCTAGTGCTGTCAACAGGGGATTGAACATATGGTGGGAATAACATTAATTTAAGATGGACTATATGACTGCAGAATACCATAATTTTGTTTTTTCCATTTCAAGTACACCAAGAATTTTGCCATATTCCATTAACTCAAAACAAAAAAAAAAAAAAAAATAGTTTTTTCTCTTTCATCTTCACCTTTTTAGTCTTTTTTCTCATCATGTTTCACCATTCTCTAAAATGGATTTCGAAGTGTCAGTGATTTTTCAATTTGATCCTCTGTTTCATTTAAAATTTCAATCATTTTATATTTTATGACATTTAATATACATTATATGTTATTTAATGATGTTATTTGACACATATAATCTGTAAACTGAAATAGAAATCTCTTATGATTTTCATGCTTTTTGTTTGAATTAAGATCTTTCTTTTTTAATCTGTCCTTTTCTTATGTAAGAGATGCCAATTATGAAACCTACAATTGGAAGGGATGGGCAAAATTATGACACTGAATTTTATGTTGTGTGGATAGTAAGAAACTAGTGTGTGCACTATATTGGGGGCTGCAACATTGCTAGTGCAAATACTTTTAGGCATATATCTAGGGAAGTTCAAGACAATATATTCTTTTATTAAAGATAATATATTAATAATATTCTTTTTATTTAATAAATGAATATGTAATCATTACTCGAAGATGGGCATTGGGTAAACCTTGTTTGTTGCAATATCCAGCAAAACTACGTGGATTCAATTAATATGTATATTAAAAATCAGAAACGACAACAGTTTATCTTCAATCCGTTGTTTATTCAGTATTGTCTATATCATTTTTTTCTTGTAGTGATATTATGGATATATTATATTTAATTATCATTCATTTATATATGTACAATCATTTCTACACTTAATATATCTAATGTATCATAACAAATTTAGGTACTATAAGATCCAAAAATTCATGGAATAATAAAACAATAGAAGTTAACTAATCAAGTTAGTTTTTGGGGTCAAAGTTGATTAGACCATGAAACAAAAATGACCTCCTAATATGCTTTCATCCCCAACTTAATTATCACTTCTTTTAATTTGTTCATATTTTCTTATTTAAAAAATTGTCTATGTAGATATTCAAAGAACCTACTCATTGAGCTCATGGAACCATATATATCACCTTCTCCTTCAATTAAATTGCTATGACATTATATTAGTAAAATATGATTTAATATTGAAAGATTTTTTGACGTGGACTAAAGCCCTCGTTGGGTTTAACTAGATAAGCACTAGGTTGGTAATTAAAATCCAATTGGTCAATTTGTTGGTGGTGATTTAAATCCATGTAAATAGATTTATTCAATTATCATTATCCAAAACTATTAGCAATTAATCATACCATCACTTATAGTGAAAATCTCATTAATTACTAATTCTTATTGATTACAAAGGTACACTTCATTACATCAAAGAATTGATGTCTCAAGAAATATCATTGATTTTATCACAAAAATTTATATAAGACTATAATGATTACAAATATAGTTTCATAAGGCACAACTTCACTATTTACCATTTAAATTTATTTTCATAAATTTTTATTTTATAAATTATGGATCGTGGAATGACTCATTTTACAAAATTACATTCATAAATAGTACAATCTCACAAAAAATTGTGCTCATATCTTTCCATACTCCTCCTGATCACTCTCATTAAATGGACAAAAATATAAATAAAAATAAAGGTTAAACCAAACAATTAAGGCATGAGAATCAATAATTTGAACATCTTAAGTAATTATTGTAATAATTGGTTAATGGGCACACCCAATAGGTGGGTCCTATCACCTAAGATCAAAGGGCCCATAAACAAGGTTCATTGTCACAAAACCACGTGTTAGGACATGAGGGATTGATGATATAAGCATGAAGTGTGCTGAATCATAATTACCCCACATTAACAAACTACCAAAATGCTTTCTATATAAATATTATACGAGTTAATTTAAAGAAAGAAAGCAAAAAAAAGGAAAAAAAAAAAAAACTCCTCTAACTTTGGTTTTTAGATTTTGTCTTATCTATTCACTTTCTAATTTTAGTCATATCATTTTAAAAACTCTTGATTTTTAGTCTAATACATGCAATAACAAATCAAAGTAACACATTGTTGTTTATTTGACATCCAAAATATATATTAAAAAAAAAATTATATATATAAATTCATTGGTAAGTAAAAATTTATTAAGAACATTAGTAGCAAGATAAAACAAGAAAGTCTACATGTTATTTTTAAAATAAATGTTCTATTTATTTAAAAATAATAATTACATTATTATTAAAACTTTAATTTTTAAAATTATTCAAAATTTAATACGCAGCATGCAGATAATTTTTTTAAGAAAGTTTATGTTCCCTTTTGTAGGTGGATGTTGTCCACATTTATTCATTTACATGGTCATGTCGTGTGTAATCAAAAGATTATAATTCTTACATTTTTTTATAATTATAATTAGGGTGGAGGACTCGAACTTGAGATCTTGCTCAAAATGAGTGATGTACTTGCCATTATGCTGAGCTTATGAGTACCAAAATCAAAAGATTATAATTCTTACATGTTTTTCATCATAAGATTTTTTTACCAATCCAAGATTGGACTTGGTATTCTATTTGTTGAATTGTGATATTTGGTTATTTTACATATAGATCTCCTTGATTGTCATTGCATTTTCTTTTTGTTTAATACAAAAAAAAAAAAAAAGAGAGTATAAACTTAATTATATGGGGTTGAATGAAAAATCCTAAGCCCTTCCCAGTGTCATTCAAGTACATCCTGTAGTAAAACATGATAACAATTTAGAGACACCAGATTGTTAATATCACAAACAAAATAGATATAAGTTTCAAACTTTGTTATTAAAAAAAAAATTCCCTCCAATGCGAAGAGATCCCGTTACTTGAAAAACATCCAACGTACCGGCCGCCTTGGAGTGCTTAATAAATAAATAATGAAATTAAATACTAGTCTTACTATATAGGATCCCTTCAACAAAGCTCTTCTTCAATATTCTTTCATGATATATTGCTATAATGCTCATCAACTCACTCACACCTCCCCTTCCATTTCACGTCAATATATCATCCCTTTCTCTCTCTTCCTCACTATAAATATCACCAATCTCACCCTTGATCAACACCACCACTAATTCTCCACCCACACATATCATCATCATCATCATAAACCTATAGTTGATCAAGAATCTTGAATCTAGTGGGCATTCTCCATGGGAGACAACAACTTCGACTTGCCACCGGGGTTCCGATTTTACCCCTCCGACGAAGAGCTCGTCGTCCATTTCCTCCACCGCAAGGCCGCCCTCCTACCTTGCCACCCTGACGTCATCCCCGATCTTGATCTTTATCCTTATGATCCTTGGGACTTAGATGGTTATTATACCTTCTTTTTGAATCTATATCCTATTGATGATCATGTGTCGTTAATTTCTTGATCATACGAGATGAAATACTGCTGAGTACGATAATAATATTAGGGTTTTCAATATGATTGAATTTTGGATGTTGTGTGTAGGTAAAGCAATGGTTGAAGGCAAAAAGTGGTACTTTTATAGTAGAAGAACACACAATAGGATCACGGGGAGTGGATATTGGCAATCTATAGGGGTTAAAGAGCCTATTTATTCAAGTAGTGGACAAAAAGTTGGTATGAAGAAATATTGTGCTTTCTATATTGGTGAACCTAATTCACAAGGTGTCAAAACCAATTGGATAATGCACGAATACAAGGTCTCGGGTTCAAGTTCCACCGGAAGATCCAAGAGTTCCAAGATTGTAAGTAACTAAAATGTTTGAAAATGATTTGTCATAATGTTGCCTATTAATTATGTAAGGAATTGACATATATATTTTTCTTGTTTTCTTTCTTGTAGGATTATAGTAAATGGGTCCTTTGTCGAGTTTATGAGTGTGATGATGATGATAATGGTGATGATGGGATAGAGCTTTCGTGCTTGGATGAAGTTTTCCTATCATTGGATGATCTTGATGAAATTAGCTTGCCCAATTGATTTCGTTTTTGTTTATTTGTACATCGGTTTTATTTTATCAGTGCATGTTATGTGTATAGTGAGAATTTTATCAATACATATCATGAACTGATAAAATAGAAGACGATTAGAATCTGAACCTAAATTGGGTAGATCAAAGAAAGGGAAAAGAAATAGCCTAGCATGTATAACTAGTTTATTTGTAGAAAATCCAAAATATTGTGGTTTATAAACAAATGTGTAACATTTTTATTTCAAGCTCAATGTGATCTTTGATTAATTATAATGGAAAATTGGAACTGATGTATGTGGATAAATGCCAGATCAGATGATATGGAATATTTATGTGGCAATCTTGAAAGGATGACACGTGGAATTAGAATCTTGAAATTCATGCAAGAATAACCACCAAGCATTGCATATATACAAAGATAAGATGGATTGAAAATGGAGAAAAAGTGATGGCCTTGTGGCGCTTCAATATTCTGTACACTTGATGGCTATTTTTGGTGTGTGTATCAGTGTATGTATGCCTCCAAAAATAGTTTTATTAATTTTTTTAATTTATTCAAAAATTAAATTCTCATATAGGCTTGGATATAGTTACGAATATACAAAAAACGTGGTTAAAGTATTTTACAATTGAAATACCATCCATTTATTCTTGTTGTCCATAGCAGTCTTCTTTTATTACGATAAAAAACCCAATGTCTTTTTTTGAACTTGAGGAGTAGAAGAGAGTGAGACAATAAAAATTAGAAAATTTATCTGATCCAAATTCAAATATTGATCATCACAATCTATACATTTACATAGTTTTTTTTTAACATTTTGCAACCTACTTTTTCTTTCTTTCTCTGATTTCACATCGCAAAGTACAAGTTTTCCAATTTGTTTTCTCATAACTTTCACATTTAAAATGAAATTTTATGCCTTGTTTTTTTGTTTTTTTTAAATACAATGAACTTTTGTCAAAATGGTCCATCTCAAACCAAACAAAAACCTCAATTTTTTAACCTTTTTCATTCAATTCAAGTTCTATTGAGCAAAAATGAAATGGCATTTTCAATCTTAGCTAAAAAAGTGATCAGAAATCTACTTAGACTGCAATCAAAGAAAAATAAAATCTTAGATTATATACATATATATTATCATACTTTTCTTGTTTTCTATTTTAACCCTAAAAAGTACTAATTATTAAATAAAATCTAATTCTCGCTTTCATTTATTTATTTTTTAATTTTTCTTTTCTTTTGGGTGGGGGGTTTTAATGGGATAGTGGGCCCAATGAGATATATGTGCTATTTGTTGGGTTGGAGGGGCATTTAAAAGCTTACTTTCTTTGGTAGTTTGTTCATCTTCCTCTTTGGTTGATTACCCTTTTCTTAATCTTTTATATATGTTTGTTTTTGTATGCACTTTTGTGGTATCATTGGTATTTGTTAGTTGTCTTTTTATCACAAAGCTAAACAACACATTTTTTCTTTTATTGGTGGCTGCTTAGGCAAGCATTCTGTCATTTCTGATGCAATCACACTCAAGACAGAGATGAGTCCTGTTGCTCCTTTCCATAAGATTGTGAAATTAAATAAAGATATTGATCAAAACTATAATAGTTTTCTTCTTCAATTTTAATTTAGGCCTTATTGAAGGATAAAAAATCACCATGTTTTATAATTTGTAATTTAATCTTGATCTTTTGAAATTGAGGAAATTAAAAAAAAAAAAAAACATATTTTCAAATGCAATTTATCATGATCTTTTGTGTTTAGCAAAAAAGTTGTGTTAACAAAATATTGTAATTCAAATCACAATTGTATTATCTAGTGATCCAATTCAAATGAAATGAGATCCTATAAGCTTATGATAAACATTTGGTGAAAAAAGGTAACTTTTTCCCCAATATAATATATATGATATTTATAACCACTTGAAAAAAAATGTAAGAAAAGCTTACATTTTTTTTCTTAAACATAATATCTTATTTTAATAAGTTTATTAGAATTTGATCTTTCAAATTACAATCTTGACATTACTAACATTATTTTATTTGAACACTTCAAAATTTTAGTTTTAAAATAACATATAACAATCTACAAAGTCTAAAAAGAAGTTATAAAATGCAAGAGCTTATAACAATCTTAAAGGGCCAAACATCTTCCAAGTTGAGTGAAGGATATTAAAACAGTAGTTGAAGCAAAATCATATGGATAAAGCCAAAAAATCCATTAAACACATGCATTGTTTATAAGGGCCACACACAATTAAACCACTTTCCAAATATAACAAGTTGCTTTCACCATAATCCAGTTTAATTATGGGCACCACTTGTCATTGAATCTTCTCTTTCTAATATATATTTTTCTAATAATTTATTCTACTTGATTTCATCTTTATCTTAAAATTTACCATTGATAAGGATATAGTCACAAATATGGACACTTTCTCCACTCAAAATCCCATATTTCGATTTGATATTTCATCTTATATATTGTCTGTCGGCTGAATAATATGTATCACTATACATTATGTGGCATTTTTTGTATTATTTGTTACCTTCCCTAATTCTCCAACCACATCTAGAGTTGCAAAGATTATACCTACTAGTACTTGGCATAACTTTCAGACAAAGTATGGTAGTACATATTTTGTGTAGATTTCACATAAATTATGGGAATGACAGATGTGCCTTATGAAGCTCCTAGGTTGAACTTATCCATACTCCATCTTTCTTTAATTGGTTCAACTACTGTAATCAAGATCTTGTCATTAAATAATTACATAAGATTTGTTGTACAAAAAGAGATCACCACAAATATCCGTCTCTTTGCTTCTTGTCTTGTTATATATAATATATATGTTTCAGTTCAATAAATCTTGGGGTTTGTAGATTCCACACATGGTTAATGATTCCCCACAAGTTATAGTATCTAATGGCCTTTTGCACATTAGTATGTATGTATGATTGTGTGAATAAATATCAAATATTACATTGAATAATATTTGTTAATGTGGTGTAGATTATACCCTAATCAGTTGTGTTTGTTCATGATTTGGTTAGATGAAATATGCATTTATCTTTACACCGTGTGATGTTGCTTAAAAAAATTAAGGTTGTGTAATTATATATCCATGATAAAGATCTAGTTACATCATGTACACATCTTTAGAATTCATGCATACACACACTTCTTTGATAAGAAGAATGAAAAACTGATACACGCGAATGAAGTGCACACCCTTGGCATTCTAGGAATACGTATGTGATCAAAACTGTATGAAAACATATATCTTCATAATAGCATTTAAATCCCTTTGAATTTATGTGATGTCATGCTTACCTATTCAACTAGAAGTAAAAAGGAAAGATGACAAAAAACAGAGCATGAAGCATGTCTATGCATAATAATATAATATCATTGCTTAATTAGCTAGTTAGCACTGAGCAAGGTAATCATCTCACCCATACAAAGTTCATATAATAGAGACAAGGCACATACATGAGTGCAATTAATTGTGAACAAAGGCAAGTCCCCATGTATAAGCTTCTTCATGTT
The DNA here is from genome assembly GCA_946896805.1 of Scutellaria galericulata. Taxonomy (NCBI): domain Eukaryota; kingdom Viridiplantae; phylum Streptophyta; class Magnoliopsida; order Lamiales; family Lamiaceae; genus Scutellaria; species Scutellaria galericulata. Next base: position 26,873,564 of record OX335784.1, on the reverse strand, counting down.
TGTCTTGCTTACAACTTTGCTTGAAAAAGACCAAATCAATTTGAAAGTCATTATGATTGCACAAGACATGCTCTCATGGCCCAATCTCAACTTGTTCACAAAGTATTTCTGTTCCATCGATAGAGACACCAAAAAGTTTCAAGACATGAATGTCTTGACATCAACACAACCCAAATAAGAGAGAATTATTCAGCACATAGGAAACTACAAACAAAATTGAATCATTATCGCAAGGTCAAAGTAGAAGCTCAAACAAAGTCAAAACTACAACTTGGTTAAAAGTACAGGGGGAATTGAGTGTCATAAGAGAGGTGGCATTCATGAGAGAGAAACTTGTGCCAAGTGGAGATGCCACTTAAGCACAAACTTAAGAACTCAAGTGCCATTATTGGGTCCATTTATATAGCTTCTGAGATAAATTGCTCTAAGCAGGTATTATCTAAAACTTGAGTAAATCCATGCCTTCACTACCTTTCAAACACATCAATAATGAACATCTTGATTAATAATTACACATGCTTTTTTGATTGTCATTGATGTTTACACTAATGGACTTTTCTGGTCAATAAAACGACCAAAATTTAACGCTCAAGTTCCAGAAAATGTGCTTTCAACCTTGTGTACAACCAGAGTTTCACAAGCAGTTTAACCATTATTTATTAGACTTGACACTAAACAGAGCTCTATAATCTGACATTTAAAGTGATATGGTTTGTCTCAGGCATATCATTAGATAAAAATAACAAAGATAAGAGACAGATCAAGCGAAAGGATATGAACCTGATTTTAGGATTTGAAGAGGAAACAAAACTTTGTAGCAGCCAGCCATGTTATTCGCCAGTGTAAGCCTCGCATACGTGTCAATGAATAATCAAATGTAAGCAAGCTAAGGTAATCATAAGCTGGCTGCAATAAGTAGCATCACGAGAATTTCTTCCTTGGAGCCCCACAGGCAATGGACCAATTCTTGCACATGAGCACATTGTGCTAATTGACATTTCTTAAATGCAGGAGTCTTTAATTAGATACCAGGTGATTGATAGCAAAAAAGTAACTTCCAACAATGACAGATGATGAAATTCCACAACGAGCCATCCGCAACCCTATGCCGTTTAGCAGTAATTTTCTGTCAGCTGGGTTGATACCAGTTAGCCTCTCAAATCTCTTCCCTGCTCTACGCCAACCCAAAAGTCGCCTCTCCATGGATACATACTGCAAATATAAATCGAGGGAGAAATAATCAAAAAAAGTTTCGACCCCTCAGCTTAGTTCGCATTCTTATTTGTCTTTTCAAAGGAATGAATTGAATTGGGTTAATATGTTCTCAACTCTTTATCATAATAGTCAAGGTTATCAAAATTGCTAGAAGAAGCTTTGGAGATAACATTGCAATTCCATGTAAAACAAGCACTTCTTAACCAGGGCTATACAAGAAATCTAGAGGCTTTTATCTATGTAAAATTTTAGTTAGAAAATAAAAAAAGGAAAGAAAAGAAACATGCTAAAGAACCAGAAAAGAATACCACCAATTTTATAACTAAAGTTGGGCAACAAAATGTTTCATAGGCTGCAAAAGTAGAAAATGCCCAAAAATAATTCTCCTTTCAGATATCCAAGATGATTTACTTACAAAAACCAGAGTAGTAAACACATCTGTACAAAAACCTTAACCCGGCAATGAATTAGGTCATCCACAGCAAGGAATAGCTATCCTTCATAAAACTGATCCATATCTATAGGACAAATAGCAACCAAGCCAGCACCAAATCCATATCACACGGTATTCATAAAATTCCTCCATTAAATCTAAATGGCTGGATAACCAAGAATGTTATGAAAAATGATAACACAAATGTTTGTAGTAAAGAACAAACTTTCAAGGAAATAGTTGTTTGTAAGATTGCAAGCTAATAATGACCAGAGATTAAGAGAGTGCAGAACTGTCAATCACCACAGAAACATTGTTTCATAGATTAAGCTAATTCAGTCTACAATCTTACTGCTTTGGAACATACGCCACCAATTAATATTGGAAGGAAGCAATTTGTACACATAATGTCAAACAAGTATGGAATGAAGAAAAAAAAAACACGAAAGTAGAGAGCATTGAAGAGAAAGCAACAGTATTTTTAACTATGAAGTGGAATTTTACTACTGAAAATAATATGACCAAACACTTCTGGTCAGAAATCATACCTTGGGCAAAACAGTGCATTGTGATCGACTTCTGGTGGTGTCAAAACAATGAGAAACGGCTGCAGCAAATGCACCAGAAACTCCAGCCGATAGACTAACTGCTATTGGAGATAATGGACCAACTTCATAATCATTCCTGTAAGACATCTCAAATAATAAGAAAACAAGGGGGGAAAACAGGCCTTGACAACATTTCAGTTACACCCTAGAAAACTCACACAGTTATCAGAAGCTAAATTGTCTGCTGAATAGCAATAAATACCTTAACATGTTAGATAATGTCACTTTACCATGATATATCACAGACATGCTATCAAATCTCAATAAGTACAATACTTTCACTGTTTCACATCACCAAATATGATAATCCAAACATAAATAGTAAAATAAGCTAAACATCGAACATGATGGCAACAATAAGGGGTAACTGAAAGAAAATTAGATGACTAAATGAGAAAGATCACTCTGGAAAAGAATGATCAAATAGAGTATAACTAATTTCTGTTTTCTGTTCGATACAGTAAGTTAAATTGGTTTGCTAACATGCAGAAGAGAAGACGTAACCATGGACTGAGCAATTTCTTCTTAAAACAGAAATATAAGACCATTCTGTTTCTATTTTGTATTTGCAAGTTAATATTGTTATTTGCAAACAAAGGAGAAGAGGTAGCAGTAGAATGAAGAACTCTTCTGCAAACTGAGAATAATGTTTTGCACTCCATCTCCATATAAAACCAATTAAAAAATGAGTATGTAGTATGTACCAAATGAAGATCGACAAGAAGCTCCATACTATATGGCAAAATATGAGACACAATGTATACAATATTTCGTATGGTGCAGCAACTTAATGATAGGTGTTGTCACTCACAACAAAAAAGGAAGAAATCATTAGTTACAAAATCTAGGGTGACTTTTCAATTCTCTGAGGGGGGGTTTGAGGAGAGATTTGAAATCCATGGTAGCAAATCCACTTGTGATGTTTGGATAGATATGGATTTGAAATCCATCACTTTCATTTTGAATTGATTTTTGAGTAATTTGGGTGGATTTCAAATCTTGTATTTCAAATCCTTCTATCCAAACACAACCTGAAGAAATTTCAGAATATAAAAAGCAACGTACATAATAGAAAACAAAATCATATTGAGAGCAGTGGAAGCACATGAATCTTTGCAGCTCAATCTGAATCAATTGATCATGAAAACATAAATGGACAATCAGCAAGAGATGAATATAAACCTGGGTATAGGGTTCATCCCCACAGCTTTCCAGTTTAGCATTATTTGGTGCAAAAATTGCCAGCTTGAAAAAAATATGCCACCAAAAACTGAATCTCGGACTAAACCCGATCTATAACCTCTCCACAGAGCTGTCCATCCTTCCAAAGAAATAATGTCTGATGGCAATCTAACATTACTGACAGATGGTGGTCTCCCCGATCCTGTCATCATCCAAGGATATTCTTTCAAAGCATCCGATATGTTTGCATTTCTACGGGTCAAGGTGGACAGAAGTTCAACAGAGTTGCTCATTGCTGATGTATTCAGGGAATATCTGGGCAGTAATCTTGAAACTAAAGGAGGAACAACACTCTTTTCAGCAATAAATGGAGAGCTCTTAACATGAGAAGCGGAGGCCACCTGAGCTCGAAGTTTAATAATTTCAAACGGAGAGCTTACAAGACTCTCCACTGTGCCAGAAGCAAGTCCTGCCAACAGAGCCTCGGAGACACTCAAATAACCACTCTCACGACCATCTGATGAAGAAATATGCATGTGAGAACAAGATTATTCTAATATGCACCAATATATGGTTAAAGGACAGAACAGAATAAAGATAACTAGAGAATGGGGGCACTCTTCCCACGAGATAATAATGCATTGCTCTCACATTATTGCTCTCACATTAATACGTAAGAATCTGTGCATGCTTCCATGCATAGGAAAATCTCTGTTCCTTCAGCAATTACTAAGGAAAGAAATCGACACAGCAGTTTCAAAATGGCACAAACAATAAGAATAATCAGCTTTAACTGTGGAATTCAACAAGAAATTTAACCAACAGAAGGTTTCCACCACCGATTTGTAAAATCTTATGGAATATGCTACTTTCAACTAACAGTAAGTAAAGCAGGACAAAACTCTTCAGTCAGCAACTAGGACAGAAGCTGCGAAGATCATACCTCAAACCTATTGATCACATACTGCAAACCCTGTTCACACATTATGAAACTATCTCCCACATGATCAGCTAAAACAAAGAAATCAGTAGCATGGTATACACAAAGTCTATGCCCACTGTTCAGTACCACATGCAGAGAGCCAGAGACAAACAGCATGTGATAAATGATGTTTCTCGTGATGATACTCTTCTCTCCTGCTTTCCTAAATAGTATCCTCATTAAGCTTTTCGTATCTTACTTCCCATTTTACAATTACTGGCAAGTAGAAATTATTGTTCATCCACTTAGAGGTATTTATCATTCTAATTCATTCACCTAATCCTCTCTTTGATTCTAAATTCTCCCTCCACATTGGAGTATCCATTTTGTTAAAAAATTATGTGAGCTACTGTCCTTCTCTTAATTATCGATGCATTCTGCAATTTGGGTATCTACAAACTAAAAAACTACGATAATGGACCCAACTTCAATTCTCCATCAATTTAAAAAAAAAAAAAAAAAAAAAAATATATATATATATATATATATATATATATATATATATATATATATATTTACTAGAAACTATTTTAGTTATCATTCCAACTTGTAGAAACTAGATTACTGAACCAGATACATATCATACACAAATTGATGATCCCATTGGAAGCCTTAAAAATGATGCAATCTAACTGAACTGTGTTTTTGCAGCATGAAATCATTTTCTTGTTCCAGGAGCATTTCACTTTTAGGCTTTAGAAAATATCTCTAACAGCCATATGAACATGACTTAACTAGGTATGATTACCTAATGATGCCAAGCATGGCACACCACTTTTCCGCTTCAATTTCCAATTATCTTTCTAAGAAGCCATGGTCATGTTGCATTTGCATGAATCTTACTAACTAGATACTTTTAGGATGTGTATCTATCTAATCCTCTTTAGAAGTCTGTGTCTATGATCTAATTTTATTAGTTTTAGTCTCTTGGTAAAACATCAGGCTTTGGAGTGATTTCTTAATCATGGCATTTTCCAGATGCAGAATTCAGAAAGAGAAGTAATAGAGAAACAAAACAAATGAATGAAAGCAAAGTTACCTTTGTAGAATGCTGTAAATATCTCATAAACACCAAAGCGAGCACCCAGACCTAATGTTCTTCCCAACGTCGACCAACCGACACCATCATACAAACCTAAATTAGATTAGGTCATTAGTTGATCTAATCATGGACGAGCTAAAATCCGAATGCCAAAGCTTTCACACAGTTGAAGATATTATGGGAATGCCAGAAGCAACAACAATGTATCAGGTAACACTAGAAACTACTTAAGAACACAATCTCATTTTAAGGATCCGATCATGTAAGGAACCAAACAACAACAACAACAAACTAAGCCTTCATCTCACTCACCGTGGGATCAGCTATATGGATCGTGTCTCACCATCGTGATCAGTCGAAACATGTGAGCTCATTTATATTTAAGTATAACATCTCTCAGTTAACATTTTCTTTCAAAGTATTTTTGGGTACCCCCCACCCCCCATTGATTTGAATTAATGATTCTCACATGTCCATACTATCTTAAGCCTGTTTCTCTGATCTTCTCATCTATTGGGGTTACCCACACTTTCTTTCAAATGCATGTACTATTTATTCTATCCAATCTCATGTGTTTGCACATCCATCTCAACAGTTTCATCTCCGCAACCCTCAATTCTCTTATGTTCATATTTCATCACCTAACACCCTAATCCATAAAGAACTGCCTATCTTAATCCCTAAACCCTAAACCCTAATCCATAAATAACTGCCTATCTTACGGCTGTATTGTTCATCACCAATCTTATAGTTTACACATCATAAATGAGAAAACAAACACTATAGGATCAACTGAGCAAGAAATCAATTTCCATACTAAGAATCAATAATCAATAAATCCAGTAAAAGTAAAAGCATAAAAGACATTTCTTTTATTTGACATATCGAATTCATCTCAAACTAAGACTTCCTACTTGTTCTTGACTGCCTATAAATACGTGACAGCTGAAAAAGCACATTTCCCAGTGTTTTCTAGTTGTAAAATTCTCCATTGTTTTCCCTTCTTTTTTTCTTTTTCACAGACCCTGAGAAATGAGCAGGCACCTTTTTATTCAAATAATTCTTTCGCACTCTGGAATAACAATTTCAGATCACATGAAAAGCCTATTTGCATAGATAACACAATTTGCTGAATTTCATTTCTCAAGTATAAGTAGAATTGTCTTCAAAAAAGATCCAAGTGCTACCAAACTCCTTCCACATACAAAATTATAAAATTATAAAATTGGAAAAACTGGTAATTATAAAATTACCTGAATATCCAGATAAAGCGCGAACTCTGTAAAGAACCTCAGCCGCAGTCAATGGTTTTTTAGCAGTAGAACCAACCTGTTTCCAAATTCCACATAAGCAAAGGGAATGAATACTACAAGGATTATTGATGAGTAATTGTACACGCAAATCCAGCAGGAAACAAAAGAAAAGTACAAAATCCGTTCATCAGATATCAAACCTGTATCAAGACTTTGAGAGTATCAAGCGGATAAGTCGCCGCCGTGCCTAGCGCCACCGACGCCGCCGCGGCAGCTGCATGGGCCGCAAATACCTTATTATTCATCAATGCATCCATTTTAACCAATGGAGTGCCTCCTTTACTTGAAATCAACCACGCCGGCACTTCTTCAAAAATCCACACAAGTTACAGAAAGGCAATTTTTTCACGTTTCACGATTATGCAATGCTCAGAAACAGGAATCGTGTATTGTTCGCACTAGCTTGCCGAAAAAGCTCGATAACTGCTTGCCTTCGTGAAGAACCCTAATTAAGTGTTTCGGTCAAGAAGCCAGAAGATGCCGGCAGTCAGATCGTCGGCGGCGGCGAATCCTCAGTCGGCAAATGGAGCAGAACGCGTTTTTTTTTTTTCGCTCCTCTGCAGAAAATGTTTTTGGATCCACGCTAGGCCCATTCAACGCTCAATTGGGCCTTACTTTTAAAAATATATATTAAAAGGATTTTTTTTTTTTTAAGTTTAATAGGACGAGTTTCCATATTGCTAATAGTTCATGTTAATTTCATCAACTCATATTTTATTTTATGTAAATTGTGTAGAAAGATTTTATCCACACAAAGGGTATCATAATATATTGATATAAAAATTTACATGAGATTGTTTAATGAACAAATTTTCAAAATTCAATATTAATGTATAAATTTGATAAGGGTTAACTGACAAAAAAAACGCACATTTTTCAAAAAGATGGTAATTAAATTGCAAATTTATAAAAAGATGGTTATTTTTTTCGTTAAATTCAAAAGATCGGGATAAATCACAATTTAAAAAAAAAAAAAAGTGAGAGCCTTTTTTTTTTTCTTCTTTTCAATTTAAACCAATAGACTGTGAATTGAAATTAATTTTGTTAAATAAGAAGCACTGCTCGTTTCACTATTCCCATTTTCATGCTTTTACTTTAGCTCGAAATACTTATGCAGCAATTGTATTTCCCCCCATTTTAGTTGGATCAGTTTGAAGGCGCATTTGCCTACGTGCTTGGGGATTGTTAATTACTTCAACTGTTCAAGGTAAGTCATCTAATCATTTGAATCCATGAAATCTTACAATTTTTGTTGCAATTAATCTACTTTTTTTTTTTTTTTCCTTATTTTATACGAACTGATCAAGTTCTTTTATGAATGTGTTTTTCTTTGCGTGTGTGTGTTTGGGTTGGACGATTTAGCAAAGTTCGTGAATATTCTGTCCATGGAAAGATTTAGAACAATACTTCTATATCATTCATCGTACTATTGTGTTTTTTTCCCCCCAATTGTGGATGTATGATGCAATTTTACTGAATGTTGTTTACTGTTATTTAACCTAATAATTGGGGAAAAATTTAGGATTGTCCGATTTGATTTCAAACGAAGTATTCATTTCCGTGTTGTTGTAATTGATGTGTAAAAACTATTCGTATGATCTTTTTTGGGGGATTGGTTTTGAATTTTCTCTGGGATTTGGCGATGTGCATAGCAGAGAATCCAAATGAATTTAGTTACGAGTGTACCTTGTTTGTTTCCATCTTGAATGATGATCATAAACTGTATGGAAAGCAGAAGCTAAAGTAACAGCTATAACTAAAAGTTGGAACCATCAGAAAACAATCTCATCTCCCCAGTTTTGTTCTAGTGATTCATATCTTGGTGTAAATATACTCGTAAAGATCACTATTTGCACAATTATCTTCATTACTTGTGCCTTCTCTTCACTTTAATGGAATGATTTGCAATCAGCTCGAAACAGTACAAAAAGCTTTACCACGTTTGTACATAACCTCCTGCAGGGATGTACTGATAAGAATTGTGTTGTTGTACATTTGGTAACCCTACATGTCCCTGCATCCTGTCTCTTGCAAATTGTTGCCACATTAGTTGCTCTTGTACGAATAGTCTTTGCTTGTTCTCAAACTCGCCCATCTGCGCGTATGCTGGTGCCTTTATGGCAAGAGAAGCTGCAAAAGGGTCGTGGGCCAGCATGTTAGTGGCCGTGAAACCCGAGGAAGCCATTGCTCCTTGTTGGTACATGTAATCCAGAGAGTAGACATCAAAACCATTCGGAAGAGATGGCTTCTGGTTTGACAAATGGCTAACAGACTCAACTAATGCAGTTTCCCAATCTCCGGATGAGTCCTTGAAGGCCTCCCATGGCTTGGTTGTACTTGCAGGAGCTGATGATGTCGCCACTTCACCGAATAAAGCTAAAGCCATTTTATCTCCAATATCTTTTGTACCTGGTGCATCTTCAGATAAGTTAAGCAAATCACCTTCTTGCCGTGTCTCTTTTACTGTATCTTCATCTGTAATCTTTATTAATTCCATACCTTCTTGATCTGGTTGTGGAAGTGCCTTTAGCTCGGTTTTGTGATCTTCTGTTTGTCCAGAAGTTGTGGGCTCTGGCTCTAGGCCAATGGCCATCATCTTGTTCTGCAACATGGCTGTTTTTTCGAAAATTAAGTCTTCCATCATATCAAGTTTGGTCTGTGGAATTCTCTTTACATCAGGATACTCGGATGCGTGCAGAATTCCAATCAATTTGGACCAGCCATAGAAAGAATCAAGCTCATCAAACTGCTTTGAGGCTTTACTGAAGATCTCATGGACTGCTACCATTTCAGGTATTTCGAACTGCATGAAACGCTCTATCAATGCTCCCATTAATTCTGTTATAGCTTGGTATAGCTGGAAACTTTCTTTCACTATGGGAAAGAGAGCCATAACCACAACCACGTTATGCATTGCAGCACCTACACACACACAAATTAGCTAGCATGAAATGAAGAAAGATGGAGAACTTTAATTACAAGTGATTTAATATATATATATATATATATACCTGTTGGTTTGCATTCTATGAACCTATCGAGAAGCTGCATCAGATGACGGACCTTGGAGAAAATAGTGGTGTCGTTCATTTCAGAAACAGGAGAACTATTACTGAGGAGCATGGCGCCAATGGAGGTGGGCTGTTTTTCGTCTTCCCCATAAAGCGTTAAGCCTCTGCGTTTCCCTCTATTTCCCTGCATCCTGAATTCGAGCAGCTCATCTAAGTACAAAGCGTAGGTGCGAAGGAATTGTGAGTAGTGCCATGCATTTGTCTTGCTGTAGGCATCTCGGAAATCAGACATGTTGAGGAATCGTGTCCCTTTCCGGGTGGCAAAGAAGATCTCCCTCTCGAAGACCAGGCCGCCCTGAGAAAGGAGGCGTTGAACGAGCATGAGAGATTTCAACGCCACCACCCAGTTCTTGGTCTTGTTGAGACGCGCAGCAATTATGCAGACACATGCATTCACCAGGATACGTGAGTAGCTCGTCAGGGTTATGATTTCATTCACGTATTGCTGGTTTGGCGGGTTTTCTTCGTGCTTTGTGGCTTTCAAGATGGCTACTTCCAGGTTTGCAACGGGTGTGCCCCCGATCCTGGCCAGGTATATGCTCGTACGATCCTTTAAAGCCCCAATAGCTTTTCTGATCCTGCTTGGGGCCATGTCTGGTTTGTGTCTCCTATCTTGATTGCTAGATCAATAGGATTACGTGTTATTGTAACATTGTCGTAAACTCTGTGTGGCGTGGTACGAGCATGCAAGAATAAAGAGCAATCTTTGTTCAACTTCTTGAAATGCAGGATCAGGGGCAGAGGGATTGAGAATGAGGGAGAAGAAAATTGATGCACTAATTCTTAACCCAATTCAGGGAATGGAATTGGGATCAAAATTATGCTTCTCTCTCTCTCTCTCCCTCCCCCTCTCTCTCTCTCTCTCTCTCTCCCTCCCTCCCTTTCTCTCTCTAGCTCACTCTCTCTTTGTCCCTCTCTCTCTCTCTCCCAGTTCTCTCTCTCTCTCTCTCTGTGTCTCTTCTGTCTCTCTCTCTCTCTCTTCTCTTATGTTTACAATGATTGGCCTCAGATTTTACAGGAAACTCGGATACCTGAGAGGAAGTCAATGGGTGGTAGAGAAAATATAATCAGAGGTTTTTACTATTTTCTCTATTGTGGACCATTCAAATATGCAAGTTTTTGAATTTAGGGTTTGGAAATATATTGTATGTGCAATATTGTTGTTATTATTATTCTTTCTTCATATACTAATACAAGATTGGAATTAAAATAGTAAGTAACACATTTTATAATTCATTCTAGAAATTATGTCTTTGCTTGCTTGGTTCATTTTCACATTGCTATGCACATTTAAACCCACCATGTGTAAATATCAAAACATACAAAATGTGGTTGATTTTATTTCTGCAAACATCCATCACATAAATATATACACACAACATACAAATGACCATAGAAACACTTGAACAAACTTTTCATCAATTAAAAGCTGAACAAGTTCTCCTGATTGTCCCCTGCGATCCAGTTAGCACACCAACCCGGCCCATACTCACCATGGAATTGGCAAAATCTGCCTCGAATGAGGGCCCGAGAGGCTCGAAATATGAGTCGACAATGCTCTTGGTAGCCTCATCTTGATACAGGGCTGCATCGGATTGAAGCACAGCAAAACCACTCCTAATATTCTGCAGGATTTGGCTGTCGAACACCTCCCCGCTGCCCCGGTCTATCGCCAGCCGAACATTAATGTCGCCGTTTTGAGGACATGTTGATTCTAACTCCGGAATGAAATCGGGATTTATTGATGGGTCGGGCCCGCCTTCCGGCCGGAAGGTATAGAGCCGTTTGTCCATGAAGAAGCATGCAGTTGTGCCTATACTGTGTGCAGCTAAAATCCCAAAACAAAGTGAAAGAACATAAGAATTTGTGTGGATTATGGATGAATAGAAACCACGTCAAATCTCCAACGAGGGTTGAAGAGTAAATCAAATTATTGGATACTTGATTAAGATTTTTTTTTCCCCTTTCCATTCATTACAATAACATCTTTGAATGAATTGTTAATAAAAAATGTATACATTCCACGTCAAAACATTCAAATCAATTTAACGATTTCAATTCGTCTCAAGATCGATTTAAGTCAGAATCAAATGAAATTTTCGAATAGCTTGGATTTAAAGAGGGACAAGAGCCTGAATTTTTTTATTTCAGACTAACTTATCCTAAGTTGACGTAAATTAAAAAGTTAGTTCAGGTTCTGTAATGCAACTTTTTATTAAATCCCATGCTACATTAAGATTATTGAGAGTATGACACAAGATATATATATTCAAATAAACGTGTATGAAACATTGCATATTACTATATGCAATATCAAACTATAATAGAGTATCTGATTTATTAACAAAATAAGATATAATTAATCATGAATTTGTAATGACATTAAAAAAATGCAGTTATTTTCTTGGACACGAAATGTAGATATTAGTAATTAACCACTCAAATATCTGAATTAGTTTGTGAAAGTAGTGGCATATGGTCCTGAGAAATTAAAAAGTAGATGCTGACTTCATAGGCATTAAGTTTCTATCGCCTTATATTCTATAAATTAAGTTTGTCACGCTACAAACTTAAATCAAATAATGCATTTAATTTAAAAGTTGCTTTACAAAAACAAAGGTCAATTTTCTCATTAATTATAGCAACTTTTATGCTAGCTCATATTTATTGTTATGAGCTATAACATAGCACACAAAACAGCTCACTACTTATCTAAACATCTAATCCATTTAGATCTACATTATAGGCTGCATTAAGAGCCCATCTTTTTTATTTTTTCCTTTCAATAATGCAAACTGATCATCTATTGTAATATATGTTTCATTTGATATAAATAATCATCATAAGCCATATGAATAGATAATATTACTGATTAACATTTTATGTTATTAAATATAATTGAATATAAGATGAAATATTAAAATATTGTAATAGATGATTACGATCATTTTTAATAGGGAGAAAATGGTTGAGAGAACAATCAATGACTTATCTTTCTTTTGAATTGGGATTATTAAGCAAATTAATTGAGCTTTCAACACTAAAAAATAATTTTTTAGCGATAATTATGTTATTCATAACGACATTATATTATCGCAACTAAATTTTTTAATTGTCTTTTTTTAACATTTTTTTATCAATTTATATTATCAAATTTTTACTCGTGATAAAAATTGACTTAAAATTTTTCATTGTAAATAATTTTTTTAGTGCAATTTCGAGTAGTGTATCTTCCATTCTTAAATCACCGATGTAAATAATTGAAAATGTTAGCTAGCGTATATAACTATATCGAAACAATGGTTAAAGAATTATCTGGAAATTCGTGTGATTATCAATTGAATCGTTTATATGTTGAAAAATAATAATTCATCAGCATGTGCATGAATCATGATGATGAAGCATGTGGTGTGCTCTGTCTATAATATATATATATATATATATATATATATATATATATATATATATCTTTATTTAATTCTAAGACATGTCTGTCATCTCTCAATCAATAATAACTTTCCAGTCATTTTCAATTATGGCCCATCAATATAATGATGATCACATGCATGGCCTTAATTAATATCATGAACCATAACTTTTTTTTCTGTAATTAATATAAAGTGCTTAATGTAAATAAAAGGGATTTTATTTTATTTTTTTTAGTCTCATATATATCATAGTTTCTGTTAATTCATTTTATAAATATTAATTTTGCAGGCTTTTATAATAGTTCTTTAAGTTTTTTTTTTAATTTTATTTATGGTCCTATTTTGATAGAAATTTTGATTTCGGTGATAATTTCTGGCAATATATACACCGGTGATGCAAATTTGATATTCTAAACTTAAGATTTTGGTTGCATTGGAGGAAAAATTAGTTTATGCATTCTAAATTGCAGATTTTATTTATTGAGTATCACATATATCTATTTCTTTCACAATTAAATTCCCCACTTTTGAGTGTTACATAAGCACTATCGCATTTATTAACAAGTAAATCAAATTTATGATTAAATCGGAGTAAGAGTAAAAATTAAAAAATTATGACGATTATAGGAACCTGTAAAATTAGTGGTCCAAAAAATGAATAGGTAGTACTATTTTAATTTTCTCTAAATAAAAATAAAACTTTAACAACTAATTTATAGAACAAAAAAAAAAAAGTGAAAGTTTTAAGCCGTAAATTCTTTTTCTTTTTTCTTATAAAAAAAAAACAGATAACAAACTTAATTCCGAGAATTGATTACCAGTCTGATTTCATGAAGTCTGATCACACGTGAAGTTTATTAATCATGAAATTTCATTAAAATAAGAGATTAATTAAAACACCTAATTAATATGCATGGATAATCTCATCCAATTCTGGAAAGATAGTCATCCATGGAATTAAAATATTTTTCGTCTTATAACTATGTTAACTATGGTGTTTAATTGTGATTTTAATTATATAAATATTAGGATTTTCAATTAGTCCCACAATTTAAGAATCCGTTGGATCAATTTTAATTTGAAAATTCGAATTTCGGCAGAAAATTTAACGTGATACATGTAACCCCCAAATTGAGGCTTTTCGATGACCTAAACATGAGGTTGCCTTAATTCAGGGAATATGAGACTGAAATGAGATAAAGTAAATTAAAAATTATGATAATATGAAATAAAAATCTGAAAAATGATTTGAAGCAAGTCATTTATGCAAGACTGTGTACCAACTAAAAGAGCACAAGAGTTGCATGCTGCCAATGTATGTATATGTAGAGAGAGAATACCAGTAAGAAGAACAAGATCCTTATGAGTGAGACCTTTCTGCAAGAATTTGGCTTTGAGAGTGAGAATAGAATCAGTAACATCAGGCATATTATCAGCAAACTTGACATCAGAAACCATCCCATCTCTTCTCCCTGTTTCCACCTCATATGATGCCCCTTTTGCCTAACCATTAATCAAACCCCATTTATTAAAATAAATATATTAATTAAAGTAGTGTTTGGTGGAAATAATAAAATTACCAAAACAACAGCTTCTCTTGCAGCCAAAGCGAGAATATCAGCACAAGAAACAGTTCGAGGACAAACAGCTTCCAACTCGGCTTTAGCATTCTCAATAACATCGAACCCTCGAACACCTTGATGCCCAAATGCATGCTTCTCATCTGATTCCACGCCATTGTCGATCAGAATCGACCCTTCACATCCCTGTTGGAGAGAGAGAGAGAGAGATTTGAATAACATGCAAGAATGTGTGTGTGTGACGTCAGCAGTACCTGAACAAAGCAGTCGTGGAAGTGGAGGCGGAGCAAGACGGGGGCGATGTTTGGGTCGGAGGCGGCGGCGTCGCGGACGGCGCCGCCGACGATGGCGTCGACGTCGGGGCAGCTGGCGGCGTAGAACCCTACTTGAAGCTGCCCTTCTGAAATCCCAACTATATAAGTGCTTATTAGAACCATTAATGCTAAATGAAGTACCATTTTTTGGCAGATGATTTTAGCTGTGTTCTTTATGTCTTAATTTGTGGAATTGAAAACCAAGTAATTGTAAGATATATATATAGCTATGTCTAATTAGACTATAAGTGTGTGTACATATTAATATATGCACAATATATATATTTTTTGAGACTAGATAGCTATATATTTATAATGATGTGTGAAAATAGGCTTCATCCACATGATGGATTTACGAGGGTTGCGAGGTGTGGTTGCCGACTTTCAAAATTGTTCTCTCTCTCTCTCTCTCTCTCTCTCTCTCTCTCTCTCTCTCTCTCTCTCTCTCTATATATATATATATATATATATATATATATTTTTTTTTTTTTTTTTTATCATTAATTTAAAAGAGTTTGTTCCTTTATATTGTAAAAATTTGTCATTTTATAAACTTAAGCCTTTGATCTGCTTGATTTATTTAAAAACTTTAGTCTTTAATCTATTTGATGTTTTGATCTGAAATTTTTTTGTTCCTTTAAAACAAAATTCTAGATATGTCAGCTATTTATCCATATTGGAAAATGTTCTGTATCCACCTCATATAAAAAATTAATTTTCTTCTTACTTGATTGGACAACCAAAGCTAGCTTCATGTATATTCTTAATTAAGATCAAATTAGACCAACACAGCTTAAATATCAGAATTGACTATCATGATATTTGATTTTGACACATCAATGTGAGGATAATCACATATTAATATCTGCTCTGTTCCATCGTGTCTAATTTGCTTCAAACTTAATTGAGCCACTACTAGCTACCCTCAAAATTCTTTGATTAATCATGATATACAAAATCCATTAAATTTAAAATTTAATTTTTGCATAGGGAAAATAATTGCTACCCCTTTTCTCTAATTACAACACTTTATGATTACAAATTCTTGGGATTGATCTCCCTTGAACACCATGTTTGAAAATAATAATTTAAATAATTTTCATTTAATTCTCTCTCTCTCTCTCTCTCTCTCTCTCTCTCTCTCTCTCTCTCTCTCTTGTCATGTTCCAAATTTAAACCCTTGGATAAATGAAAAATATAAGTGAAAAATGATTCATAATATCACCTTCTCTTTACAAGATGATAAGGTCAGATACCACCTCATCCAACGTAACTTCAAAAACTTAGTTTATTTTCACCTCGGAAATAAAACACAACACAGAATAAAGGTCAATCTTTAAGATAGTCACACTAATCCAAACCACTGGCACTAAGTACTTTAGTCACACCAAAAGTAATAGCCATAGCCATCCAACCTCCCACAAGCCCAAGCCACCCGTGTCTGGCCAAGCACCGCCACTACGCCACCAACAACCCCACGCTACACTCAGTCAAAAAGCCAGCAGCAAGCAAAGGGAGAAAGGCCACAAATGCAAACACAAGGGCTGAAACCGTGGCAGCACGGAGTTTGTCCTCCTCCTCGTTCGGTCTGTTGAATCCAGTCGTTCTCTTTGTCTGCAAAATCCCTATGTCCAACATAGAGACAAATTCCGTGATTGCCATGCTGCAAGCACTGGCGAAAAGTCCTGCCAAGAAAGTGAGCATCATTGGCTTAACTCCGTGTCTGAGACCTCCGACTCCCATCATCAATGAAGCAATGGATACAAATCCGTCATTGGCTCCGAGCCACTGTACTCTAAGTGAGTAGTACTGGTCGAACGCTTCTACTTCACATACATTCTGTTTGGGGATCGAAATCTGAATGTGGTTTTGGGAAGCCATGAGAGAGGGGATTTATGATGAATATAAGGTTGGCTTGTTGAGGATTCTGAATATGAAATGTGGAGTTGTGTGTATATATAGATGAGAGTGAAAATTAAATTGGAGTGTCTTATTCAAAATGCAAGTTCATGTAATGACTGAACAAACACCATTTTGACCTAAAAATGGAGAAAAATATGTGCATAGGAAAGCCCTTGGAATTAGAAATGGAGGTTTTGGAGAGATATAGAAAAGGAATAAGTGTGTTAAGTGGAAAGATATGGCATTAGATTAATGAATGGAGTGTGCTTCACACACAATATCCACAAGCTTCTATAATATATTCAGATAGTGCACAACCTCCTTTAATAATCAACTCATCATACAAGACTTTAGTAAGTGTGAATGACCACAATTGACTCATCTTAAAAGGGAAAAATATATTTTTAGTCCTAACTTTTACCATCTTTACTTCATTATCTATCCACTTTATTATTATAGTTCTATAATTTTAAAATTTTCTCAATTTTAATCCAAGTCACTTGTTATAACAGGTCAAGTGACACATTGTTATGTACTTGGCATTCAAATTTATGTGTTTTTTTTTTTAAATTTAAAAAGTAGATTAATTATTTTAGAATAAAACAGACTTTTTTTTTCTTTTTTCGCTACTCATAAATGAATACAATTTTATTTATCAATGAATTTTCAGTATTATTTTAGAACTTAGTTCTTTCATAATTCATAGTTTAGATGTCAAATAAACAACACGTGATCAGACTAAAGAACAGAACTACAAGACTGAAATAGAAAAGTGAGTATATATGTAGGTCTCAAAAATCTAAGATGGGAAAGTTAAATGCTTAAAACAAGCTTAAATCACATTTCCTGCTACACTCATTTTCTCTTCTTCTCCCAAAACTACTAAGATTTGTGTACAGATTGAGTGATTTGAATACAAGATTTATAATAAACATATTACTATTCCATCCAAATTAGAATGCATTGAAAATCCTGCTAAATTGCTCAAAATTAGTTCAGAATAATGGATTTTGGATAGATATCAATCTAAACATCACCAATTTATTTGTTACTATAAATTTCTTGATCCTAGAATCCAAACACAACCTCATAGTATTTCTGGGGAAATATTCATAATTTCTAGCTGTAGTTAAGACCATAGAAGACTGATCAGATATCAATGAGAATATACCAACAACAAGATAAGCTATTTACTATATCTACTACATAAGATTGTCATAACAAGGAGCCAATAAACTGATATCACCAGATATAACACTCTCAAAGTCTACATAAATTTGTCTAAACAGTAATGTGCATATTGGATAAGTCAGTCATACAATAATAGAACAACAGGAAGTAGTACAATTATCTTACTCTCGCCATTGTTACAGTATCCGTCAAGCTTCAGAAGAATACTCAATGGAGTCTTCACATCATTCTGTACAAGAACAAACAAAAATATTACATGTCCATAATTCTACAAGTTTAGAGCAAAACCATTTAACAATTATATGAACTCTGCAAACAAGCCAACCAAATGATGTCTACATACATTATCACCTAGTTGTCCAGTGTCTAGAAAAAACATTTTGCATCCTTCTAAATAATTATAATGGAAAAGCTTGCCACACAATATGCATTATCGATTATGTTAAATCATATTCAGATCACAAAAGAAGCAACTAAGAGTTGTTTATAACACTGCAAACCCCCTTTTAAATATTTTAGTTAATTGAAATCATCCAAGAGTTGAGAATATTTTGGTTACCTACTTTAGTAGGACAGTGTTGAAAAACAAAGAATAGCAAGAGATTTGTAAACATCATGACAACTTAACCTAACAAATATCATGACAAATGGCCCATGGAAAGTTATAAATAGCAGACACAAGTAAAATTCTTCAATGGAAAAATAGTTCATCTAAATTGCTATTCAAATCTTCAGTTTGTAACAGAAAACATTTATACTATTTTCTTTCAAAACTCCAATACAACCACTGGGGTAGTCGAATTCCTTCTTATGAATTACCTTTTATCAAAGCTTTCATGTTAAACCTTTTTCTGATAAATCATTGGTCGTGAGATTTGAACAACCTTTTTGTTCAGCATAACTCTAATATCATGTTGAATGACTACCTTGTACCTTCTATTGATCAGGATATAGTTTCTATAGATATGCCAAATTCCTGGACAAATTGTGCTATGATCAAGAGCACACTATCACAGTCTCATGCAGAACTGACAGAATACAAACATAACCCGGACTTCTAAATCATGAGTAATGGTTTATGGGGGGTATATTATAATGAACGACCTGAAAAGGAGATGTTATAGAGGTTCCTCATTATTCTTGTTTCTATCCATAGAATACCACTGGCGAAAGATCCTACCCCTCTGTTTTCATTTCCATCCTATCATTTTCTTTCTCCAGAGATGATAACACATTTGCTTGTTGTGTTTCCAAAATATTGAAATGATTTTACATCCTATTATACACCACTAAACTAAAAGAAAACAAAATTGACAAGATACCTATAGTTGAAAATGTTTTTCACTAACCACAAGAAAACAACCACGACAATGAAAAGGCATCCACAGTAAAGAAAGATTCCCAAAAATAAAGCATCGTAATTTCCAATAAAACTAAAAACACATTTTCATTCTCTATATGTTTTGCCATCCCACTATCATAATTTATTTACCAAGACCAATGCTGAAAAATAAAGTCAAACACAGGGTACACTTTTCTCTTTAATTTGCTAGTTTTCTTCTTTCAGTTTCATTTTTATTTCTTATGCTGCCAAGAAGAAATCATCTCACAGCTTGTTATCTTGGACCCCAAGTCCAAGCTGCAGAAAACAAGATATAGATGGCTACGCCTCCTGAGACTGTCATTTTACTCTCTATATTCTAACATATATATGCTGAGAGCTTTTAACACCTTTTTGTGTTAGAAGAAAACATAGTTTACATAAAAACAAAAAAGAAACCTAAAGTGATAAGAGAAGTAACGTATATAGAGTCATGTGTCCAAGATTAAAGCTAAAATAAAATAGAGGTCTATAGAGAATCAAATCGCAGAAGGTCAAAACAAGAACAAAGAAGAAACAACTAGAGTTATTGATTGTTTTCTTGTCCTATTATTTTTGCTTTTCACCATCATTTTCCCATATCATTGCCCAAAAGTCAGATTGTCTTCAGCCAATAGATCCCATAATTTTCACCTAATTATCATTAACAATAGCATAATAAAAACCGTATGAAACTCAAGTTCATACCAGATGGAATTTCTCCTAAAAAATAACACGCGATTTTATATACTCAAGGTGTTCTCAACCATAAAAACCAGTCTAGTATCATGAAGTTGTCATTTGCAGTGTATCAGAAGACAAGGTATCTAAATAGATGTTATCATCAGCATGACCTCTTCAAATCACGATACGATCAATCAGCTGTTGATCCTATCTTAGAAAAGCAAAAAAACTATTGCAGAAAATTCCTTTGAAAGATAAATAATCAGAATAAAACAAGTAAGAACACAAAACAATTAATAAAATATCACAGACTACAAAGATGATATGCATTTAAATTTAACACTACATTTCCATTGGCCAATGGGACCTTGAGAGAAAAAAAAAATTGTATTACCTGATCACTTAGGCAGGTCAATTGTAAAGGAGTCAAATGAAACATCAGACACGGTCCTAGATTCCGCTGAGCAATTCATAGTAAATCCAGTAGCAGATATCCCAATTTTATTGAAAAAGGTATCAAGATGCACTTCATTTTCAGAGTTTGAGCCAGATTTGGAGCTCTTCACCCTCTTAGTGTACTTCAAAGAATAGCGGTCAGACATTTGATTACAGGTCTCATTTGGGTTTGGCAAGATCAACTCATCATTATTCACAGAACAACCAACCTCAGAGTTACTTACAGCAGGTGAAGCAACCTGATTTACATTCAGAAGAGAAGCATAACGCTGGAAACATGAGTCTGGTTTTGTGCCTGTGATTCTTTTAACATACTTCAGATGATAGCGATGCAGCTCTGTATCGCAACTCTCACTAGGCAATATCACCTTGGTGCCATTCTTGACTAGACAATCTATGCTAAAGTTTGCATCAGCTGGTTGACAATAGTCAGATTTGACTACTATGTGGCTATCACAAGAGCTGCTATCTCGAGAAACACCAAGCATACTACTCACTTGACATACGTTCTTCTTGAACCTAGTGCGCTTGTAGATTACAAGCTCTGGCCCAAATCTATTACCATTCATTTGGTCCATATTAACACAAATTGAATCCTCTGATACATCAGCACCACTCTTCATTGAACACCTAATCCTAGCTCCTTCTGAATTCAAGTTTTTTAGTTCTGCTTGCTGGCTACATGTAGATTCAGAGATCTCAATGTTCTCATTATTTAATTGCCAAATCTTTCGCTTCCTATCCCGTTTATAAAGTCGCATTTCTACTCCCGATCCCCTAAAACCAATATTTGAATCATTCACCGTAGACTGATTCATTCTTTTATTCTCAGCACCATTAGTGCAAGTCCCAAGCTTTCGATCTTCACTGTGATTTTTCCCTAAGCCAGATCTCTTATAAGATAAACCTTTCCAATCCCTTATACGCGAATTCACCAAAGAATCACCCCTCAAATTTCTTGGTGAACTATTCATAACTCTATGCAATTGAATCGCCAATTCAGCATCATCCACAACTTCAACTACACCACCACAATTTGAATTCCCAGCCTTCGAACAATCTCCATCCGCCACATCCACCGCATTCATCTCCCCATTGGCACTCCTCAATACGTTGACCTTTGTCTTTGCCACCCTCTTAGCTTTCTTCTGCACCTCGCATTTCCCATCCTGCACCACATTCTCCAACATATCTTTACCCTCACATCTATCTTTCACACCACCCTTACTCTCACTCTTCCCAAAAACCCTAACCGAATTCTTGAGCAATTCAGGTACCCAGCAATCCACGCAAACCCTAAACCCCTCCAATTTCCCACCCAAATAAGACCAAGGCGTGCAATTCCCATAATCCCTAACACAATTTTTATGAATTTTGCGCTCACACACGTTGCATGTAAGAAGATCACCTGAATTGGCCGTTTCTTTAAAGCAATAAGAGCATGTGTTTCCGGAATGAACACTCTTGCGGCATCTTCTGCAGAGGAGGACTATGCGCCAAACGCTGTCCAACGGCTGGAGGCGGTCCTTAGGGTTGGTGTGGTTGATTCGGAGGCGACAGCAATGGCAATCGGACAGATTGGGCTGATCGCGAGTCCTCTTCTCGGGCGGCGGCGGAGTAGTGGCGGCGGAGGAAGAGGAGGCGGAATTGGGGCCGGATTTGGGCATCGGGTCGGTGATGAGAAGCTTCTTGGAAGGGGAAGGGGAGAGAGAAGGAGGAGGTGCCATAATGGTGAAATCAACACCTAAAAATAACAGATTTTGCTGGGAAAATCCAAAGATTTACAACCTGTTTGCTGCTTGCATGACGTTGGTAATGAGAGAAAAAGCCATTGATGGGAAAATAATTGGGGGTTTTGTTTACACTAAACTTCATATGGCAATTAGTTTAGTAGAGAACGGTATCAAAATATGATTTCAAATTAACACCATTTCTTCTGTTTTTTTTGATAATTAAATAATCATCTTTATCTTTATATTATTATAAGAAGGATCAAGAATGTCACATGACATTCGTACAAAGTTTGAACATTTATTTCTCTTATTAAATGTTATTTTAAAAGATAATCTATTATTATTATTATTATATATATATATACATTTTTTTATTATAAATATATATTATTCATACAAAGCTTGAACATTTATTTCTCTTATTAAATATTATTTTTAAAGATAATCTATTATTATATATGTAAGTGTTTTTTTATTATAAATATATATTATTGAAAGAATGTACTTTTAATAATTAGATTATGTTTTTTAATAACCACAATATTATTTGAAAAATATCATGTATGAAATTTTAAAAATATCATGTATAAATAAATGCTACTATTTATATTTTAAAATCTAATTTAAATATATAATACATTCTCAAATTTTGCACATTAAATTTTCTTATTAAGTGTTTTTTTTTCTTTTTTTGCCACTACTATTATTATACTACCTTCATCCCGAAACACTTTCCACCCTTATTTGTGCACGGTTTTTAAGAAAAATTGAATGCTTGCTTTATAAATGAGGGTATAAGGGTCAATTCTACCTTTTCTAATGGAGGTATTAGTTTGAATGTTTCTGAAAAAGTAATAACATTATGTGTAAATAAGTGTGTATTGTGGTGGTAAGAATTATGATAAAATTTACCATTTTTTGGTGTGCAAAGTGTTTGGGGACAAACTAAAAAGGAAAATGTGCAAAATGTTAAAGGACGGAGGGAGTATATGTTAGCTTTTTTCTTTATTAGAAATATATAGTATTGAAGGAATATACTTTTAACAATTACAATTATCATTTTTAATAACCATAATATTATCTAAAAAATATCATCTATAAAACTTTAAAAATATCATGTATAAATAAATTCTATTATTTATATATTGGTTTACATATATACTTTATAAATATTATACATGATATTTTTGTTTACATATATACTTTTTAAATTTAAATCCTACATAATAAACTTTTTTTATTATATATTTTTTATATTTTAATATATTAAATTTTCATATGATCGACTTGAACAAGTCAATTAATATTTAGATACGAAACCTACATTTAGTAGCATGAGTCATGCCAAAATAATTAATTTGATTTGATAATTAATGTCAAATTACAGTTAAACTTAAATCTTGCAAATCTATGATTATGCAATCATGCAAAAACTATAATCATGCAAATGGCGGTCACTTTTACATATGTCTTATTTGAGAACTTCAATTTTATTTGTCATTATAAATCTCAACCTTTAATTATTATATTCTTGCATGTTTGCTTCTATATTTCGTATAGTACCCCAACCCTTCTTAATTTTTGAATTGTATATTTTATGTGATATTATATTTCAAAATTCAATATTATAATTTTCTTTACATAATATTCTAACCTAATCATTTTTTTTTTAAGTGGACATGGAATACCTTGCAATTGCTGACATTGATCCATCCAATGAGACATGTGCAATAAGAGTTCAAGTTATCAGATCATGGTTTGCACCTCAAATAATTTATCCACCATAAAATAGCCTCATGGAGATGGTTTTGATGGATGATAAGGTATTTTAAGAACACATCATATTATTACATAAATCCGGTATATATATTCTTCAATGATGAGTTTTTTTTTATGTTTATTAAAATCTTATAATATGCTTACAATTCAAATTTATTTAATTTTAACATTTTTTTCTCTTATAATTCATTTTCGGTTTATAAGAATCCAGGCTACTGTTGTATGTAGTCAAATTGGTAGATGCAAAAACATGCTAAAAGAGGGAGTAATTTGTTCATTAAAAAACTTTCAAATAAGTCAAAATTAGGGAACTGTTTGAGCTACAAAACGATTGAACATCCATAAATTTACTACAATCAAACTTTGTCCTAAAGTCTCAATCCCTATCTATGGCTTTGAATTTACTGCCTTCGAAGAAATGAGTGACACTCATGTGCACAAGGTGCAACAATACTGTTATATTATATGAAGTGATACTGTTATATTAATATAACAGTATTACTTCATATAATATAACAGTATCACTCATATAATATAACAGTATTACTTCATATTAACAGTATCACTCATATAATATAACAGTATTACTTCATATAATATAACAGTATTGTTGTGCACAGATTTGGATCCGTGCACCTTGTGCACAACAGTTTTTGCCCGAAGAAATTATCTCATGTTCTGATTTGGAAACCCGTTTAGTATGTATGAATCTTTATTGTTTTTTTTCCAATTTATGTTGTTTAAATTCACTTTTAATTAAAAATGTTTGATTGATGATTCTTAGATGTCATTGGCAAGGCCTTTCCAAAAAGTGTTATTGAAGAGATCGTGAAGAAGGACAATGAAAAAGCATGCAAAATAACCATAGAACTTGTGGATTTGATGTGAGTAAATATTTGATAAATTCATGTATGTTTTCTTATATTTGACCCCAAAATTTCCTTGAGGAAAGAACTATTCTTGCACCTACTCATAGTGTTGTGGAAATGGTGAATGATTACATGTTATCCTTGCTTCCTGAAGAGGAAAAAGAGTTCTTGAGTTCTGATAGCATTTGCAAAACATATGAAAACAATAATGTAATAATCCTAATGAGCAAATTTTCTCTACGGATTTTCTAAATAGCATTCATTGTTCTAGAATCCTAAATCACAAGTTGCGTTTGAAGATTGGTGTGTCATTTATGTTACTTTGAAATATAGATCAATTTTCAGGATTATGCAATGGTACGAGATTGATGATTACACAGATTGAAAATCATATTATCGAGGTCAATATTCTATCAGGAAAAAACATCAAAAATAAGGTGTATATACCACGAATGAACCTTAGCCCATCTGATAGTGGATTGCCGATAAAGTTTCAAAGAAGACAGTTTCCACTACTCGTGTGTTTTGCAAAGACCATAAACAAAAGTCAAGGTCAGTCACTAGCTCATGTTGGTTTATTTTTGTCAAAACCAGTTTTCACACACGGTCAACTATATATTGCAAAATCTAAAGTTAAAATAAGGAGTGGTCTGAAAATTATGTTTTAGACAATGATGGGAAGTTATGTAATACTACAACAAATGTAGTGTACAAGGAAGTTTTCCAAAACTTGAGTTGATAATGATAATAGTTTTAGTCCATAGAGATATTTTTTTGGTTAATTTACTACAATTATTACATCATATATCATTATTGAAAGGTTATTTATGTATTCGAGAATTTTTATCCAAAATTATAAAAATACACTTAAATAAAAAAATTACAAAATTGAGGAAAAAATATGATCAATGAGACAAGTGGAGAGTTATGAACTCTAGCATCTACCATTTCCATTCTATGAGTACCTGTGCATAAAAATAAAAAAAGGTTTAATTATGCAATCTATCCAACAAAAAATTGCAAAATAATTAAATTAAAGTTAGAACTGAACGAGTATGACTTGCTATTATGCTCAATCAAGATCATGATTTTCATAAATGAAAACCCAATACTTGTAATCAAATATTGAGCTGTTATGTATATTTAAATAGAAAATAAAGATTCTACCAAATAAATATATATGATCGACCATTATACCTATTGCAAGAATGATAAGAAGAGTAGTGAAAAAGCTTCTCCAAATTATGGCCATAATCGTACTATGTTTTTTGTTTTCTTGTGGAAACATAACCATACAAAGGATGTTGGTGCAGAGAATAAACAAATGAGATACTGTTATTTATACCCTTTACGCATTAAATAAAATTGTTTTAATGGAAAATATTGGTTAATGCTGCATTTATATAAGAAATAATGATTTTTATCCATTAATATAAGAAAATATATTTTTATTTTTATTTTCATCCAAAAGACTAAAATACCCCTTAGGTTAGTTATAGTATAGTATGCAAGTAACGTTGATGTTGTGTAATGATTAAAATTATATCGTTTAAAATTAAGTTATTATGTCGTGTAATGCCTAAGTGAATGTTGTGAAGAATGTTAAGTCGTGGTAATGTCTAAAATTGATCATTATAATTTTGTGTGTACGCCTTAAATTATATGGTTTAAAATTCAGTTATTACAACATGTGATGATGAATAGGGTTTGTGTCCAATTGCCATGTTTGCATTTTCATTCAATTTAATTTTTTAAGTCAAATTGTATAAGAATATTTTTGTCCATAGAATTAATATAGATAGAACAAATGCTACCATATTGATCATACTATTTTGTATGTTTCTTATTGTGAGACATAATATTTTGCTAATAAAGGTGCCATTTATTATATTCTCATATTGTTACAATAAGTTTAAAAATAAATATAAATGATTGTTTCAAGCCATAATTATATTTTATTAATATATTAGAATGATTTATTATAATTTTAATTCTACATTAATGAAATAGAAAATACAATTGATTGCTTCATTCCAGGATTATATTTGATTCAATAGATCCATTGATTCTATTATATATGTATACTATTGATCTCAATTAAGTGTCATTATAAAGGTCACATTTTGCTTTCAATTATTTGACTTTTCAGACTTTGTAAAATTTTATTTACAAATTATCTCTATTAATATTCCTTAATTAGAATTCAAGAATGATGTTGGATTCTTTTCATGGAATTAAATTAATTATCTTTCCAATTTAATTTAGATTTTAAATTTATTGATTAATTAATGACATGACTATCCAATTTTTATATTCTTTAATTTATTATAAAAGATTTAAAAGACACTTGATTGAAGTTGGAGTAAATATATACTATATTAAAAATATTTAAGAGTCTAACTGATTGATCCAATCCATAAATATGAAGATTGAGAATAATAATGTATCAAATACATACTTTTTTTTGGGGTGGAGGGGGGGATTGCGTTTATATAAAAATAACTTTTAAAAAAAAGCAATGCACATTTTCGAATCTTATTCCAATTACGTTGAAAATTATTACAAAGTTCAATTAAAAAATGGTTAATTATGGGAAAAATCACAACTCTAACACGAATTGTCATTTTAATCAAATTTTTATTATTGGTCAAATTAATATATATATATATATATATATGTGTGTGTGTGTATGTATGTTTTTTGAACTCAATCACTTTTGAAAAAACTTTTGCACATCTGATTTAAAAAAAAAAAAAAAACAATTCTTGAAGTTTTTGAAGTATAACTTCGTGAAACTGCTGTATTTGGCAGCCGATGTGTCCGGACAACTGAACACGTAAACCAAAATACAATTTCAAAACTGATCGAGGTTTAAAAACAGACTACATATATAATGTTATATTATTTTGACCAATAGTAAAAAAAGTTTGATTAAAAAGAGAATCCAACTAACTCATTAAAAAAATAACAAAAGGAGAGAAATATCGTTCTCGTGACATATAAAAAATGAGATTTCTTTTCCTAATGATCGACATTTCATTTATTAGAAGTAAATACATTTATCTTTCTAGACAATCATGTTCACAATAGCAAAGTACATAATCAGATCCAGGATATTTGTCACAATGTGGTTGTGCATGTTCATCAGCATAGTAGTTATAGCACAATCTCCAACACTTTTCACTTGTGAATTTCGCATCACATACGCCCAAAATACTAACACACCGATACCCTGGAGGATAAGGTCCTCTAACATCTACTCCTACATTAATAAGATGTAGAAAATAATTTATATAAATAAATTAATCATTTTTCCTTTAATTATAAATCATGTTCAGAATAAACTATATGATATTTGTCATAAAAGTAATTAAAGAGTTTTACCATCATTATTGGAGGGAGCAATTGATGGTCCATTAATTGTGGCTTCTTCTCCCAATGAATGAAGTGGAGGATTTTGAACTCTACCATTTACCCTTTCCATTCTTTGAGTTGCTGTGCAATTATATACAGAAGATGCAAAAATATAAAAAGAAATTAATTTGTTTTATTGTATAATCAATATAAAAATACTTTAACCCTTGGTGACATCGTATTATAAATTTAATTTCCTGAGAAGAAATAAATTTGATTTGTGGATATTGAGGTTTAGTCTCATGTGTTTATATCAATAAGACAATCTGATATAAATTTTCAATATAGCAACAAAAATTCCTAAAAATTGCTCTTTATAATCCTAAGCAAATTGAGGATTAATATCAGGATAAATCAAAATCATCTGAATCCTTGATTTTTTGCTTTTTGTGTCTTATGTTGTCCGATAATTATGTGTTGACTACTCAAATTCTCAATAATTCTGATTTTTTATTTATTTTATATATGTAATATAATTGAAATAACATGAAAGAAGAAATTGATAATGAAGAAGAGAAAAGGATTGTGTTAATTTATACCTGTTGCAAGGATGAGAAGAAGGGCAATGCATAAGCTTCTGGAGATGATGGCCATAATCATATAATGTCTTTTGTTTCGTCTTCTTTTTTCCCCATAACATATAAACAAATATTTGAGCTTTATAACATCACTATAGGATCTTCGTCAACGTGTCAATTCAATTTGCATTGATTCTCAATGAAATTTCAAATATTTGTTTTTGCTAGGCATAATATTTTGTTATTTAAGACACTGTTGACTAACTATTAGTATTAAATCTTGATTAAGAGATTTTGAATGCAATATGAGTTATATGGAATAATTGGGCAATCATATTGGAGTAAGATTTTTTATCAAACCGTCTCACTAATATTATTCAGTGAGACAGATCAACCACAACTTATAATCCAAAAAAAATAAAGATTCTCTTGTGAAAATATTGTAAATTGTTGGTAGTTGAAATCTATTTCACGAGAATTTCAAAATGTTGCACATTAGTTTTACGGTGGTCGTACAAGAAAAAATCATTAAAATTTACATTTTTCAACCAAAAAGAGTCGCGGGACTTAAACAAAAAAGTTAATTCTAAGTGTCATTGAAATTCTCATGGCACAACAATAGCTATTGGACCAAATTGCACTTTGAAGATTTTCATAATCCATAATTTGTTAATAATATTATGTGTATAATTAAAAGTAGCCATGTAGATAGATAGCAACGATCGCTACTTCATAATGCAAATCTCTTCCATTTATTAGTATAATATTACCATCGATTTCTTGGATCTACTATTCAAATGGTGAGCAAGGAGGAGAAAATTAAATTGGTTCAAATCTTTATCCAGTAATTATTGAGAAATCGGTTATTAAAGTAGATGTTGACCAATCTTTCTATTTAATGAGGAAATATAACTCATATACATACATCAATGTTACAAATTCTAGATTCGTGTAATTGAATTTAACTCAATTCGTGTTTATGGAATCGAAATCAAAGATTTATAAAAAAAATCATAAAAATACAATTAATACTTAAATAAGATGTAATAAATTAATCTAATGACATGACCAATTTCTTTGACAACATATTTTCGGGACGTAAAATCTATTACTCCTGCATAATATTATATATATTTAATCAAAATTTGGATATTTTTAACGTCCAACAAATTTTATTCTAACTAATTGTATTTGGTCATATTAGAAATTTAAACTAAAGAAATATTATTCAAATTATTGTAGCTAATAATCTAATTTAACATTTTAGTTGTATCTTTATTTATTTTTTTAATTTTTTGATTTATTTTTATATTTAAATTTTAATAGACTTTTAAATTATTCCAAGTTCTTTTAACTAATAGTTAGATTCTTTAAAACAATTATCAAAATTTTTAAAAAATGAATTTAAGAATTTTTAAACATTTTCCAAAATAATTATATCCTTGTTTTTATTTAGACTATTTTTTAAGAAACTAAAGGCTAATGTAATTTTTATTTTTATTATCTTTTAAACACTAATATTTGAAAATTTTTGGATTTTTATTTATTTTCCTAGACTAAATAAATAATATAAATGACACCTAAATCAACGTTTTGAATTTTGTTCTTAGTAAATAAAAAATGTCAAGTGAAAGAGTCAATATTTTAGAATTTTATTTTTATATTAGTGAATGCCTAATTAAAAGGCCCAATTATACAATATATATATATATATTATTTGAGGCCCAATATGTAATATTGCCATATTTGAGATTCAATTTTACACTATTCCTATATATGCACGTTAGCAACCTAGATGGAGTATGCTTGTTTAGGGATTACGTAGGATTGAGAAAATCCTAACTTTGAAATTCTGGATTTTGTAGTAAAGGTAAGTAGTAAAAATATATGTTTGTTTAAGGATTTTGTAGGGTAGGATTATACTGTAGATGTCAAATCAATGATGGAAAATGTGAAATAATGTAATATTTTATTTTGTAAATATAGGTGGTAATAATAGGATATGATTGTATTGAGATTTTGTAATTCAAATTGAAGTCTCAAAGCAAACATACTTTGAGGATTTTGAAATCCTAAATTCTGACTATTGAAATCCTAAACAAACATAGGATTTCAATAGTCAGAATTTAGGATTTCAAAATCCTCAAAGTATGTTTGCTTTGAGACTTCAATTTGAATTACAAAATCTCAATACAATCATACCC
The DNA here is from genome assembly GCA_946896805.1 of Scutellaria galericulata. Classification (NCBI taxonomy): domain Eukaryota; kingdom Viridiplantae; phylum Streptophyta; class Magnoliopsida; order Lamiales; family Lamiaceae; genus Scutellaria; species Scutellaria galericulata. The sequence continues at coordinate 26,842,286 of OX335784.1, read as the reverse complement.
TATTATTACCACTTATATCTATAAAAACATATTCTGTAACCTATTTATTACCTAAAATCTACTCTCTCACAATACACATTCAATCATTACCAAACTAATTTTTTTAAATATAAAATATTAGATTAATTCACATTTTCCATCATTGATTTGACATCTACAGTATAATCCTACCTTATAAAATTCTCAAACAAACATATATTTTTACTACTTACTTTTATTACAAAATTCAAAATTTCAAAGTCAGGATTTTCTCAATCTTACATAATCTCTAAACAAACATAGCCTAAGCAACACCCCTTCCCCGAAATCTCAATCTCACATAATCCCTAAACAAACATAGTCTAAGCAACACCTCTTCCCCCATCGCTGCCACCTCTATCGCCTCTTCACTGTCCTCTTCGCCACTCCTCTTTAAATTATTTCTTCCCGGAGTTGTTTCAGCGCTTGGTTCCATAGGCGAGGGTTGCATAAATGGCCTCTATCCACATCTGTCCGAGGTAATATGCCGGTTAAATTGATCATAAATAATTTGATTAGATTCTGATTAGTCAAGAATGAAGATGAAATAATTAAATCAGTTGTGTACTTTTTTTTATAATATCACTAGTTTAATTCCGATAAATAAAAGTCTCAATAGAAACTTTGCCACTATTCAGACCATAATTCAAGTAGGCTATGGATCACATAAAATGTTTTCATGTTGGCTTTCCGTTTGAACCAGCTTAATCATATAACCCATAGTTTTCATACCATGACTACTGAGGTGATGCTTTTCAATGTCTATTTAACAGTGCAATTTGATGACCTCTTCTAAAGAAACTTGTGCTTTGGGTTTTATATTGTAAAAGTGAATGAAGATATTTGTTTGGTTAGAGGTTATTTGGCATCTTTGCTTGGACATAATTAAATTTATTCCTGAGACTCTTAATAGTGCCCTCTTGAGTTGTCTCCTTTAGCACTTGGCCTAATCTAATTTCCCGACATCGCTGGTGGGATCCCAACTGGTCTAATGCAAGTAAGTGCCCACGGGTAATTAGGATGGCCCAACAGTTAGGTTGAGACTCTTAAAAGTGCTGTCTCCTTTAACCTAATCTAATTACGATTGTGGCTTTGCTGATGATAAAGGAGGGATCCCGACTGATCTAAAGCAAGTGCTCGTGGGATATGAATGGCCCAGTTATTGAGTTGAGACTCTTAATAGTGCCCTCTTGAGTTGTCTCTTTTACCCCTTGGCCTAATATAATTTTAGGTGAGTTTAATATTGAACTTTTTAAATTTCAAATCAAATTTTAGGAAATATTATAACAACCTATAATTATATTTAACTTAAAATATCGATTAATTGATAATGTTGATATAAACATATTGATAATGTAATTGCAATATTAAAATAATTGTACTGCTAAATAATTGTATAAACTACCAATGCACAACTATTTAATATCAAGATAATGTCCTGCATGCTTAAATAATCAATATAGAAGATGGATTGTCATTCAATACATTATTTGCGATTTAATTCAAAATGAACCGATAAATATGTTTAGATAAAATATATATGAAATTTCTTATTATGTTAATTGATGCTGATATTTTTTCATTTTTCCTATAATTTGTAAGGTAACTTCACCAATATCGGTATTCAATATTTAACAATATTGTTTATCCAAAAAAATATTTAACAATATTTTGTGTATATTGTATTAACCACTTATTTAGGTATTGAGGTAGGAAAAAAAAAAACGAAAAATTGGCAAAAATTTCAGCTAATTTTTCTAACTTTTAATCCTTGCTCTAAACCATGAAGTAACCACACACACACACACACACACACAAACAAAAAACAAAATAATTATATTTTCCATTAAAGCGGGCAACAGTAAGTGCTGATTATCATTTCTTTATTTTCAATGTATTCTTAAAGTAGCAACTTTATAAGGACAAAATTATTATAGAAGGTAAAATAAGAATTTCCAAAGAAACCAAGTGGATTATATTTAGAACTTTTAAGATCAAACAAGCAACAATAGCCATCATCTCAACTGGCAAAAACATGTCAAACTCATTTTCATAGTTCTTATTTTGATGATCCCATAAATCTCCATATTTCAAAAATTCCATATAGCTAAAGAGCTATGCAGAAAAGCATCATCACTTCGTTGCAAAAACACAACAAATATGAGAATTGCTAGGTTCTTTTGATAACAAAAGAGGGCAAATCTGGCTCCAATGATACCAATGAGGTGTTCTGTTATTTAAGATGCGAGAATAGCTTGGTCGCAACCTGTATCAAGAACAATTTCAGTAGTAAATCAGTAGATGATAGTTTCCCCCATGTAAAAGAAGAAGAGTAAACAAACGTTGCACATAGGAAAATGCAGCTTACACATTTATCGACACAGCGCCAATAGTCAAAGTATTGTCCGGTACAGTGCTTGTGCCCAGATTCATCACCTTGAATTCTTTTAGCACAGGCCTATCACCAACAGAAAATTAGAAAAAATACTTCAGTTTTTCTTATGCATACTGTAAATACATGGGTACATCCATAATAATCCTCACCAAAGCAAGTAGGAATGATTGCTCAAAAGTTAAACAATAACAAATCATTATGAAAAACATTCGCAAAGCAATTTCCTAAGTACATCATAGCACCCCAAAAAGGATTTAATTTCTAAGTTAGAATGCAACAAAATTTCCAAACCACCTCAAATACGATGTTTGTTTCACCAAAAAAGAGCAACTGAGGAAAGATGCATATATGAAAGATATTACTTCAATGTGCATTGCACTAATTATTGTTTTCAACTCTTCCCAACTCTAGAATGCAAATCCACTGCACTAGGAAATATTTCATTTGAAGAATAGGTGCAAAATTATCAGGTAATTAATATATTTATGCCAAAACAAAACTAATCCAGTTTTTCTTCATTGTTTCCACCTATATGTGATTCTTATATTTGTTAGCATCTCATACTTCGATGTTCACAATCATATGGTTCAATTTCATAGCTCTTTCAACTATAGATATACCGACATTTCAATTTACACCATTCCACATATTTCCAAACAGAAGTAATTTCTTAATGTCTCCTACTTTTCTCAATTGAAACTTTTAACTGACGAAAAAAGTAATGAAAGCTTCCTTCAGATATCATCCTGGCAAAGGAAAAAGTCAAATCCAACTAAAGATCGTTAAACAATTTATATAACTAGTTTGAGTAAATTGTTCAAAATATGTTCAAGAAAACAAACATACAAAATTTATAGACCTAAAAACAAAACAAAAGTTGGTCATCTATGAAAAAGTGAATGCACTCATACATATATATTATTCTGAAGAGTTTTATTAGATATTCTTTCAGTAACCTATGTAATGTGATGTAAGAGTTTCCACTTAGTGTGAGCTTCTAACGTACAAGATTACTAAAGCCTCACTACTCATAAACCAAATTAATAATTTGTATGCTTGCATAATTATGGAATATTAGGACAAAGAAAATGTCCCCATACGCAGTGAATTTAAAGTGTACCGCATATGCTATATCTTATACTGAGAAATTTTCGAGTTAGAGAACAATTAGAACATTGTTAAATGTATATCTGCACATTCCATGTAATAAGATGTTGCAAATGTTTGCAAGACTTTCACCCAATTTCATCAATCATCATAGTTCTGTTCCCATCATCACCCACAAAATTATCATCCTCTCTTTAGTTTTAACAATAATATTTTGTTTTCTTTTGATTTGGATGGAACAAGGGTGTTCAAGTCATTTATAGCTCTGTTGTGGAACTTTTAACAATACAAGGGTCATAGGTCAATATGTTCACAAGAAACAAAATTCAGGACTACCACTGTGAATCTGTGATTATAAAACATGCAGAAAGAGTAATAGTTCCGCCTTGATGGTTTCATTTGGTCTGGATCAAGAATAATTTGAGAAATTGAAAAGTTAAATAAATGGATGAAGCCTAGATGTTGATATGCAGCACACATGAACTTCAACTGTTCGTGCTAAATTATGATGGGCACAGACAATTTGATTGGAGTTAACAGAAGAAGCTCAGGTAGTGATGACAAAGAACATATCAATTTGTATCCACAAGAGAATTATCAATGTTCAGTGTAAAACTGTTTGCTAAGAAACTCCATGAAGTAACTCAAATCAGATATGCATACACCTAAAGAAGCACATCTAAAGAAAAAACTCATGAGATAATTGCAAAATGCATATAGTAACTGGTCCTGTTCCTGAAAGTATACCGAACAAAACTATGCACTGTTTAACAACCAACTAATTCCAACAAAAATCAGTAAATCACCTGATATTCTTTAAGTGGTCGCATGCATGGTGCCTTGCATCGCTCTTCAAGTTCCTTCTTTGGATCAACAGGCTCCTCGTCAGCCCTATAAGACAAGAAAGGGAGATTACAGTTTAACATGTTAGCAAGGAAGGATATGATTTTTAAATTCAGGCCAAAGAGATATTATATCCGGCATTGTCAGTCAAGACAAAGAATCTGTTTGCTCAAGTGATAGACAGTATTCAAAGATATAAACGAAGATTTATGCTTTCAGAGCATATATACTATTGAGACAATGAGAAAAATAACCATACTGAAGATGGGACAACCTCTTTAAAGAAGCTAAAATTGGGTTTCCTACAGCATTCACAGCAAATGTAAATAGAGCATTCACAGCAAATGTAATCCTAGGATGTGATTGATTCAAGCAACCAATAAGTTGTTCGAGTTTGGACCTGACATTAGGATATGAACACAAAATCTAATTCCAAAATGGAAGTCTTACAGGATTTTCAGAGAATTTATAATCCTATTAGCTCATTTCAAAACAAAAACCCAACAATTGCAAGCATCTGTAGCATATTACGTCATACTCCTGAGCCTCAAAATTCTTAAAAAGTTAAGCAGATGAATATCTTAGAAAAATTCCAATATACAATAAATGAAAAATAGAAACAAAACTTATAGATAGAAATGGGAAAGCAGCGCAGACACCTAATTGAAAAGAGAAATTTGAAAACGAAACAATACTCACATATTTAAAAACCTCACGAACAATCGAAGCAACCTGCCAAAAAACCAAGAAATCCACTCAATCAAATTGCGGAACAAAATCCACGCATCATAGATCACGACAAAAAAAAACCTAGATTTGGAAAACGAATGTACGATTCAATAAGAAACTGGATTTTGAAAGAGGTATAAGTGAATTAGGGATAATCACCGGAGAAAGTGAAGTGGCGGCGGAGTGAGAGTGGAGGTGCGATGAGGAACCGACTTTGTTGGGGATCTGGCTATGTCAATTAACGTGCGCCGTGTGCGTGTTGCTCCTTCCTTGGATCGTTTAATTTTTATTTGGAAAAGGCAATTTACCAAATAGAGCCTTGATTGAATGTATTGGGATTTTGTTTAGAGTTAATTATTAGAAAAAAAAAATCACAATTTTTTTCCTAAATTTAGCTTCTTCTTTTTTTAATTATTGATCAAAATAGCATAATTTTATATATGTAATATATTTTCTTGAGTTCGGTCAATTTTAAATGTCGACGTGTGTAATAGTTTAGATATGATTAAAAGATTAATAAAGGTAAAAAAATACAATATATAAAGTTTATGTTATTTTAACAAGATTGTGATTATTCGATCTTATATATTATTTTAACAAGATTCCAATTCTGTGACCGAATTATCGATTAATAGAAGGGGTGGGTAATTTGGCAGTGTTTGGGTAGTGAAAACATTTTCTACCAAATTTGCGCCCACATTCATATATGCTTACTACAATTGGCTTCACTTCAATTGTGCACCCACATTTGTGTTGTAAGAAAATGGCTAGAAACAGAAAATCCAAGAAGGCCGAGGACTGTGCTTGCACAGTTTCCTTAAAACAGATTCGCCGCCTACCGAGGTACTTGAGGTTTAATCGGCGTCTGTTTCCCAGGATACAACGATAAAGAAGCACAGAGTTGTGATTTCTGATGCTCAATCCAGAGGTGGGAGCCTCATTATATGGCACTGAAAAACCATTTCTAAACGGTTGCAATCAAGACATGAACGTGCCTAGACGTTTTTGGAATGTGGAAGGCCAAAAGTCACATGCAACGGGACGAAAAAATGGCAAAAGGAACAAGGTCGGGCCCGCCGCAAACCGGACCAAACATTCGTGTACACAGGTCACGGGTGCACACAAGTCCATGGTCCGTGAGCTCAAATCATGTGATTTGCACCCCTGCACGAGAGAGAGCCTACTTGTCAATATTTCTTATCATCCACTAAAGGGAAAAACAATATATAGTAGAAAAATTAACTTGAATTTTCCGATGTGTGATAACCTCATTTTCAAAGGATTCAAACATGCAACTTTGAGACACAATTTCTCATTCACCCCTCAACCATTTTGAGCAATTTATGAGTCGTGTCGAACCTCTCTCGGAGGAGAACACGATCCAACTTTCCATTTCCAAAATGAGGTTCGGGACCCACGTCAACAATAGCCCCAAATATGGGCAAAAAAAATCTGTTTTTGAACAGATTTTCCAACAATTTGTGCTTGCCTTTTAACTTGTTTGAATATAGAAATTATATGATTGTTGCTTTTTAGTTTTTTTGTTTGTTTATTTTTGGGATCGATTAATAGAGATGGACATATATGTTTGTTGTATTTCAAATATTAAACACTTCATTGCCCACTTTTCTGGCTACATTCACCATTTTCTTATCACTATGATAGAATGGTAACGAATCCTAATAAAAAAGACAAGTTTCGGACTGGATTTAGCTGTCGAAACGATTTGGACATCTTGCAAATATTGATGAGATGTTGAGCAGTGTTAATGAAAGGAATTTTGAAAGGTTAATTGTGTTTTAAATATTTTTTTAATACAATAAATCTAAGTTTAATGAAAAGATAATACATGATTTGAAGCAATAATAGATTGTTTTTGAACTGATATTTTCATTGATTTATTCATTTCTTCCTTGGGATTTGTCTTTGATTTTGGTGAGGGGAGAAGGATTTGAACTTGTTTTCTTTTATTTTTTTAATGGTGGTTCTTGACTTCTTGTTTCATTGTCAATCTCATTTGTTCTTTCTTTTTGTTTGTTTTATTCACCAAGGGTATTATTGGGATTCCATAGAATCCAAAAGGGACCTTTTTGCTAGGAAAAAAGATGAGATAGTAGCTTATCCAACAAAGGCAGCGTTTTATTAGGTTCAAACTCAACTTATTAAAATTTTAGTCTCAAATAGTGTTTCGTTAATATAATTTGTCAAAAAAAAACATTAATATAGATGGAGATTAGTAACCATTTTAATCAATAACTTATAGGATTTGATATTTTGAAGTGAAGATATAAATTTCCATCTAACAATTTAGACAATAACTATTAAATTGTAGTGAGGTGATGACAATTTTGGTCCCAATGTCTTAATTGGACATGAATATCAATTGAATAACATGTGTGTACATTTTCCAATATGGCATGCCATATACACTCTCTATCCAAGCCACATAATCATCTTACATGGTAGTTAGTTAATTACATACGAAATTATAATAAAATAAAAAAATCAAAAGTATTTTGAAAATTACTAAAGAAAATCTAATTGATAAATTTAACATTATATCTAATATCTAAGAATTATTTAAGAAAATCTAAAATAATTTATTTAAATCAAATTTAATCAATCTAAAAAATCTAATTTAAGAAATCAAATTTATGAAAATGAAATTTTTTTTATCTAAAACCAGAAATGTCTTAATAAATTCAAACGAAGCAAATAAATTTTAAAATTGTACAACTCTACAAATTGCTGAAAAAAAATTGATTGTTAATTTTTTATGATTTATTTAAATAGTTTCAGATTTTATTAGTTAAGTTTTATTTTAGAAATAAAGCGACTAAATTTTATTAATACGAGATAGAACAGTACACTTTAAATTTTGATATGGTACAGGATAAACGAGTAAACACTGTCAAAATTTGACTAAAGAAAAAAGAATTCTAAGCCGTGTCTAGAAAAGAAACCACAATTTCGATTGTTTAAAACTATTTTATAGCCTAACTTTCCATTTTATGTGAGACCCTCTCACATGAGACCTTATATTAAAATGTATTAATAAAATCAAATTAATATATTCAACACGATCAATTCAATTTACATAAGGTCATATGAAACTCCATTTTACATAAAAAAAAAATTACTCCCTCCGTCCCACAAAGATAGGCCTAGTTCTATTTTCACACAGATTAAGAAATTTTTTGAAATTCCAGTTATACCCTTATCATACATTAATTATTCAAAGAATTAATTCTACTCCAATTTTAAAGTTTCATTAATTGAAACAAAAATTATTTTCACACTTGTAATATTGCATTAATAATATTGTTTGTCTCAAGATACATTTTTCTACTTTTGAGGGAGAGAGGCAATTTAATCATTAATGAAAATTTGGAAATACAAAATGATTATGGGAAATTGTAAAAAATGAACAAATGAAGACCACACATTCAATGCAACTTTTTTTTCCCTAAAAATTAATAAGGGCATATATGGAATTACAAGTTAAAAACTACACTAATATAGTAACAGGTCTATCTTTGTGGGACGGACGAAAATAGTATACAAGCCTATCTTTGTGGGACGGAGGGAGTATATAAGAAGCTCTCATATAAATTTTTGAGCAATAATAGAGGCTGAAAATTGCATAAAATGAGGTTGTTAGCAAACTTTTGCTGTTTGCAATTAAATACAGTGTGTTGTTTCGAATTCCAGTCATTTAATTTAGAGATAAATTCAACTTTATTATTGTGTGATTACTAAATTTCTTGAGTTTCAGTTTCATATCCAGAATTTCAAATTTCTCAAATATCAATGCGTATTGGTTAGTGTGAGTTTTTTAATAACGTAATATTGCAAAAAATTAATTTGCTAATTTTTGTTATTAATTTTTATTCTTTACCCATATCAGTTTAAATTTGACCACAATAACTCATACTCCCTTCATTCCAAAATAATAGACGTTCTAACATTTTTCATACATATTAAGAAGACCTACAAAATGATCGATCTACCCATCATTTTTTCTTCCTTTTATATTTTCAATACTCACTTTGAGATAATAAAATATTTAACAAGAAAGAATAAATGGGACAATTTTGGAAGAACGGGAGAAAATGTTTCTTGGATTAATCTTATAATGACAAATATTTTGGGACAAATCTCAAATGTTAAAATGACAATTATTTTGGAACGAAAAGAGTATGAGATTGTCTAATAGATAATTATCATGAGATGAATCTTCATGACAACAAACAAAACTCATTTTCACAAATTCATGTATATGAATTATGAAATATGATTTATGAATTGATCTGTATCACATAACTAGATTCATAAATTGCATCACTCTACTTACTCAATTTTTATTAGAAAAATATGAAATATGAACGAATATGGATTTCGTACGTATTTAATTTAATAGTTTATGGTACAATATATTCTATTCTACTTCATCTAATAAGAAGTTTCTTGAAATTAATCACTTAGTTTTAGTATCCTTCAAATTGACAAACATGAAACAAGGTTCTAACATCAAAATACATTAATTATATTTTATATAATTATGAAGATTTATATGTTGAAGATTAGTGAACAATGACATGAGATATGAATGCTTGGAATAAAAAATCTTAAAAGTATTTGATACGTCTTAAATTAGATTTAAATAAATAATCGAATGTTACCTTAAATTAGCTTTGTTTCTTTACATGAAAAGATTGCGAATTAGGCAAATGAATTGAGGGGGAATTTCTTTAAATGGCTGATTCGCAAATTATTAACAGCTGGAATATTTGTTATCAATCAATTAAGTTTAAAATATTCAAAGAAATAAATGCTAAAACGGCAAATAAACATACGTAAAGTGTATTGCCTTTAGATGATAAAGTGATTAATAAAAATCACTTTTGATAATAAAAAAGATGAATAAATAATTAAATAACTATTGAAAAAAGCACAGTTTGACAGATTCCGAGCATATAAGTCATAACTTAACACATGTAATTTTTTGAGACGATCTCACAAATAGTTGAATTATAAACTGTGAATTGTGAATAAATTCATTTCACGAAACTAGATTCATGAGATGGTCTCACATAAGACCGACATTAAAAAAAGAAAGAGTATGTATTATGTAAGACCGTCATATGAATTTAGTAAAGTTGGACGGATCAACTCACTATTCACATTCTATGAATTTGAGAAAATGAATTTTGTTTCTAAATAATAAGAATCTGTCTCACGACAATTATTGTAATATATATATTATGAAATAATATTCTCCTACCCACCGTGAACATGTCTTAATTAATATGTCAACAACTGTATTAGATCTCATTGTTTTTAATATTGGGATATGAAATTAATAATTATATTAAATTTTTGACACATCAGTGTGGACATATTGGTGTATAGAATAATATATATATATATATATATATTGTGCACGGTCCGGTTCAATTCGAAGATTTGAAAATCTCCGAATCAAACTTCGGAGAATTGTAAAAATAATTCTCCAAAATCGAATCAAAATAAAAAATCTCCGGATCAATTCGGGACAGAGATTCGGATATTCGGAGATTTTAAAAAAATTAAAATCAAAGAGAAAAAAAATATAAAAAGAAAACGATCTTATCCTAAAAAATAGTTTTTAGCATAATTTACCAATTTAGTATAATAAAATAAAACTATAATATAATTGTGTAAAATTAGATTATGAAATAAATAAATTTATATTACTAGTAATTATATGAACTAAGTAGATTATAGAGATTGACACAATCTCTCTGAATTATACAAATAATTTATTTGATGTTTGATGAAAAATTATCATTTATTTATATTAGTAATTTATTACTTATCAGTTATCACTCTAATATAAAAATATATATGATTTCTTAATAAATGTCATTAAAATATAGTTTATTATTATTATTATTAATTATTAAAAATTTGAAAATTGAAGTTATATGTAGTCTTATTAATTATCAACGTAATTAAATAGTAGTATTATATAACTATATGAAGGTATAAAAAATTAAATGATAATATATATATATATATATATATATATATAATTTTTGAAATTCAGTTCTTGGGTTTGGTCTAATTCGGTTTGATTCGGTTCCAGTTCGATTCGACTCTTGGTTTGGATAATTGAAAAATCTCCAGAACTGTACCAAAAAAAATTCGGCTCGGAGAAAATCAAAAAGTCAACATGTATTTTCAGTTCGGGACTTTTTTGGTTCGGGTTTCGGTGATCTCCAGGACCCATGCACAATCCTAAATTATATATCGATATAATTAATAATATTTGCATATAGCAATCAGAATTAATATCATCAAGAAACAAATAAACGAGAGTTTGCGATCTTTTACATATGAATTGGGAACTAAAATAAAAAATTAATAAAGAAAGAAAGAAAGAAAATAACCACCTCTTCCGAATAGTTCTGAAAAGGAAACGACCTAGCATTGGACTCTCTCTCTAAATACGCATATATATACAAGTTGTCTTCTCGCCATCATTCAAAAACCCTTTTTCTCTTGAAGGACAAGAGAGACTGCAAGAAGTTAAGCCACACCCCTTCTTGCTGTTTCTCTATTCTATTCGATCAGAGAAAGAAACAATCAATCTTGAAGATGGGTTGGTGGGCCAAGATAAACAACATTGTACATGGCTCGAAGCCAACTCTGTTAATGCTCGTGGTTCAAACCATATTCGCCATTGTCAACATTGGCTACAAATTGGCTTCGTATAATGGGATGCCTCTCCCTGTTTTGGTAGCCTACAGATTTTTGTTTGGTGCTGCTTTTATTGTTCCTGTTGCTTTATTTGTCGAAAGGTTCTTCTTTCTCTATTTTCTTTTAACTTCTATTCTTGCACCATATAGTTTTCTTGATTGTTTTATTGATTTTCAGGAAAAAGAGGCCAAAGCTAACGATGAAGACAGTCTTCTACGCATTTCTTTGTGGTTTATTCGGGTAATTTATCTTTTCTCCTTTATCTTAAATCAAGATTTTTCTGGAAAAGGAATAAACAAGTCTCTTGTGGAGGATAAAAGTATAAAAAATTACTTTATTGTGTGTCAGATACAGTTGAAATTTATAACTTCTTTATGTGACTTTTGCCAGCAACTTCTTGTTAACTGTTGCAATCTATATATACATTTACATACAGTTGCTTGACATCATTAATTACAATTCTTGTTTTCTTTTCCTTCTTGATTCTATTACTTTGCATGTGAGTAAAAAAATAGACAATGATAGATGCTTTCATGAATTTATGTTTCTTGATTTGCAGGGGATCATTGGGGCAAAATCTTTACTTGAAAAGCTTGGCATTAACTTCTGCAACTTTTGCCTCTGCAATGACCAATCTTATTCCGGCTATCACATTCATCGTAGCCATTTGCTTGAGGCAATTCAATCAAACCTATATAAGTTTCTCATCTTTTTTTTTTTTTTTAATCATGTTCTTGAATGCTAATTCTTGAATATAATAAATCCAGGTTAGAGAGGCTGAACTGGAAATCATCTGCAGGTAAAGCAAAGGTCTTAGGTACATTATTAAGCGTATGTGGAGCAATGCTTCTCACACTCTATAAAGGGCCGAAGCTTAATCTTTGGAACACGAATATAAACCTTCTAGATGTTACTTCGCCACATCATCATCGACCCAACGTACGAACTCATCAGAGTAGCCATGATCTTATTTTGGGTGCCTTTTTAGCCCTTGCTAGCTGTGCTTGTTACTCACTCTGGTTGATTGTTCAGGTATTTATTAATTAGCCCTGCTTCGTGCTTTTTTTCGACACTCGTGACTGTTATATAATCGATTCTTGTTTTCGAGTAGGCTAAAGCAGCTGAGAATTATCCATGCCCATATTCCATCACTGCTATGATGACAATATGGGGATCGATACAATCGGTCGTGTTTGCTCTTTGCATGTCGCGTGATTGGAACGGTTGGATCTTGGGATGGAACATTCGACTCATCACAGCAGCTGTTGCTGTATGTCTTATTAACTTCTCGATTCGTATGATTGTCTCGTTTCTTGTTTGTGTTTTGACATTGTTGAGGTTCTTTGTAATGAAATTTTGCAGGGGATTTTGGGTTCTGGGGTAATGCTTACCCTCATCGCGTGGTGCATACGGATGAGAGGCCCTCTCTTCGTGTCGGTATTCAACCCGTTGCTGCTCGTGTTGGTGGCCATCGCCGGATCCTTGTTCTTGGAAGAGAAGCTGCATCTTGGATTGTATGTTCTCGTTAACCCTAACACTTTAATGAGTTGAAATCATTTTTCATCTCATAACTATGATGTCTTTCAATTTTGGTCTCATAATAATTTTCAATTTAATCCCACAGTTCAAGAATCTATTCGATTTTAGTTCAATTTCTCTAAATTGGGGCTTTTCAGTGACTTAGAATAACGTAGCGACACATGCCAAATTCTTATTGATTGACACATGTCGCCACATCATTTGTAGGTCATTGGAAAACCATTTTTCCAGCAAAATTTGAACTTTCCGGTCAAAATTGAACTCAAATCGGTCAGATTCTTAAATTGTGGGGACTAAATTGAAAATCATGATAATTATAACACCAAAAGAAGAAGACACCATAATTATGAGACGAAAAATGAATTTAACCTCACTTTAATTTATAGGGAAAAATGGCCTCTGTGCCATATTTGTAATAACAATTTGAGAAAATGCCACAAAATATAGATGGATTTGTAAAAATGCCACAAATTATAAGAAACTTGTGAAAATACCACAATTTTTTACCAAGTCCAACTTAAATAGTGGATCAAATGATTAATGGAGAAACATTGCCAACTACCTATCAAATCACACTAATGGGAGCAATTTCGTGCACCTTTAAATTATTAATTTCGTGCACCTTTAAATGTCACAATAATTTCGTGCACCTTTAAATTAACATGAGCAAATGGTTATTTAACATTAGTATTGTTCGTGCACTAATTGTTAGTTATTAATTATTAATTATTTGTTCGTGCACACATCATTAATTAACTAATTGTTCGTGCACTAATTGTTCGTCCACTAACCTTTAAACTAATTATTAATTATTAATTATTTGTTCGTGCACCTTTAAATTAATATTAGTATTGTTCTTGCACATTTCAATTAATTAACATTAGTATTGTTCGTGCACCTTTAAATCATTAATTTTATGTGCTATTGTTAATTATCAATTATTAATTTTTCGTGCACCTTTCAATTAATTTTAAAAAGTATTGTTCGTGCACCTTTCAATTATTAATTTTATCTGTTATTGTTAATTATTAATTATTAATTGTTCGTGCACCTTTAAATTAATATTAGTATTGTTCGTGCACCTTTCAATTAATTTTTAAAAGTATTGTTCGTGCACCTCTAAATTATTAATTTTATGTGCTATTGTTAATTATTAATTATTAATTTTTCGTGCACCTTTAAATTAATATTAGTATTGTTCGTGCACATTTCAATTAATTAACATTAGTATTGTTCGTGCACCTTTCAATTAATTTTTAAAAGTATTGTTCATGCACCTTTAAATTATTAATTTTATGTGATATTGTTAATTATTAATTATTAATTAATTTTATGAACAATTAGTTAATTAATATATAGTGCACGAACAATTAGTTAATTAATGATGTGTGCACGAACAAATAATTAATAATTAATAATTAACAATTAGTGCACGAACAATACTAATGTTAAATAACCATTTGCTCATGTTAATTTAAAGGTGCACAAAATTATTGTGACATTTAAAGGTGCACGAAATTAATAATTTAAAGGTGCACGAAATTTAAAGGTGCACGAAATTGCTCCTATTAGTGTGATTTGATAGGTAGTTGACAATGTTTCTCCATTAATCATTTGATCCACTATTTAAGTTGGACTTGGTAAAAAATTGTGGTATTTTCACAAGTTTCTTATAATTTGTGGCATTTTTACAAATCCATCTATATTTTGTGGCATTTTCTCAATTTGTTATTACAAATATGGCACAGAGGCCATTTTTCCCTTAATTTATATTCGGTGTTTCATATAGTGTGAAACAATATGATAATCATTTGAGAAAGTCTGTATATACGACAATTGTTTTAATTTGGTTGAATAATTGTTGCGCATGGTAGGGTGCTAGGGGCCATTCTAATTGTGGGGGGACTATACATTGTTTTGTGGGGAAAGGGGAAAGAGTTGAAAAAGGTGTCGCAGTTGATGCCGGAAAGTTCGGTGGGAGTCGAGATGTTGCCGCCGCCGCCGCATGAAGGTGGCAGCAGCCACGGCAGCGGCAGCATAAAGGTGGCATATGAGGGAACAGAGGAATATCGAAGTGACTCTCAAGCAAGCACTGAGATTGTAGGTGGCCTTTACATATATCCTTGATGATAGCTATACAGATTTGCCCAATTTTGATCATTTATCACAAAACTGTATATTATTTTATTTCTTATTTCGTTGTGTAAGAGCACATTGGTAGATATTGATAGTACTATCACTATGTTGATAAGATATATGCATCATTTAATATGTTTGTTATGCATTTAAATGATATTTCTTTTAAATGATATTGTCTTGTATGAAATTGACGTTCTTTTTACAAGAAAAGAACTTTAACTAAACATGCTGCTGAACTGGTGCTAAATAGATTAGTATACTAATGTACACGGCATTTATTAAAAAAAAAAATTGAAATATATTATGTAAATGAATTTAATAAATAATAATATATAGTTAGTAAAAAATAGTGTAATAACATTTAATATTTAAATGTAATATGATTTGATATATGTATTATTTTATTAAATTAGCCAAAAGAATAAATTTTTAAGAAGAATAAATGCTTGGGTACTATGAAGTTATATTATATTAATGTATATATCTATAGATTTTAATTTGTAATTATTATGATTACTAAAATGTAATAATTGAGAGGAGTGTTTAGGAAAGAGTAGTTTTTATTTTAATTAATAATTAACTTAGTATAATTATAACAATTAATAAATAAATATAGATTAAAGATAAGTGTATGATTAATTTTAAATTAAATTTAAGAGAAAAAAATTTAATCATAAATTGACATGTGTCATAATTCAGTTTCTCTTCCCATAAGAGTAAAGATCTTATGCTGCCGCTGCCGTGGTTGCTGCCACCTTCAGGCGGCGGCGGCACCTCGACTCCCATCGAACTTTCCGTCATCAACTGCAATACCTTTTTCAACTCTTTCTCTTTTCCCTACAAACAACATATAGTTCTCCCACGATTAAAATGACCTCTGACACCTTACCATGGGCAACAATTATTCAATTAAATTAAAACAACAATGTATATACGGACTTTCTTAAGTGATCACATCAAGTCACACTCTATGAAGCATCTTTTTCTTTTAAGGAAAAAATATGTGATTTATACCCGAATAATAGTATAATCTACAGAGGCATGCATTGTGGGTGCTTTTAGAAGTGGCCCCACCATATTCAGAATTGGTGAGGTGGTGGAGTTTCATATGCAAGCTCTCAAAAAGTAGAATAGAAACTAGAATCTATACGCCATTAGAGTTTTATCAGTCTGCAGAAAGATAACAAAATCAGATCTGATTAACATTGATTGAGGAACAATGGAGAAGAAGGCGTTGATGGTAATGAGCATGATTTTGTTGATAATTTCTGCAAATATGGACACCGTTAACTCCGACGCCACCGACTGCATCGATTCCTGTACTACCGCCTGCGTTAATCGTGATCGTAAAAACTACTAAACTCTTTTTCCTTTTGCTTTTCTATTTTAGTCTTTTTTATTTTATTTTAATCTGATTCTTCGATTTTTTTTTTTAGCTAGACTTTCGTCTCGATGCAATCGAAAGTGCCAAGTAAGGTGCAGTCCAGGTATTGTTGCTGAATTTTGAAAATTTTATTTTTCTGTATATGTGCTTCAAAAATAACGTTGCTGAATTTTGAGAATTTGATTTTTGTGTATATGTGCTTAAAAAATGTTTCTTATGATGTATTTCTGATAATGTTTGAAATTATTTGTTACTGATGCAGTGATAATTGGGAAATCTATGATTGGATATGAAGTATTATAAAGAAAATAGAAAGTAATTTTGTTGGATGGAAATAGAGTGGCTGAAAGTTTGAGTGAAATTAGAGATGTATATAGGTAGGAGCAGCTTGATACTATTTTAAGATTGATTGACTTGAAAGTGAAAGTGAGAGCGAGAGACAGAACTCATTTTATTCGACTTGTCAAATTTTCGTTTTAAGTTAACCTTGCCTATAGAATTCGAGTTTTTCAACTGTTTGTAAGGTGGTCTTGTTCTAGCTTGTTCAGGTTTGTGCAACATTCTCCATCAAACCTTGAATGTTTTAAGAAGGTTGAGTGGAAGAAATAGTGGAGTGAACCAATTAATATAGATACTGATGTTCTTTTGTAGATGGCTAGAAAACTCATGGGAGATGAGGAGTTCCTTCTTCCTGTTATGTTGAGGAATATATGTTGGAATTTTTAACCAAGTTTTGATCAACTCATAGTCAAAAATCTATTTCAATCGCAATATATCTCCAAGGTTCGGTGGTTTTATAACTGGGTAGGTCTGGAGTTAAACACATCATCACAATTTAAAATTGAAAACAAAAATATGAAAAGCGGAGCACAATAATGACAGTTGTCTCTGTCTTCTGGTGATTTTTATGATGACTTTTGCCTTTTGATGGTGCATCCGAAGAGCTTCATCTAGGATCTATCACCAACTATTTTAGATTTCAAAACCAAAGAGTGTTTTTTTCCCTTGTGGGTAGGGGATTTACCTCTTCAGTTTCAATGCCAAGTCACAGTTGGCTATTTGAAATGTAAAGTATTTTGTTCGTGATGGGTTATGTAATGAGAATTTTCAAAACGAGTCTTTGCGGGTCAGTGCATATATTGCTATATATACAAATTAGCTTCTTGATTCAATTCGTATTGCTAATGACTTGGAGTATTGTTTTCTAAAATCTGAAAAAAGCAACTAATTCCCTTTGCTTTGCATTGGAATAATACAAACCTTGAGAATTCATGCATACTGAGCTAGTCACAGATAATGCAAACTTAACCTTCAGCACTTCCTCTAGATTACTGTCTTTCTTGGAGTTCTCAAGGTTTTGTGAATACTATTAGTGCAATAAGAGTTGTTTCACTTCAAATCCTTCATGTTGATTTTAATGTGAGGAGCCTGAACAAATATGTTGTTAAGCTTATATCATTTTAGTTTGATATAATTAGTCATGGAATTACTATTTGGAATATCTGAGTTTCTCTGCAAATTTTCTTTTTCTATGTGAATGATGAGCAAATCTATTCTTCTTGGGATTGATTTCAATTGAACTTAAGTTTCATAACACCATAGACCAGAAAATTTGAAGATGTAGATTTGATGTGATAATTCAGTTGTTTATTAACTTATATCTTCAATCTCGCAATTTTGTTAACATGCCCACAGTGTATGTAAATCTTTTGTACCATGCTTTGTTGTTCTGGCATGTGAAATATCGATCTTTTTCAACATTGGCAGGACGTGAAGTAAATGGGCAGTTAAACTGAAGGTTGAGTTTGAATCTTAGATTGCCACAACCTTATCTTATCGAGGGTAGTGAAAGAATGAGATTCCCTATACTAGTAATACCATCACGGTGTTTGTGAACCAATTACTACTTAAATTTCTATGGTCTATGGATGTTAAATTTCTATCTTAATGTATGTAATATATGGATATTAAATTTCTATCTAAGCTATGTAATATATGTATGTTAAATTTCTATACTACACTCTGATTGTTTAATTACAGAATGTTAAATCTCGTTCTATATGTCATTTAGATGGATGATGAAATTACCTGCGACTAAAAAATATTTGTATTGTTAAGTTGTTGAACTTTTTTCATATTTGGGAGAAATGCAGAGAAATTTGATTTTCTTACAGTGTTTTATTTATCAGTTCATGTGGATAGTAACGATGTTATAGCATATGTTTTATAGTGTATTGTATAATAAATTTTTGTAATTTAAACACGGTAGAAAACAAAATTTGAAATGAACTATTCTGTTGAATTTGATTTTGTATTCTTGTTTCGTTTCATTTAATTGAGGTTGTATTTGATACTGGTGAGTGGAATGAATTAAATACAAGCGTCAGTTTCACGGTGGATCAGAGATCTTTTATTTGTACAGTGTTTTATTTCTAAAATCAATTATAAATAATAAAAAACATTTTTCTCAATAATAATTTACTTTTTTCAAATTTCCTCAGTCTTTTCCATTTCATTATTTGAAATTAATTTTTAAAATTTGCATGTACTGCTATCCATGTATAACCTTTGGTCTCCTTTAGTCTCTCTCTCTCTCCCTCTCCCTCTCGGCTCTCCCTCTCTTGTATTAGCTACTTTTTTCAACAATATGAAAAAAAAAAACTGAAAATGTGTTTTATTTACCAATTTCATGTCTTGAATACTTGAAAAAAAAGAACAAGAATATGATTTAAGATATAGGATTTATTTATCGTCAAATTAAAAAAAATGTTTAAATTGGGATATTCTTGAAACGACTGTTGTTTTGGCATAGATAAATTACTTTTTATGATTGTGTGGCTTACGTGACGTTTTATGTAGAAATTTATTTGGACACATGAACATAGACACCAAAGAATAAATTTGAGTTACAATAATGAATGAACATTGTGGCTTTTTTTACTAATTATATAAAAAAGTTAGGATTAAATTGCAATTTTGGAAATGTGGTGATTTTATTTTGCAATTTTATCTTTAAATTGATTTTTGTTGGGAATGACGTGGCATATTTGCTGGATACGTGGACTCCGATAGTCAAAAATATAAATGTGGTTCAAATTGCAACAATAAGTAAAGATCGTGATTGTTTTTGCAATTATCGAAAAGTGAGAATAAATTTGCAATTTTTGAAAAAAGTCATGATATTTATGCCTTACAAATTTATAGCTTTTATTTTTTATTTCGTTTAGATACAATATTATATGATAATTTAACATATTGATAAATTCACAATTTTAATAGATTGTTGTTGGCAATTGTTGACGTCAGATTTTGTATGGCACAAAATCTTAGCCTAACACAAAAGATCTCGATCCAGCTCAAGTAAATCGAATCGAATAAGAAATATGAAAATCAGATAAAGTAACAAAAAGACTGTGCCCGGTGCCTACTCGGGCAAATTTTTTAGGCTCGTTCGGACAGAACGTTTTATTATATCAGATTTAGAGAAAACAACTCTCTAAGTGTTTTGAATACAATGATTTCGGATTTAGAATCCGATCTCTTTGAATGATAATTGAGGCCCTATTTATAGGCTAAACCTGAGATATGAAACTTGGAAAGTAAGAAATAAATCCCCTGATTTTAGGGTACAGATTGGGAAAAAATAGATTAAATCATATCTAAATCGGATATAATTCGATCTTGATTTGTTTCCTTCTTTGAAAACTCTTTCTTGAAATAAACTAACTTTTTTCTGCTCTCCTTATGAAGATTGGTTTCTGATCTTCCATTTGTATCTAATGACACATCTGGGCCATGTCGACTACAGTACTCGAACTTAGATCAATGTGAGCCGAACCTAATAGTCATATGGACATGACCACGGACCCGCCTGGTCGGGTCGGGACCCACCGGCTCAGAGCCTAGCCAGCTCGTTCCCTGGTCGGGCCGGCCCTTGGTCGGCTCGATCCCTGATCGGGCTCCTGGGTCATGTTCTGGTCTGGTCTCCGCTTAGGCCGGACCCTAGGTCGGGTGGGTTTGGTGGGGGGCCAACATCAATTAAATCAATGAAAGTAAAGTAAAGAGAAAATTATATCAAGCAATTGAAGCTTTCACCAGGATATTAATGAGTCTCAAATAACAATGTTTTTATCTTCTCAAATTCTGATTTTTATATTGCCTGATACTAATAGTCATGGAAGAACGACTCTCAATTCATGCAATACATATTCGCATGCACTTGTTTATTGAAACAATCAAATCAAAGTGATTTGCAATTAAAACCTATTTTTCTTAATTTTAATTAGATTAGTATAAACACATTACAAATGATGAAGTTTTTATACTTTGTTTTAATTAGCACCCTTCTTTTCCTGTCTCTAATTGAGGAGATAAATCTTGCAATTATATAGAATGACAAAAATCAGCACAATCACCGAAAAGAGAGGAAGAAGAATCACAAATTTTCAAATTGAGCAATGAATTCATAATTTGTCTCAAACCACTTGACAATCAAATATAGGATAAATTATAATTTTGGTATCTAAATATAATTACACATATATTTCAACTTTTGATATACGTGTTTCTAAGCTTATAAAATTGATACCCAATGTTTTAAAAATCAACATGTTAGATATATTCCGTCAAATTTCCTGTTGTATTTGATACTAGTGACTAGTGAGTGTAATGAATTTAATACATGCTTCAGTTTCACTTGAATGGTATGTTCTTTTTAGTCCAATGACAAACATTGAAGGTGGATCAGAGATCTTTTATTCTTTACAATATTTTATTTCTATAATCAATAAGAAAAAAATATTATTCTCAATAATAATTTACTTATTTCAATTTTCCTTTAATGATTTTTTATATTACTCGTATTATAATTTATATGTTATTATTATTGTTATTATTCCAGATTTTATTATTTTTATAGATTAGTTTTCAAATTTATAGACATATATTTCATATATTATTTCAATGTTTATTTTTGTATATTTTAATATTTTTTAGATTTAAAAATAATTTTCAGATTTATTTTATTTGATTTCTAAAATGATTTGAATATTTTTATTTTTATTTAAAAATTTCAAACATAATTTTATGATTTTAATCATACAAATTGAATATGTTATTATTATTTGGTACTGTTTTCAAGAAATGTAATTTTATGGATTGGGCTTAAGCTCAAAAAAAGTATTAAATTTGAAAAAGGCCCAATTAATAAGAGCAATTTATTTGAAAAAGTGTATAGTTTGTTTTACTTATTCAACATTATTGCAACTTTTAATTGTTGTGTACAAAATGTGGAAAATTTAGGGAAAAGTAGAACAGTAGACTGGAGTTGACGACGGCCGTCGCTCTCAAATCTCTCCGCCGTCCGCCGCGTGCCGGATTCGCTCTTTCCCCAATTCTACGTTTTTGCAACGGATGAAGTAGTGGTAATTGAGCTGTAAAAATGGGAAGAAGGAATTGCAGGCTTTGGTGGCCGAGTAATCTCTTCTCTCAAACTCCGCCTAATTCCAGTTTCTTGTTTGGGTGGTTTATCCCTCATTCTGAAGCTTCATTCGTCGTCGTTGTTGCTTTTTCCTGCAATGAGCACGAGCTTACTTCTTCACTGAATTCTGGTTTTAGTCTCCAGGTGTGTGTTGTATCAGATTACTCAATGTTGTTGTTTTGTGCATTATTTACTTTGATTATGTTGGCTAATGAGCTTAAATGTTATTTATATTTAGAAATTCTGTGTGTTTGAGCTTAATTTGTAGGTTATTTTCATCCGTTTTCCTAATTGATAACCCTAATCATGTGCTCGATTTTTCACTTCTTTGGAATTGTTTAAGATTCTGAACTCTGTGCTGAGTTTTTGGGATTGGAATGTATCTAGATTTATTGCTGCTTGAGTTTCATTCTTAGCAACTTTATTTATTGCTTTCCCTTTCATCAAGTAACTTGATGATGAATGTCCTCTTTGAGTATTTATATGTATTGTCATTGTTTTTTCTTATTAAAGAAATCTTTCAGGGGGCAAACAAGAAAATGCCTTCAAATCTTCAAGATGAAAGCAAAATCTCTCTTCTGGGATATTTGGAAGTAGATGTTAGTGGCAATAGCCAATTATTAAGATGTGGAACTGATAGAAATGAGCATCTGAACTCAACTAGTTATCAACATGTAAATACGTGTATGAGTAATCATGGGAGCTGGAGCTGTGGATGCCCCCAATACGATGAAATATTAGAAAAAGGTATACTTGCTCCCCTGGAGATCATGTGGATCAAGCTTGTATGTAGTCTTTCGGACACTACGGATGGAAGAGTTCTTGTTATCCCTAAATTGGATCATCTACATTTGAACAACGAAACAATTTCCCTTCTAGATCTCCACGTATGTAAGCCATGTTCACCCGTTCAACGTGTATTTTTGTTTTCAGTTGCACTAAGTGTACTTGACATGGCTTCTCAATAAATCTAGATAGTATTTTATGAAATGCCGACTTTTGGTGGTCACCATTATTCCATGGGAGATAGCAGTTCATCCAACTTAGTAGCTACTCATTGCAAGAAACCCAAATGGTTTGACGACCTTTACCAAAGAGATGCATGCCTTAACTTGGTAAGTATTCTTTTTTAAAATCTATCATATCTGAGTTTCATTTTTCTGAATCCATTCCTTTAATATCCTTGTCAAAGGATACGGTCATCCAGGCAGTTAACAGTGCTGATGCTGCTCAAGTATCGTTTGACGGACATCGCCATGCTGAGTCTGGTTTCCAGTTACTTTGCTCTCAAATGTAAACAAGATAATCCTTACCTCCTCTTTACTCAAACTTTTCCCTCATTTATGTGACATCTTGTTTATGACTTGTCAGGTTCTCTACCTTCGCATGGAAACTGTCTGCTGTATCCGTCGCTTCACTTTCAACTGCCATTTATATTATTCTTCAGTCATCCCGTAATCTTTATAATTGGTTATCCTGCACGTGTATTGATATGTTATTCACCAAATTATTTTGCAATACATTGAAGAATGTTCACTTTCGCTGTTGCCAACTCTTGTATTGGCCCATCCTTCTCCAGGATCAAAGTATAAGGTATCATGACAATCTGGCTAATTCCAATTGTGTTGATAACACTCATCTATTTTCTTGATTAGTCTGAATGATTTCACATATCATAATGCTTTCCTACAAGTTCTTATTACTTATGATGGCTGGTCAATATTCTGTGCTGCTCTAATTTTTGGATAACATGAGTTAGATTTCCTCAATATTTTTCTATTTATATAGGTGTTGGTCATGTGTTGAGTTTGCGGAGAAAGCCGCATTCCTCAAGCACTCACTGTGGTCAAATATTGTTGTTGATGTTCTCCTGGGAAATGTTGTGGGTATTCCCCTGTGGTTTATGGCAGAACCTGCTTGCCTATGGGTTTCAAACTTTGCGTATGACTTTTCAAACGATTGGTTGCGTACTGGTTGTGTATGGCTGATGGGAAATCCAGCTGGTTTTAAGTTGAACACTGAGCTAGCAGGAGTTCTTGGCATGGTTTCTCTAAATGCGATCCAAATTTGGTCAACACTTTGGGCTTTTATGAGTTTTCTCCTCCTTCATTTCATGAAGGGAATTTCTTTATGTGGGATTGTTTTTGGTTTAACTTCAGCAGCAGCTCTAGTCGTCGACATGATTTCACTAGTGACAATGCATGTTTTGGCTCTTCATTTATTTCTGTCACTTCTCTATTCAACTCAGATACAAGCACTAGCAGCTTTATGGCGCCTTTTCAGGTAAACACACTTGATTGTTGTGGCTAATACAATCTCCAATCTTGAAAGAATTTAAACTTGTATTATCTTTTCATGCTAAGAGATAAAAAAATGTGTCATGTCATTATTGTTATGAATTACTTGCCCTAGTCAAAGTAAATCAATGATCTGAAAGCTGTCTCTTTGGCATGTGAGTTTAGAAGCTCTTCCGAAGCTTATAGCTGAATTCAATCGAGCACTGAAGTGCCTGAGTTCACTTGGTAGAATTAAGAGCCGAGAGAACTGGACCAAGTAGTGCACTAGATCCAGAAATATAACTTTCATATCAAGTTCTAAACAGAGAGGCGACAGTTTACTGGAATTCACTTACTAAAACAATTATGGGCTGATCATTCTTGGAATTTATGCTGGCACTAAGGAAGCTTTATATTTATCCTTTTCTTGGTACATAAAACTGTTGTGGTTATCCAACCTGATGAAATAAATGCTAAATTGATTGCAGGGGTAGGAAGCAAAATCCTCTGCGCCACAGATTGGACAGCTATGACTACACGGTTGAGCAACATGTAGTTGGCTCTCTCCTGTTTACCCCAATTTTACTTATTCTACCAACAACATCTGTGTTCTATATTTTTTTCACCATTTTGCACACTGCTGTTAGCTTTCTCTGCCTAATGGTTGAGGCAACCATATCTTTTATCCATTCCACCCCATATGCTAAACTCTTCCTTTGGTTCAAGAGGAGGGAGAGATTTCCATCAGGGATATGGTTTGAAGTCGTGTCATGTCAACATTCTGAAAATCACCAAGAAGCTTACACAAATACCAGCAGTGAATCAACCATTTTGGTTTCATTTCTTCACAGCAATTACTTGAACTTGGGTAAGAGCTCTTGAGCTGAACAAATTTAGAATTTATGACTAGTAATAAATGCGTGATTTTGTATGAAAATCCTGAACCTCATTTATGAATCATTGAATTAGCATCTTTGTTATTAGTTACACTTATTCATGATAACAATTTTCAGGAGACATAGTCTGGCCACACTATAGACACTTGTATTCAGATTTTTCTCGATCATCCATCGGCACATCAGCTTATGGGCTTCTCACCGGAAAAAGGTAATTCTCTCATCCATGCATTATCGTTGTAGAATCAACTAATCAATCATTTTTCTCTATACATTACAAAAGTTCATTTCCATTTTTTTCCTTCTTTGTAATGCAGCACTCTACATGCTTCTGGCCTTAGTCTCCCCATGAAGCTGCCATGGATAGTTATCCCCTGGAAAGAATATTGGCGTCTTTGCCATGACTTGATTTTTGCTTGCAGGAAACATCCTTACAATCATCAACGTTAACAACGAGCACTAGTCTTCGTCTAACATGGTTTTTCTCTTTAGTCCTTTCTACGAATACTGAGACTTGCATAAAGATTGTAGACACTTCCTCGTACCTATTGAATTCGTGGAGGTTCACAACATTCTTATTGCTAGTGCATAGAATTTTTTGTGTGGAAACATAATCTGTAACTCTGCACAACCAAATACATGCTTGATACTGGAAATAGGGGTGATAGATCTTGATATGGGCATATTATTATATATTATATTTATATAATTTATTTTTATTTTATCTAGTGATTCCAAATATTGATTATTGAGTCCATTTTCAACTGATTGTATCACATTATTTTGAAAAGAAATCAACATTGACTGGGTGAACTGGTACATATATTACTAATATTTTTATAAACATGTGGACTGGTATATTATCTTTTTTTGACTAGTATTGACCCGCATTGATTGAGATGATCCGTGTTGATTGGATTTTGACTAATTCATATGTCTCACGAAAGGGATATGTGAGATAGTCTCACATGAGATTTATTCTTATAATATAACTTAAACGTAACATAAAATAGTTACTGAATCTATCCAAACAATGTAATAAAAATGAATCTAGCTTTTAATTCCAATCCTCTGATTATTACCTCTACAAATTTAGCTTTTAATTCCAAAAAATTTGAGATAATAGCCGTTTGTGATATTCAACAAATTACAGAATTATCATTACAATTTTGTTTATTTTACTCCTTTTGAACTATTATATTTATTTTAAAAAAAATTAATTACATTAAAAAAAAAAAGAACTTAAGATCCATTTTCAATTACAACATGAAATTTGATTGTTAATATAATAAATTATCAATTCAATATTCGTATCAATTCAAAAAATAATTGAGTTTTCCGGACTCAATTGACATGGAACCTAAATGTACAAGTTAATCCCAACCATGAACCAATGTTGAATTTATATATATATATATATATATATATATATATATATATATATATATAATATATATATATATATATATATTCAGCCATTGCAACAGAGACTCTCCTGCTACAATTAATTCTTGGAGTTTTGTTCGTGGTTTTCCCTTTTTCCCCATCACAAACCCAATCACATTTTTAAAGACATTATCATCAAATAATAATAATGTGTTCCCATTACAGGATTTTTGATTGGGTTTATTTATGTTCTAATTTTTTCAATTGAATATGTTCCTTATTTCCACTGGCTAGCTTGCCTTGCTGAAATCTTACAAAATATCTTATTCTGGGCGAGGCATTTTGTCGAACAGTTAAATGGCTTCGATGGGATCCTCTCCCATTAGATGAATGTGATTTTGAAATCCATCAAACCTTTATTTTTAATTAATTTTTGAGCGGATTTCGAATCATTTTATCCAAACACAACCTAAACTCAATTTGATTGATTTCAAATGGGATTTCATACATTTTACTCTATCTCTATGAAATAGTAAACCTCGTTTAATTTAAATTTTTGTTCTATTTTCTTTTTATGTTAATAACTATTTACACATTTGACAAAACTCCAATATATTATCCCTAACCATCAAACAAGCACTAATATATGTAAAATCATTTACAAATTCCTTTATGCTTTGACCATCTTATCAATAAAATGGCATAAATTGTTGCAAGTTTTATGGTAGGCCCTGCTTATGTAATTTATGAAAGTTTAATGTCTATTCTACGCTCTTGTTATGTAATTTACACAATGTTAAATTTCTTTCTATATGTCATTCAGATGGATGATTAAATTATTTGGGGGCATAAAAATAATTGTTATTGTTAAGTTGTTGAACTATTTTCATCTTTGGGAGAAATAATATAATGGTCTTTGATTTGTTTACAATATTTTATTTTATCATTTCATATGGATAGTGATGATGTTATAGCATATATTTGTTTTATACTGTATTGTATATAAATATGTTGATTAAATATGGTAGGAAAAAAAAAGAATTTGATAATGTATTCGTGTTTCGTTTCATTAATTATAGGGATAATTGCAATTTAATTTTGTCCTATAACTTAGGTTTATCTATTTTTAACAATTAATTTTAAGTATTTCACGTTCAAACCTCTAACTATTACCTTTTTCCAATAAAATCTTTGTTAGGTAAACCTCTTCAAATTTAGCATGTAAATTATAGAATCGTCAATACTGATATTATAAGACAATTTCCAAAAAAAAAAAAAAAACTTATTTAGAGCTTATAATATTTTTAAATTAAATTTAACCAAAAACCCTTTAAGGTCATTTCTAGCACTACACGATGTTTTCCTGTAAATTTTTAATTATTTTAATATAAAAAAGTTATCAAAAAAATTATTATTCATCTCAATAGGTCTGCACAAATTTTTTTTTTTTTTTTTTTTTTGCATATTACTTATTATTATAAAAAATAAAAGAAAATGAAAAGAAAAAAAAAATACAATGCTCATAACTTTGCTAGTCATGCTAATAATGTTGGTTCTTTTTCTATTGTATGGGATGTTGTACCCAATTTCTTGTATCACTCAGTGCTGGATAATTCCCAGTAATTCCCTTCTTGAAAAAAAGTAAATAAAAAATAAAATACTACTTAAAAGGTAAACTTAACTTAAAAAAACATATATAATTAAACTAGGGATGTAAGATTCTCCATATATATCCATGAGCAACAAATGCATAAATACTGAGAATAGAAATAAAGAAAAAAGAGATAGGGAAGAAGAAGAAGAAGTTGCAGTGAGTTGATAAAGGGTAATATTGTCCAATGTGCGTAGCTTAGAAGAAATTCTAACCAGTTTCTATGTGGGAAACAGCTATGCTAATGTAGTGTTATAATTTTAATGACAAATATGGTCCACTTCTTTTTACACTTTTACAATCCTCATACTTTTGTCCAATGCAAATTGGGCAACAAAGCTAACCCAATATTTATTATTTGGTAAATTTCATGTTTAAAAACTTGTTTCACCTCAATTATATATTGTGGTAATAGCTGTTAATTGTGACATTAAAAAAAAAGTTCAGAATCATCCTTAGAATTTATTTTGTTTAGTTATTTCCTCATTTTTATGAAATATTCTATTTATTTGAAAAATGATAAATAACTGCATATTTAAAATTTAAATCCAAATATTTAATACATAATTAGAAAAGAAAATGTCTAAGTGGATTGTGAGATTCATAAAGAGTTGAGCAAATGCTTGAATTAATGAATGTGGGGACATAGCTTAAATGAAATGGAATGTTGTCGTGAGATAGAGAATACTAGAGCCCACAATTTGAGCCCGGCCCAATTGGCCAGCCCAAATGATCCGTAAATATTGTCGGGTTGTGCTCGGCTCGAAAAATGTTGATTTTTTTTGTCCGGCCCGATAGTTTGCTAATTTAATTTAATTTATTTTTTGCAAACTAGCAAATCCTACATGTGATTCAATTTTCCTCTTTTATTTTTATTTCTTTTTATATGTTTCCTTATTTATTCTCTTCTTCAACTATCATCAACTAATTTAAATTAGGGTTGTAAATTATTAAAATTCATTTACAAGTCATGTGAATTGAATTGAAATGTTTTTGAATGAATAAAAGATAGTAAAAAGAAAAGTTAGACATTGCCTTCATTAATATTTTCATTATAGTAAATAAATTATTGTAAATTGGTTTAAATTTTTAATTAATTAATAAATTTTGTATTTTAAAAAATAACTAGGGATTTGGACCGATTTGGTCATGGTTGGGCCGGCCCGACAGAACTGTCGGCTCTAGAAAATACTAGAGGTGATAATATGAATGATTTTGGTTTGATACTGAACTAGTCATTTCCAACGTAATTCAAGTTAGATTCATAATTTACTGTGATGCTAATCGAGTTGAGCTTGATGTTAGCCTCCAAGTCAGGCTAGGATTGATTAAAAAAATCATAAATTCATTTAATTTGATTAGATTTAAATTCGTTTAAACTAAACCTAATTGATAATCAAATAAACTTAAAGTCAATTTTTGAAATTCAAGAAAAAATCTAGTTAACTTGAACGATAATGTATTCTAGTACTCAAGTCTACGAATTACATTCCTAAACGTAATTGAAATTGATACAACTTCAAATTTGGTAGTATTTTATTTTATCTTTTGAACTCACTTTGAAAGGAGTTTGACGATGTTGGTTGTAATACATAATTAATAATGTGTAATGACTCATAAATCCAAACACTATAAAAAGTAAACTTGAATTTTGCCAAATTAGAGCCAGCAATTTGCTAGATTTGAAATTTGTGATAATGCCTTTTGGAATAACTTCATTCTTCTTCTTTTTTTTTTAGCTAGCAAATATATTTATATACGTATGAAGTGCACGACTCTGCTATCACAAATGGAGTACCAATTTTGTGTAGCATCAAAGTTGAATTTTTAATTATCTAGCTAGCTATTTATTTGCCAATTGAAGATGATGTTTTCAATTGAGGTTATCTCTTTTTTTTTTTGGGCTCAAGTATACCTTTCGAAACCTAATAAGGAATGATAACTCAAACATGATTATTCATATTAATTATTTATATAGGTGCATGGTTAGATTTTATTTTTCAAACCTCTGATGAATATGGCATTCACATGACTTTTCTCTTAGGAAAATGTTGTCTTTTTAATGTCTAAATTGAAAACAACATACGTGATATATTTTTCTTTAAATTAAATTGACTTTTTATACAATGAGGTTTTTATTCTCAAAATTTCTCCTTCACATAGTTCTCTCGATTACTGTTTCATTATTTCCCAAATCTGCAAAAAAAAATTCGAATACAACAAAGATAACATTAGTTATTGTCTACTTTCAGTGTATGAAGAATAAAAGTATATTCATGTCCTAGCGTTAATATGTAAAGTTTTCGTTATTTTTCATTATCTTGTCTTGCACAATCCTTATGGATTTTTGAAACAATGCAAGAGTAATTATCAAGATCTGGAAGTGAAAACCCCAATATACATATATAAGTCCATTTAATTTAGAGAAAAAAAAAATGCCATTTACTCTCTTTTATTTTTAGTAGGTTGCATCTAAGAAGACAATAATATTACCTTAAAAATGTCAAATGTAGAATCTCCTATCTGAAATATTTAGGCAATGGTAACTAATACGATAAAGTGTAATTATTGTATAGTTTGACTGATTAAATGTGAAAAATAAAAATAAAATTTTTAAAGAATAATAGATAAGAAAAAGGTATATTTTGAACGGTAAGATGAAACAGTGAAGAAATCGATGCACACCCTAAGTCTAAGATGAGATGGCATTATTTTGCAATAAAGATTTAATTTTTTCTTTAATGGGAACTGTCAAGGGAAAAAAAAACACACAGAGCCCACCATTGTTTTTTTAGAAATCACCATATTGATATTGGTTGAGCATTATGCCAATTTTTGCATGTGAGAAAAATGAATCAGGTTTTCTGGAATTGGAAATATCTTGAATAATTAGTAATTTCCAATTTTCTGGTTTTAACCAAATATTGAACTAACAAGAAAAAATAATTTTCTGTTGCTCTAACTAATTTAAGCTTAATGCTTTTCTACCCACTTAAATTTTATCATCATCATCCTTCCTCTGCACTCTACAATTATATTGGAAAAAAAAAAAATATGAAATGAGTACAATAACTATTAGGATGTGGTAAATTAAATTAGTTAAATGGTAACTAAAAGTGGTAAAACTGGTCCAGTTCATTTTAAATTATAAGGTTTTTTGTCTCATAATGTCTAGTTAGCAGAATTTTACATATCACAATGAATTTTGTCGGTATGGTGGGTTTCAAGATGATATGAACTTCAAAAATTATAGCTAAATTAGAGATTTTGGGAAAATTAAAAACACGAAAATTTAAAGTGATTGGAGTTAATTTTGCCACTTTTAGAATAAGATTACTAGTTTTAGTAAATTTCAATACTTAGGGACCAATTTGATATTTCCCCCAACTATATTGATATGCTCATACCATATTTGTTGTTGTTATTATACTATCAATTTCCTCTATCTTACATAAAACAATGATATTTCTTCTAAATACTAACTTTTTATTTTTATATTGAACAACTTTCATAAGCCATCAATTCCTACTTATGCTCATCCTTTCATGTTTTAACCCAGTGATCAATATATCTACTTTTAAATTACTTATATCATAATAACATTATAGAAATTCCAGTTACAATGAACTTCTAACTTTTAAAATACTCTTTTTTTTTAGACAGAAGAAGTATATTTTTTACACCTCAATAATAAAATAAAATAAAATAAAATTCTTCTGAAAACACATTACTAAAATGGAATGATTTATTTTAGTCTCCTCTCAATCTTTGTTGTGCAGACTCAGAACTTTGATTATCCTAAAAATACAAAAATATATAAATATATATATTTCCCATAATCACTATCCATGACTTAAGTTTATTTTTACAAGTTGATTTTTAATTTATGAGTTGATGTTTATAAAATTAAATTTTTGAGACCATCTTTCAAAAATTATACTTAAAATTTGAAAAATAAATAAATAAATAAAACTTTTGATAAGGCTTAAGGTAGAAATAATAATACAATTAAGAGAAGTTAGCGACAGAAAATCATCAATGCCCTCAAGTAATAATGTAATTTTTTTTAAAAGGGTTAAATGCAAAAACTAACCTAAAAGTATGAATGTTTTTTAATTTGCAACCTAAAGGTTTTTTTTTTTTTAAAGTCTGATTGTAATCTTTTAAATCTGATTGTAATCCAAAGTTTAGAAGTTTTTCAAAATGCAACCGAAACTTTTTTCTGATAAATTTTTCGATAAAATGTACAACACGTAATGTTTATAAGGATAAATTTTTAGAAAAAGTTTAGGTTTCAAATAAAAAAAAAAAAAACCTATTTTAGATTGCAAATTGAAAAACACTCATACTTCAGGTTGTTTTTAACCTTCTGAAAGTCACATGCAAATCACGTAATGTGCATTTCATCAGAAAAATCACTTTAAAAAACTCTTCTACTTCAGGTTGCAATCGAATAAAAAAAAATTGAATTTAGCCAAAAAAAAATGTGGATTTTTTCTTTTCTTAAAACAAACGTGAAAATATTTATAATAGTTATTTTGAAGAGAATAAATAATATTATGATGCGTGGACCACCAAGGTTTGTAGGAGTGAAGATGGCTTAGAATGACTTTGTTCGTTCCGCCTCATCATTCTTTTTGTCCTCTTTCAATTTTAAAGAGCTCCCTTTTATCTGATCTCTAGTTATGATTTACAAAATTTTCTGATTGTTATCTAAATTTATTTTTTCAATCAAAATTGATGTGGAAAAACTCAAAAAATACAGTTAATCTTCGGTGATTAGTCATAATATATGAGTCATGTATAAAAATAATCGTATTTTAAAGCCAAATTATAATTCTTAGTCAATTTCATGGTTTTCATTCAATCCGAGTTCTAATCAAACAAAAGTCATCCTAAAGTTTTAAACATTTTTTGTTCGATTCAGATTTGAATCGAACGAGAATCTTGAAATTGATTTAGGGTTATATTTGACTTCGAAAGTGTGTCATATATTTGACGGATGACTCGTACATTTTGATTGATATTTGGAGGTAAATTAGATTTTCGAGTTTTCTGAAAACTGTTTTTTATTAAAAAAATATGTCAAAAATTGAGGATAGCAATCGAAAATTTTCATAAAGTATGGTTAGTGATCGGCAATTTTTTTGGTTTTAGATACCAAAATGAAAAAAAAAAATGTTATAATTTAGATAGCAAATTGATATTAACTTTTAAGAAAAATGGGATTTTTTTAATATAATTACTTTATTAATACTGCAATTTCTTTCATTATTTGTTAATAGGGAGAAAATGTTCTTGAATGAAAATACTATTTGAGATTTTAACATGTTATAAAAATAAGTTAAAATTATAAAAATAAGTTATAATTTTAATTTTTTTTTTAAACCATATTTAAAAAAAAATGGGACTAGTGGTTAAAAATTGGATTATGATGATAAATTATGGGTTTGTATTTTAAAATAATATAGGGAACATCCAATTCCCCTACGGTGTCGATCTAAATGGAGAATTAATGATGATGATGACGATATTTGGGATGGTAAATTAATATAAGAATAATATATTCAGTAAACTTCTCGAACTGGTTAATTGTCATGATTATTCCTTATATAGATCACACCTACAAATTTTAAATCAGAGAATTAACTTCCTTATTTTATGATTTTAACATATTACCATCGAACCCATTGACACGTTGATAAAACAACATATGTGACGCTATCTACATTAATATACAACATATATAATACTTAAAGTACAATGCACAATATGATATTGATAAAAAAGGGAAGAAAAAAAAAAGATGAAATTCAGATTAAATTGCTATAGTATTCAGTTGGAATATGGCATAAGTTGTTTTAGTTTTTCCTAAATAGAGTAATTTGCTATAATTTCGAAAAAGTTGAAATTTATTTGATAATATGATCAAATATTGAGGTGGTAAATTATTTCACTCTAGTAATTATTAAAACATAAATACTTCTATAAAGTTTGTGTATAAATCCTAAATCCATGCAATCTAGATCGATCTAATTTGAAACCATTTTTTTATGCACTCTCACTCATTCTCACGCATCCAAGTGAAATATTATTCACACATTTACCTGATACAAATAATATTCTTACGTTATATTATAATTAAAATGAGATCATATCTTTATGTAGATGAAATGATATTTTTATGTATAATATATATTAGTGATACATTTATATAGTAAGGTTTCAACAAAATAAATATAAATATATATAAGTTGCGCGGATTCAAGTTTCAATTAAAATGAACTAATACTTTTATATAAATCGGTATAGATGAAATAATATATGCATGTATAACTAGCGATACATTTATATACATTGAGATTTCAACGAAAAAAAACATTTATATATTAATTGGGGGATCCAAATCACGAATCCTAAAAAATAATAAAAAATTGAAGGTGAGAAAGTGGAGGCATGCGAAGTCCAGGTGTTGGATGAGATGGTGCAGGCGCTGACAACGCCATAAACAAACAAATTCCAATTCTTCCTTGTCGGAAAATAGCAATCTACCTCCTTTTCTTCATTCCATTTATTAACCCCACTACTCCCCAAACTCACCTTCTTCATCATATAGGAATTAAATAATATCTTATTTAACTATCATTTTATTTTATTTTTTTTTGTAAAAGATTAAAGAAACATAAAATTTTGACTACTCTATATATAATTCATTAGCGAAGGAATTTAAAATTAAAAGAGAATCTAATTAATTTCAAACCAAAAGAGCTTTCTATCAATTTCCTTAACTTTAAGATGAAGATTCACAACTTAGCAGATTTTTATGGATAATGATATATAAATATATGATCATGACATAAAGTTTGATTAAAATATAAAAAGGTAAATAATTAGAAATAAAATTGAATTCCTGTAACAACGCTTAAATGAGTTGAAAGGAGCATTAGTCTTATAACTAATTAATTAATAATTAATAGTTGGATCCATTCAATTTCAGAATTACAATTTCATCATGTAGTTGTTAAAAGTTGGGTGAGTCTTTTGTAAAATCATTTCACAAATTTTATTAGATATGATGGGTCAATCCATAACCAACAATTCACATGATATTTTTGGATAATGAGACTCCGTATCTTGATAACTTCCATGAAATCGTCTCATAGTATAAGTTTTTGTATTAAAAATTTGTAAGTTGGGGATAAATTTCACCAAAACAAATCATGTATCATTTCAATCAATTTTGTTACTCTACCTATAGGCACATTAATATGTGTTCACTATTGATATGTTGGATATCTAGTATATCTATTAATATTAATTTCACTTTTCATATTTTAGGGGATGAGATCATTACACATCATCGATGGACATATTGAAAGTTGTCCACAATGAGCATTTTATCATTTTTGTTGTTTCAACATGGCATTTATAATTTGCAAATATTACGTCTATCTTGCACAAATTTACTTATTTAGATCTTCCACCCAACTCGTGTTTAATAGATGTCTTTAATTATATAATCCGACTGTGCTTATGTTATATACATTATTCCAAAATATGAAACTAAAATAATAAAATCCAAATATTCATAATTTCAGCAATCATGTGGCCGAAAAATGAAAAATTCCGAGGAAATTTTCACCTTTTGACGAAATTTGCTAGTCATTGTTACTTCAAAATGTAAAGAATAATAGTACCATTTTATCTACGATTAATTATTGTACATGCCACTTATACTATTTGTTTTTTTAAAGCACAAATTAAGATATGATAATAGAAATATAAAATTAAGGGTTAATTTCAATTTTAGTCATGTATGTAAAACATTTTCAATTTTTTAACAATCAAGTATTCAGTTCTCAATTTTGCTCTTCTTTATTTTAAAATTTTCAAATTTCAATCGAATTTTAATCGAAATTTTCAAAATCATCAATGTGACTGTCGGAATATAGTTCATGTGTTGGAAAACGAATGTTTAGTTGTTAAAAAATGAAAAATATGTTACATACAGAACCAAAATTGAAATCAATTGTATTCATACCCACCCCACCCCCTATATATACATATATCATAGACACCTAGCTTGTCTTCTTCTGTACAAAATATTTATTACACATTTGTCCTAGATCTACCAACACACAGAGACACCGAGTAAGTAGAAAATTGGAGTTAGAAATGGGGAAAATGAGTGAAACAATAGATGGATTGAAGCCGACAATAATGATGGTGATAGTGCAAATAGCAGCAAGTGGGGTTACTGTTTTCTACAAATTGGCTGCATTTGATGGCATGAATTTGAGGGTTTTGATTGCTTATCGCTTCATTTTTGCTGCTTCTACTCTTCTCCCTATTGCCCTTATCATCCAAAGGTATTCATTTCATCTCTGCAACATTTTCATGTTACATGTATATGGGTGTCTTTGTTTTCCTTAGATTTCTCTACAAGCTGTTGTTGTTAATTTGTCTCTACAAGTGCCAAGTAATTTCAATCTAACAAAGAATTATCTATCATTGTACATGTTGTTGTGTTCAAATATGTTAATGACTCACCTGAAAATAAGTGCAGGTTGACCAAAAAGTCAATTTATGCGTATATCAAATGAGGAATGCATGAGCTTTCAAGCACTTTGGTCTCATGCTTAATAGTTGCTTCTTTCGTTCTAAAATAAATATCAATATCCGTTTAGGTTTTTCACACAAATTTAAAAATGTGATAGAAAGTCTGATATAACCATATTTAACTATAATTATTATGAAATTTCTTTTCTCTTTCCTCCTAACAACCTTCTTTTAACACATTTAATTCGGTAGGAGTAAATGATGGTGTAATAGGTAAATATGTCTTGAAGTCTTATAATTAATAACATTTATTTTGTGACAATTTTTTAACATCTATATTTGGACGGAATGAGTAATATCATGATAAATGATGACTTCATTTAGAACTAAATTGTAAGAGAGAAGTATATTTTTGTGGTATTAATTTATCAATAACATTTTCAACAAATACTTGTCAAATATTATTATTATTGCTATTATTTTGCAAATAATATTGGAACTTTCTAATGTGTACGTGCTCGTTTTTCCATGTGCTAGTTCGTGTGTTTGTGATATATATGCGATATTGGATTTAAGATTATAGATTATGTTACTCTTTACAGGAAAAACAGACCGAAAATGACTTGGAAGATTTTCTTGCAAGCTTCTTTTTGTTCATTTTTTGGGTAAGTATGTAAGTTGATGTGATAGGAATATAATGCGTGTTTAAGTAATATACATAATGTCCATCTTATTCTAACATCTTCTTTTTAATTTCAACTAAACTTTTCCTAAGTTGACTTCGAAATCTCAGGATAATATCTCACTTAATTTAGCAATATAGCATCTACAAACTGTTATACAATTAAGCAAATATGGTAATTCCCCCATTAAAATCGTTTTAACTACTGATTATTATAAGGTTTATTGTCGTCAAAATCACAACATTTACTCCAATTGTCATTTTAACCAAAGTTTCACTATTAATCAAAATAATATAAACCTTGGTAAGTTTTTTAACCACATTTGCATGTCAACTTTTATTTTTTTTAAAATTGACCGATATCAAAAAACATAGTACATATATAAGGTTGAACTATTTTGATCAATATAGAGTCATGAGAAGTTTGGTTAAAATGACAATTAATTTAAATAAAAGTTGTAATTTTTTCGACAATTATATATATATATATATATATAAATAATTTCCTCATAATTTGATTAATTAATGCAGGGGATCATTGGCACAAAATTTATATGCAGAGAGTTTGGTGCTAAGCTCAGCTACATTTGCTGCTGCTATGACCAATATTATACCAGCCATCACCTTTCTTCTCGCAATTATTTTTCGGTATTAATTAATTCTTGATCTGTTAATTAATTTTTTTTAAAATTATCGTCTTATTTAAATAAATACAATTAACAATTTTCATACATAATATATATATATATATATATATATATATATTAATTAAATAAATTAGAATGGAAGGGTTGGGGTTAAAGACGATGGCAGGCAAGGCAAAGGTGATGGGAACATTGATCTGCATAGGTGGGGCCATGCTTTTGACATTTTACAAGGGCTGTGAAATCGACATTTGGTCAACCCACTTTGACCTTTTAAGGAAAAGTCAACGATCTGGTGGACACGTGGCGACAGCCCACCACAAGTCTAATAGTAACGTCTTGGGCCTTTTGCTGGCCCTTGCTTGTTGTGTCTTTGTATCTCTTTCATTGATTATTCAGGTTAGTCCTAATTTTCTATTTCTCTGATTTTTTAAGTAATATTAACTATCCCAAAATATTACTTTTAGGCCTAATGCAAAAATAAAATCATCCTTCTTTTTCAAAATTCCAATTTAATCTAGTTTTTTAATATAGCAATATATATTTTCAGAAATTACAATTTAATCTAAACTTTGTCGGATTTATCAAAAAAAACTTATGGCTTTAATTAATCCAGTGTTGTATTCGAAACATAATTGTTTTTTCTAATGTTTCGAGTTCACATGTCAAATAAAATAGTGTGTTAAAATTGAATTTCAATAGTATGTTAAAATCGTGCTTTTTGTACGTGAATATTTTTGTGATGAATTTTTTTTTTCACTAAATTCATGATTTCATGTTTAAATTGCAAGTTTACAAAAGATGCTGATTTCTTATTATTATTATTTAAAAATTCAAGATTAAATGACAATTCTTAAAAGGGTTTTTTTTAATCAAGCCTTATGTTCATCGATCTTCAATTAATGAATATTTCATCTCTGTCTCTCTGAATAAATAGGCTCAGATGAGCAAGACATTCCCATGCCCTTATTCAAGCACTGCCCTAATATCAATTATGGGATCTGTTCAAGCTACTGTTTTTGCTCTTTGCTCTGAAAGAGATTGGACACAATGGAAACTTGGTTGGAACATTAGACTTCTTTCCGTTGCTTACATGGTATTCTATCTTTATTCATTACTACAAATTTACTTACAATATGCTAAAACAGTACATAGTAAATAATCACATCTTTTTAAAAAAAAAATAATAATGAAAATAAGATTTTCCCTCGTGTAGGGAATTCTAGGATCAGGAGTAATGTGGGCATTCACAACATTGTGTGTAAGAATGAGAGGACCACTATTCGTCTCCATTTTCAATCCATTATTACTTGTACTCGTCGCACTTGCAGGATCTTTACTTTTAAACGAGAAGTTACATTTAGGAAGGTAATTTTTATATAATTTATATTCGTTGTTCTTGATCAACTCATAAAACATCAAACATTTTATCTTATATATGATGGTGTTTTGAATGTTATTACAGTGTGTTAGGAGCTGTAATAATCATATGTGGATTATACTCGGTTTTATGGGGTAAAAGCAAAGAAATGAAGAAAAACACTTGTCTCATCCCCTCACAAAGCTTCACAAATGCAACCAAAGTAGAAGAAAGCACCAAGGGTTTTAATCATGGTAACATTAATATTATAACTGTGGCTCCAAATTTTATCCCAGATTCTGAGATTTTAGAAGTTTTTCATGAAGATGAAGAAGACTTAGAGGCTAGGACCTCCAAACCCTCTGATCAAACCCTAATTAATTAAATGTGGTTTGTTATGTATTTGCATTAC
Source organism: Scutellaria galericulata (assembly GCA_946896805.1). Classification (NCBI taxonomy): domain Eukaryota; kingdom Viridiplantae; phylum Streptophyta; class Magnoliopsida; order Lamiales; family Lamiaceae; genus Scutellaria; species Scutellaria galericulata. Next base: position 26,802,046 of record OX335784.1, on the reverse strand, counting down.
GCCCTTTAATTTATTCGCCTTTAGCTTTTTGTTTCTCTTTTCTATCTTTAATTTTAGGGTTAATTTCAATTTTGGTCATATATGTAAGTCTCTTTCCATTTTTGGACAATTAAGTATACGTTTTTCGATTGGCAAAAACTTTTGTGCACAAGATGCACGGATCCAAATCTGTGCACAACAATACTATTATATTATATGAATTAATACGGTTATATTATATAAGCGATATTGTTATATTATATATAGTTTTAACAGTATTACTCATATAATATAACAGTATTACTTCATATAATATAACAATATTTGTTGTGCACAGATCTGGATTTGTGCACCTTGTGCACAAGAGTGTCACTCTTTTCAATTTTGGTCCTATATGTTTCAATTTTTTCCAATTTCAGTCAAATTTTCCAATTTGATTCTATATGTTTCATTTTTTTTTTCCAATTTCAGTCCAATATGGTCAGATGACCACCGGAAAATTTCACGTTACATCGTCGATAATGAGAATTCCGTCCAAAATTGGATTGAAATTGGAAAAAATTAAAACATACAGGACCAAAATTGGAAAATTGGATTGAAATTGAAAAAAGTTGAAATATACTGAAAAAAACATATACTTGATTGTCAAAAAATAAAAAGAGTCTTACATACACCTTTAATTTTATAATTGATTGTATTAATTCATGACCTGTGTATGAAATATGAAGCATAGACAAGTGAATATTTTTTCATATGTAATATTCAGTAGTCTGTGTTTAATAGCAATCTTACAAAGAAATCTCCATATTTTTCAGAAATTTCAGAAATTATGAAAAAAGCTCTTAATTGATGTTACTATACGTGTAATAAATTAATATTGATTGACATAGAAACACAAATAGCTACAAGTAGTGTTAAAATTGTAATTTTGGAGAATGTTTGTAATTTTTCCAGCAATTATCCATATTTTAAATAAAGGACATAAATTTTGCATATGAAATCTCTCCTAATCAAGAAAAATAAAATCATTTTATTTTCCAAACAATGAAAGAAGAGCGAGGCAATACAAGAGAGAGAAAGTACTGAAATATGCAAGCTATAGAATAATACATTAAGATTGTAAATTAATTTCAAATCTTGAGAGAGACTGAAATATGCAAGATATAGAATAAAGAATGTGGTATGGTTAATTTCCAATCTGTGGATGAAATCTTATGTCCCACTGTTGTATTAAAAAAAAAAAGAATTTTTATTAATTTAAAACCCCAAAAATAATAAATTATCAATTATGACCTTGAGAAAAAAAAAACTAGCATTTCAAGACCCAAAACTATTAATTAAATACTAATAATCGTATGGTTCCTAATTATATAAAAATATTTTTAAACTAATAATCTCAAAATATTATTTTATAAAAAAAATAGAATAATCATACATATAAATAAGCATAAAATTTGAGATGTCAACATGACGTTACTTTTGCGAATCTTTAATAATAATTTTATTTTTCAAAATCTGAATCGACCACTAATTTTAATCTTCTAGACCTCAAAGCCTTAAATTATTTAAATTTTATTAAAAAAAAAACTTCAAATTCTCTCTATATATATCTCACACCGAATTTTTATGACACTTTTTATAAGTATATGTGCAGTATAACTGTATAGGTGGTGTAGATTATGAAGAATTAAACTGTGTTTGTCCATTTCCTCATAATTCCCATTTCAGAGTGTTAGAAATAGAAGAAGCCCACTTAGAATTTTCTTGCTTGCTAGCTTCTAAAAACACACACACACTCACTCACAAAGTGCAAGATTGAAAATGGGGAAAAAGAGTGAAATAATAGATGGATTGAAGCCAGCAATAATGATGGTGATAGTGCAAATAATATCAAGTGGAGTAAATGTTTTCTACAAATTGGGTGCAAATAATGGCATGTCTTTGCAGATTATGATTGCTTACCGCTTCCTTTTTGCTGCTGCTTCTCTTCTCCCTTTTGCCCTTATCATCGAATGGTAATTTCATTTCACACTTTCTTTCTTTTTTTTTTTCTATTCTTCCTTATCTGTCCATCGTGCCTATATCTTAAAATGTTCATTCATCATGTGTAAAGATTTCATCTTTTTAAATATTATGTTGAATTTTTAACGCAACAACGATGAACACATTAATATCATATACCGACGATGGGTAAGGTAGTAGTTATGTCAACATTATTTTTAAGTATCACTTTTCTCAAATTTTTATCTCATTTTGCTTGAAATTTCAATTTTTGACCATGTGGATATCAGAATTGTCAAATTGGAATTTTCAATTTCGACGACACACATAGACATTTGCATTTCGAATAAAATTGAATCAAAATTGGAAAAAAAAAAAGTGATAATAAAAAACCAAAATTGGAATAAGTCATATTATTGGTAAAAATGTAAACACACGCGAAAACAGAGATTTTTCCCAAAATCAATTCCTCTTTCATATTTAATATTTTGTGTTAACTAAAATATCATTTTTTAGTTTGAATTTTTCATATTATAGATTACTTTATATAACATGCATATACTAATTTAAATATAAATAAGTTAATCAATTGTTTTCAAAAAGAAAATTAATATAAATAAGTCTAAAATCAAATTTTCATTAACTTCTCATAATAATATAGAGTAATTGCATTCATATTTATAGGCTAAAAAAACAATATACTTTTCATATATATATATTGGGTGAAATGTGCAAAGACCACGGAATTCCCCTTCAATTTTCGAGGGAAATTAAATACACACTAGGAGGGATTTATTTACATAATGTTGGAGAGAAATTGAATTCAAATTATATAAGGTTAATTTGGTAATTTAATTTTAAGTAATTCATAATTAATATTGTTAAGCTCAAAGCTCAAACTTCTAAAATTTAAACTGTTTCTAAGTATCATTTTTCACATTTTTAATAACATATGATGTTTACGCACGTGTTTTCTATTTTCATACGCTAATATGTGTAATAGATAATTAGTATGCAATTGTATTTAAGATGATAAATTATGTTAACCTTTGCAGGAAAATCAGACCGAAAATGACTTGGAAGATTTTCTTGCAAGCATTTGTTTGTGGCTTTTTTGGGTAAGAATGAAAGTTGACGTAATAGGATTACTGTGTTTACAATTTGCACCTTGAAATTCGTTTTATTTCACTGAAACGTGTCACGTACATGTAAAATAATGACATGGAGTAATAAAAGAAGTAATGTATAAATAAATAAATAAATAAATAAATATATATATATATATATATATATATTTAGTAGATCATATAGAAACAATAAACAATTTTACTCAAATAATAAATATAACTTTAAAACTTGAAAATCAGAAGAAAAAGAAAATCTCTTGTTCAAAAAATTGTGTACACAGATCAAGTTTCATATGTTTCTTAGTCCATCTAAAAAGTTGATATCCATTTAATCTTTTTTTAGTTATAGTTAAACGCAAATAAGATTATATCAATTTTAGTTTTGAAAAACGCCCTTCTACTGATATTACAAACCGGTATAGTTAAAACTCTATAAGTGAGGAAAATATTATGAAAACAATCCAAAGTCTTGATATGCTCAATAATATCAATAGTTGATTTTGTTTCTGCAGGTTAACATGCTTGGTTCATCAAATTATTTCTTCATATGAATTTTGCGTTTTTTAGAAAATATAAGGTCAATTATATGGTATATTGAATCAAATACAATAAATGTGTGATAATTATATATACCTAGTGTTGGATGAAAATTTAGACCAAAAAATGTTGATCTTCTTGCCCTAACTCAGAACCGGCTCTGCACATGACTATGCAAGTTAGCAATATAGCATCTTCAAAATTGTTATGATTATTTTTTGTTATGATTTTTGAATTGTATGTGCAAAATAAACTATTTCCTAATGAATTAGTTAATGCAGGGGATCACTGGCACAAAACTTATATGCAGAGAGTTTGATGCTAACATCAGCAACATTTGCTGCAGCTATAACCAATCTCATACCAGCCATGACCTTTCTCCTTGCAATAATTTTTCGGTATTAATTAATTGTTTTTACTAATTCTTATATTGGTTAAATAAATAGAACTAACATTTGTCATACATAACATAAATTAAATTAGGATGGAAGGATTGGGGTTAAAGACGATGACAGGCAAGGCAAAGGTTTTGGGAACAGTGGTATGCATAGGAGGGGCAATGCTTTTGACATTTTACAAGGGTTTTGAAATCAAGATTTGGTCAACCCACTTTGACCTTATGCGTGAGAGTCTACGCTCAGATGGACACGTGGCGATAGCCCACCACAAGTCTAGTAGTAATGTGTTGGGTCTTTTGCTGGCTCTTGGTGCTTGCTTCTCTGTTTCACTTTCATTGATTGTTCAGGTTAGTCATCAACCCATATTTTTCTATGATTTTTTTATGGATTAAAATAAAAAATAATAGGAGCATGAAGTATGATTATATTTACTTTTTGCTACTTTTTTTTTCTATGATTACATCCTAAAGTTTTGGTCTTCTGTGAACCTAGCTAAACTCATTCTCCGATCATCTTTCTAGTCAAAATTCGAAATATTATTTTTTCACTCAAATTTACATGATGAAAATGAAAAATTTGATTTGGGTTAGAGTTTTTGTTTGGTTTGAGATATGAGTGTTTTGAAATAAGTTTCATAAGTTTTGGTTAAAAGATTCGGATCATTAAATTGATTTTGGCCGTAAAAGTGACTAGAAAACGGGTTCAGGTTGCGAAGTGTTAAAAGGGTCATGGGTTGTTTTTTCTTTTCTTTTTTAATCCACTTTTTTTTTTTTTATTATTATTATCTTCTAATAAATTTGGTAATCTCTCTTTTTCTCTCACATTGGACATAGACTAAGATGAGTGAGAAATACCCATGTCATTATTCAAGTGCTGCTCTATTATCAACCATGGCATCGATTCAAGCTGCTGTTTTTGCTTTGTGTATGGAAAGGGATTGGTCACAATGGAAACTTGATTGGAACATTAGACTTCTTACCGTTGTTTACATGGTATCCTATATTTATGAATTCTTGCAAATTTAACTTTTAGAAAACAAAAAAAAAATTAAAATTTAGTACATAATAGTGATGATATAACTATAAATTTTTTTGTTTTTTACATGTAGGGAATTCTAGGATCAGGAGTAATGTTGGCATTCACGATGTTGTGTGTAAGAATGAGAGGACCACTATTCGTCTCTATTTTCAATCCATTGCTACTTGTACTTGTCGCACTTGCAGGATCTTTGCTTTTAAATGAGAAATTATATTTAGGAAGGTAATTTTTACATTATTTATATTACTATCGATCAACTCACAAAACATCAAACATTTTATACCGTATATGATGATACTTTGTATGTTATTACAGTGTGTTAGGAGCTGTAATAATCATATGTGGATTATACTCGGTTTTATGGGGTAAAAGCAAAGAAACGAAGAAAAACACTCGTCTCGTCCCATCACAAAGCTTTAGTGATGTGACCAAAAAAGTTGAAGAACCTGCAAGAGAAATTAGCATAATGGCCATGACTCCAAATTTAATCACTAATTCTGAGATTTCACAAGTTTTTGATGATGAGGATGAAGAAGATTTAGAGGCTAGGGCCTCTAGCCCTCAGAACAAGTTCAAAATATGAAGAAAAATAAATAAATTTGCCTTGTACAATCTTAAATATTGGATTTTATTATTTGTATTCATGACATGTATGAAATATTAAGCATAGACTAGTGAATATTTTTTCATATGTAAGCTATACTCTATGTTAATTTTTCAAATTTTCATTGGTATCTTCTTTAAATCAAAGTACCGTTATCAGTATTTTCATTCTTATACTCAGTGTTTTTTTTTTTTTTTTAATTATGTTCTTATATTTTTATTTGTGAAAGTAAATCCTTGTACTGTATAATGTTTATAATTTGGTTTTATACTTTTATTTTTGGAAAAGGATAAAATGTTCGACCTTTATAAACTTTTCCTTTTCAAATCAAACAAATCGACCCTTTACTTTTATAAAAAAAAATGTTTATATAGATTTTATCTCATATATTATTATGGATTGTGAACATGTTTAGTGGACTTATCAACATATAACTCGGGTTAATCATATGATCTAAAAAATATTAGGTGTGAGTCAAAAAATAAAGGCCCAAGCCTACAACTGCAAAAGCTTAATAATATTGTTAATATGTATGTATATCTTAAATTACTCAAAAAAATAAATAAATAACATTACACATAATCTTTCAACTACTCCCTCAGTTCCAAGTATAGTTAACTTATAGTGTGAGACTTTTCTTTTTTCCTAACAAACATATTTATTATTTTTGGTAAATTACAATTTACAGGTAAATGTCATCTATTGAAATCCTAAAATGACATTTATTTTATTAAAACGACATTTATTTTAAGATAGAAGAAATATAACATTAAAATAATTATAAGGTGAGACTATACACACCCCAAAACTTACTAAACAAATTCCATTTTTTTTGAAAAAAATACAATTATTAAAGTGCTTTTTTTTTTCAGCCTATCATAATTATAACTCCACCAATCCTAACATGCATTGAAATTTAATCCTCCCAGCTGATTTATTATTATTATTATTATTATTTTTTTTTTTAGGAAACCCAATGAATTAGACATTAAAGTTCGTAAACAAGGAGTTGCTAATTTGACCAAGAAATGATCATGTCTTCACAAAAATCACATGCTATATGCCATCATAGCAAGACAAGATAATTAAGGTAACTATGTTAATACAACCATCATTAATAGACATAGGTCAAATGCATTGAAAATAGGAAAATTAAATTATTTCTTTATGGGCTTTAAAAGAGTTTAGGTCCGTTACAAGTTACAGGCCTTCAACAATGGGCTCATAAACTAGAAATAATGGGCCCACACTAGTAAGATGGACACTTGTGTTGTAGTTTTTATTTTGTTTTTAGATATACCAAGGTGGAAATTTTATTTGTTGTATTTTTGTGTGAAACTATAATTATATTGGACCTATTATAACAATAACAATATTATTATATATAATAATAAATGTCTTAACTTGTGTGGAAATAGAAGTGGACTATTTATATGAAAGGGAGGGAGTATTTGATGTACTTGAAAATTCATATGACACTCTTATTTAATGCTATTAATTGAACGATGTTAAATACAAACAGCTAATTTAAGTGCACATTTAGTATGAATATATTAGCATAAAATTCTTAAATTGACATTTAATAAGGAAACCGGATTATGATGCAAGGACGGATGGAAAAAGAAAATGTTCGAGACCATTATATAATATAATAATTAGTATATGGCTCATGCAATACATGGAATTTTATGAAAAAAATTGAAAATTTTAATTATCATTTATACATTAAAAGTAAATTTATGTCTTTTGCAGTGCATAACGTCTAATTTAACAACAAATATAATATAATATAATATAATTAAATAATTATTTAATTGTTGAAATATAAATTGTATAAATAATTTTTATTCATTATTTTGAAAAGAATATATATTGTTATGCCTATTATATTATTCACACCACCCACCATTCTTCTTAGTTTGCTTTTTATTTCTAATGTTTATAATAATTAACAACCCTCAATTTTTCTTTGCAACTAAATGATAAAAATGAAAGTAAAAATTTTACAAATAAGTTTAATACTTTATCTTAATACACATATTTTAAAAAATTATTTAATTTCATTAATTAATAAGTTTGAACAGTCAATCATCATACCTTTAATTATTTTAGGTTTTTTCTTTTTTTTTTTATTTAAATTTTTTCTCTGAATTGTAAATTTAACTAATTTTAAATATGTAAATGATTTATATAATTGAATTATAGCATATATTATTTAGATAAATCTAGTTAATATTTTTATAATATTTAATTAAATTTCTTATCAACATAAAATTTGAAGCCATTAATTATAAAATTAAAATAAAGAACCACATATTTAATTCTTTAAACTTGATAAATTATACTCACAATTATCGATTTTTTCGATAAAACCCACTTTAAACATGGTCCACTTCTCCCCACTTTTTTTCTCCTTCTTCCTAGGTAGAGATTTCTCTACCCATTTTCTTCTCTTCTGCCTAAACCTCTCTCTCCCATCAATCTCTACTCAACCCCAAGATTTTAATCCCTCCTCCACGTCACATTCTATTTATACCCAACTATTGGGGATGCCCTTATAAAATAACTACAAGAGAAATGTAGCTCCCAATGGCACAATTGAGTTGGTAAAGACCATGGTCAGCAATACAGGGTTGTCTTGGAGTTTTTATTGGGTTGATTCTCTCTCATAGATGTCTGTCAATTGACCATATCTCTCGATTTATATCTCACCCAACTACTAAAACAATTAAGCGGAGGAATTGATTTACATCTCATACGATTGAACAACCTACAATCAAATGAAGGGGAACAATTTACATTTGACTCGAGCGAACGACCTGTGATCAGATCAAGGGAATTCTTGGTCTCTTCCAAATCAAATTCATAGTTGTAAAAGTGGGTTCATCATATAGAAAAGCATGGGATGTTTGGAAAAGGCACGCACGCTTACCTTTCCTTTGTTTGTTTCTAGAAAACTCCAAACGACAAAATTTAATCTCAACCGCTAAACCAAACGCATCACTCATTCTCACCACATGCATTTAATGTCTTTTCTATTTTATTCTTTTTCATTATTGTTAGTATTATTATTTTGGTATGTTTTTTACATCAAAATGATCAAATGCCTTCTATTTTCATCTAGAAAAAAATATATTAAAGAAAAATAGAATGTGCTGAGATGAGTTTGATATTTTATTGGTCGAGGTCATATATAAACCTCATCAACTAAGTTAATTTTCAACCTTATTGACTCGTTAATGAAATTATAATTATTGCATGTGTACAGAAGTTAATTTAAGATTAATCTTTTAACACACAAAATTGTTGAAGGTTTCATTTATATAATATAATGATACACAATCTTATTCTCACAAATTAAACTCATTTCACAAACTCATATATAGATTGAGTGGTGTGGATTGTGATTGAATTTTCTCATGAAATTAAATCTATAAAACAATCTTATTAGAATCATATTTCTTTTTTCAATTGTTAATATTAAACTGTAAATTTTATCAATTGTGTTCTTACAATATAAGAATCCATAAAAAAAATGAGGGAGGGTTAAGTTTTTTTGTCTCAAAATAAGTGTTATTATGATTTCACAAAAATATTTCTCCGTATTCTACTAAAATTGTTTTCATTTACTATTCTCAAAATTAAATAAGATACAAATTAATTATTGAAAATCTATCTATAATAATGATTGTACTTAAATTAAATAAGGATGAACAAATCGTCTTACAAACTTTTTTAATCTATGTATACAATTCTAAAATAATATTCATTTTGAAATAGGATCAGTTTGTATTTTAATCGACAATATCACCATGTTTACAAGTACCAAAAAATCTAAATAATAATGAACATGCCACTATAAAAGAGACTTTATGACACTTAAAATCAAAGTTAGTATTTAAAAAAACATAATTAATCAAACCTAGAAACACAGATTCACGTGCAAACATAAGTTAGTTTGATATGGGCTCATTCTTATATACTAGTCAGCTATTGATGGCAAGTTTAGAGTCGTGATTCATCGCACATCGATCAATATATAAAAGACAACACATTTCTTGATTTCTTAACTATTAAATTTTGTTTTAAAACACTTTTATCCTTTTTTTTTTTTTTTTAAATGAAGAACTCCATCCACTTAATTGTAGTTTCCTTAATTTGGTGGGATGTAAATCGAAAGAAATATTCGAGTGACAAATATCTGTAGGAGAAAGTCAATACTATAATATATACAAAACTCAAAACAAAACCTTCATGATATTTTAGTGAAAATTTAACACCGCGTGTTTGAATCTGCATTGTCAGATGATTTTTATCCACATCATCATAGACCTTACTCATTCGATTATACCCCACATCTCTAGATAATTGTTATCAATAAGCTAAACATAATCGCTTTTTTTATATGTATCTTAAAAACTTTTTAAATTAAAGGGATATTTTAATATATAATTAACAATTTAGGATCCTAAAAGTACGTTTTGTCACATATAAATTTCATAAACAAGTTGTATGTGCATGAAAAAAAAAAAGTCATGTATATTTGATTTTTACAATTGTTTACAAAATTTCCTAAAAATAAGAGGAAGAAGAAAACTAGTTAACTTTTTAGAAGTTGAGGAGACTTATGAGATTTGAGGTCCTAAATATAATTAAAATTGTAAATGCAGACCAAGGTATATTAGTCAAAAGAAAATTATTATATCAATCATAACTTTGTAATTAATATCGAATTTGTAAGGAAAATTTTTAAAAAAAAACTCATAATATAATATGTCAATAATCACATCCACTCAATAATTGATAGGTATTAAAGAAGAAAAATTGATAGGTGTAGCTGAGTCAAAGTCAACGAGAGAGAGAGGCTTGGAGCAGGCTTGGAATTTATTGCATCCACAAGAATAAACAAGCCGCTATATATAACATTCTTAAATGGTTTCCATGAGACGGGTCAATCCACACTACCACAATTCATATGTAAATTAATGAAAATGAGTTTGATTTGTGGATAAAATGATTCATTTCATGAAAATTATCCGTGAGAACGTCCCACGCAAGTTTTGTGTTTTTGTTCATATTTTAATAAAATCATTCTCATTTATTATTCTAGAAAGAAGTAATATATATAAAAGTGATAATTGAAAAATTACCTCTAATACATGTACTTAAATATGAATAGACCAATATTTTTATCATTTTTTTTTAATTTGCACCTAAGATGATAGTTATTTTGGGTAGCAAGAAGTACGTCATTTTATGAAATTAATTTCATGAGACCAGTCAATTCATAATTTACAAATGAAAAATCAATGAATTTGTAAAAATAAATTTGAATTGTGATTAGTGGAGTCACATCTCATTATATATGAATTATTTCATTAAATTTTTATAACATTTATGTATAAATATTACTAATACAACCTCATATATTTACATATTTTTAATTTTTGGGATTATAGTTTCCATTTAGTCTTTTCATCTTCTTCTTTTTTCTCTTTATAATAGTAGTCTTGTAACTATTCTTGTGCATTTTATGAACTTTTTTTCTCTTTTGTGTGTAGGAGTCATTTTAAATTTACTAATTACTTAAAAAATGCATAACCTTTCATTCATTATCCATCAAATCAAAATATTAATATAAAGTTCCAATATAATATTAGAAACTTAAAGAAAAACAAACTAATTATATAATTGAAGCATGCTTATGATCATATTTACGATATTAATATGTAGATTAAAATTGCATCATTAATATGTATTGAATATAATATAACTAATAATTAGATTCCCCATCAAAGTCAAGAAGCCATGGGAACCCTTGCCCTATTCTCAAGCCTACTCAAATTCATTAGCCAAGCAATCATTCATTTCACTTTCTTTTGTTGATAATATGTATTTTGTCAAATTCATTGACCAAACAATCCCTCAACACATTATATATATGTATATATTACCTATTTTATTTTGTCTAGTATTTTTAAATATACAAAAATATTAATTTCAGCGCGATCAGATTGATATCCACAAATTAATCAGACCTAAATATGAAATTGAATTTAAAAAAAAAATCTTAATTTGGTGTAAAGATGAAATGATGAATTTAATGGAAAAAAATAAAATGAAAAAGTCATGAAATCCTATCTGTGGGTGGTGTTGCTTCTTACATGACCCAATAAAATAAACCTCATAATTCTACCCGGTGACCTAACCATCACAACTACAATTAATTATTCATAGTCTTTTCCCCTATTACATTTTCCCATCATATATAATTCAATTTTTTATTTTATTTTTATGCTTTCTTCATACTATTGTTGCTCCATCTTCTCCAATCTCTGGTCCCTAATCTTGGAACTAGATTAGCCCCATTATTTAGTACGATCAGAAATATGCACACCATGTGTTTGTTTTAAGGCCAGACCCACTTTCATTTTTTTCTTGATCTGCTTCTGCTTTGCTCAAAAGCTGTTTGAATTTCTGGGTTCGAATGTTCACACAGTAATTGCAGTAGACTTGGGGTGTTGGGAGATTTTGTGTTTTCTGTGAAGGTATAGATCTCTGATCTCAGCTCTTAAGCTTCAATTCTTGATGCTAAAGGTAGAGGATGCTGTGGTTTTTGAAGTCAATGCTTCGTTTACATTTGATAACTCTTTGTTTTTTTTTTCTGGGGAGCTTTTTAATTAAATTATTTTGGATAAGGGAAAGCTAAAGAAGACTTTGTGGGCTCTGCTTTAGACTTTGCTTGCTTGGTTAATCTTTTGGGACTTTTCATTTTCTTTTAATCTTTTGTCTAACTTTTCCTTTTTATTTACTCTGCTGGAGAAAAAGGGTTGGTGTTTTCGAGGTGTTTTTTGAGAAAGAATTCCTAAGTTTTTGTTTTCTGGTGTTTGAGTTTAAACTTTAATGAGTTTTTGGGTTCTTGCAGATCTTGGAGGAAGTTACAAAGTTTCGTTCTTTTGTACTGCCCTTTTTAGCAGGTTTACTACATCATTCCTGCTCTTATATACATATGTATTAGGTGATGATGATTTTTTGCTTGCTGAGTTTATACTGTTATTGTGTTTATTCTCTAGAATTTAAGTTCAGGTGTCATTTTGGGCTCAAAACAGTATAATTTATGCCTGTCTAGGTTAGCTCTATAGTGAGGTTGCTTAATTAAATTAGCCCAGTAGCTCCTGTTGGCTTTTGGAGCATTACCACAATTTAGTGGTTTGTTTTCCCTGGGGGGCACTTACTCGACCTATATGTAATTGATATATCTTGCGTGATTTGGGTATTTTCTTGGAGGTATCTTTGATCATGTCATAAATAAAATCATGCATACTTTAGGTGTTTGTTGGAAAAATATTTGGCTCTCGTGTCTGAATATATGTATGCTAAGTGAATAATTTATGTTATTATCAGCTAAAGCAGATCTTGTTTAGCTGTTTCATTCTTTATTTTCACTCTGTAAGTGGAAATATGAAAAGCTGCATCTAATTAAAGGAAATTTGATTCACTCTACTTTAAGGTCCATGTGAAACTGTCCTTTTCTACTACTCTTCTTTACTCTTTGTAATCATCCTTTCTTTTTTATTAATTAATTTCTTTTGCTTCTCTCTATGAATGCCTTTCTCCTTTATTCTTTTAGTTTTTGTTATATTAAAAAAAAATTCTGACTCTTTTTGGCTATTGCTCATTGACAGCTGAATTCACATTGCAAGACGTTCTATAAATTATTGAGAGGAGACTAACATAAAAGATCAAGGAATCAAGTACATAGTTCTGCCATTGCTTCCTAGATACCACTTTGAGAGTTCGATGTCATTCCGAAGTATAGCTCGAGATTTAAGAGAGAGTTTTGGCAGTTTATCACGACGGGGTTTTGATGTGAGGTTGCCGGCCCATTATAGGGGGAAGTCACATGGTTCATTTCATGACTTGAATGACCAGCCATTGGTAATTCAAACAAGCCGCTGGGCTAATCTTCCTCCTGAACTTCTTTTTGATGTAATTAGAAGGTTAGAGGAGAGTGAGAGCACTTGGCCTACACGGAAGCATGTCGTTGCGTGTGCTGCTGTCTGCCGGTCTTGGAGGAACATGTGCAAGGAAATTGTTAAAAGTCCAGAATTATGTGGAAAACTTACATTTCCAGTTTCTTTGAAGCAGGTATGGTATCTTCCTGCCTATTGTCGTGTTTGTTCCTTGCAGGATTTGATTAACATGTTTCATGTTTGTCCTTCTTGCAAACATTTCATCTGTCACTTCATGTTTTACTTACATAATGCCGCACTAACATTACTAATAAGTCTTTCAGTTTTTTTTGTGAGAAGCTAATACGGAATCTTCCTTTCTCCATTTACAGCCAGGGCCTCGTGAAGGAACCATGCAATGCTTCATAAAGAGAGACAAATCTAATTTAACCTACCATCTGTTTTTGTGTCTTAGTCCTGGTAAGCGTCATCTGAAGTATGTCCTTAAATTTTGCTGCATTTATGACTTCATATCCCCTTTTTTTCCTGTAACTAGTAAATGTGATTAATGTAACACATATATCCCATTTTGTTTTATTTTCTAGAAGGATTAGTATGCTTTATTTGTAAGTTTTGGATACATTAGTTACAAAAGCTTGCTGATTTTTATTTCAGAAATGGCTAAAATGGCATCACTTATTAATTAGAAACAATACAACCAATATGCTGCATATAATGTTTTAGGGATTTCTCTTGTTGCAGTTTTGTTTTGTTCCTTTTTTATTGTGATGAAGTGATCGATCTTACTTTGGAATATTGTGGACCTAACATAGGGTGATTCAGTGCTTTGAACTTTGATATTATTTTCAAGCACATATGCTCTCACTTCTATTCAAAAAACCATGGACCAGTTATAACTTATAAGTTGAGTTTGCTAATCATTTATTCTAGTATGTCAATGAAATAGATATTGACTGCATGGACTGTGAGAATTCAATAGAAACATGAGCTATGCTTGGTTTTGTTTGTTATTTTCTGTGAGAATGAATTGACAAATGTCTGTATTTGGACAAAATTAATCTGGAAACTTGATGCATGTTTTGCATTCTTGGAAGAATTGAGAATAGAAAATGGAATCGGAAATGATACCAAGCATCGTTGGTAGATCCAGCCATAAATTTAATCTGCTTAACTTTTCCAGTCTAACGTTCTCCGTTTTCTCAATGTTTGCTAGTCTTATCGTGTATGATGTTCCATTTTGCAGCTTTGCTAGTTGAGAATGGGAAATTCCTTCTCTCTGCAAAAAGAACTCGGAGAACTACTTGCACAGAGTATGTTATCTCAATGGATGCAGACAATATATCCAGATCGAGTAGCACATATATCGGGAAACTAAGGTAGCCTTTACCGAAAACTACCCAATGTTTTGTGTGTACTACCTTTGAGTCTTCTAGGAATTTGTTATTTTGTATCTATTTGCACTCTGAAAGCTTCTTGATATTTCCTCAGATTGTACTGAAACATTTCCTGTCTTTTTAGTATGTCTTTAAAATATGGATATAATTTTCCTAATAGGAAACCAAACAAAGTTAGTATATTCATGACATAAAATCTCTGGGATATTTCGTTGTTCTCTCTTATATAGATTTGCGAAATAAATTAAAAGTTGGTCGTTTGGTATAAAACTAGAACCCTATTGATGAGTTTCAAAAACAATTATGTCAATCGTATTCGTAATCATGAGTGGCACCAAAATGCTGTATGCATACGAAAGACATAATGGATGTACTTCTCGACCCCATCCTCTCTCTGTTGCTCTTTAAAAATGACCAGCATAGAGTTCTGGAAAATCAAGTCATAGTTCGAAATCTAATATTATCCTGTAATGATTTACAGTGCTTAAGTTCAGTATAAATTTTTTATTATGGAATGTAAAGATAAATTATTTACATTGGTGGCTTATAAGGCTTTTCTTTGTCGTCAAATGATTTATCTGTGTCAAGATATACGAGACATAGCACGAATCACATAAATTGTCTTAGAACACAAAGGAATGGGGCTAATCATCCAAATACTTCTCTGTCTTGATTGATTGTCTCATTGGGTGTATATTAATTTCAGTTTCCAAATTATTGATGCCAAAGCTTATTGTTATCTGCAGATCAAATTTTCTCGGCACAAAGTTTCTAATATACGACACACAGCCCCCGATTACTTGTTCTCACGTCCCACCGCCCGGGAGAACCAGCCGAAGGTTCTACTCCAAGAAAGTATCACCAAAAGTACCAACGGGGAGTTATAACATAGCCCAGATCACATACGAGCTAAACGTGCTCGGAACTCGTGGGCCCCGGAGAATGCACTGCATCATGAGTTCAATACCCATCTCATCCCTCGAGCCCGGCGGAGTGGTCCCCGGCCAACCAGAGCTTCTTCCGAGATCGCTCGAAGACTCTTTCAGGAGCATCTCATTCTCCAAGTCTCTGGACCACTCCACCGAATTCAGCAGCTCGAGATTCTCTGAGGCCGCCAGGCTGTCAAACGAAGACGGTGACAGTAAAACGAGGCCGTTGATTCTCAAGAACAAGTCCCCCCGATGGCACGAGCAGTTGCAGTGCTGGTGCCTCAACTTCAAGGGGCGGGTGACCGTTGCATCGGTTAAGAATTTCCAGTTGGTCGCCGCCACACAACCTGCCGCCAGCGCGCCGACGACCTCTCAGCCGGCCCCACCGGACCACGACAAAATTATCCTCCAATTTGGTAAGGTTGGGAAAGACATGTTCACCATGGATTATCGATATCCATTGTCTGCATTTCAGGCGTTTGCTATATGCTTGAGCAGCTTTGACACTAAATTGGCTTGTGAATAGGGTGAAAAGATTGTGCTAATTGTCACTGAAATATTTTCATATTCTTCTTTAGAAAGGATGGTTCATCATAATTCCCCCTCTTACCACAGACAATGGTTAAGCAACGATCTTCTGTTTCAAATGGTGTTTCATTGTTCGTTTCAATACTGTGGATATGTATACGTATTGATAATTTTGCTTTCTAGATTTAGTGGTAAAATACTATTGAAATATGATTACAAACATGAAAAAGTGATGATGTAATATCGATAAAAAAATGGGTGAGTTCAGATCAAATTAATCATAGAATTGTAATTTTTTTTTTTTAGGAAATAGGGACTTAAACATTGGAAGGAATTGTATATAACTCATCATGTTTCTCATGATTCATTCATGTTACGTATAGAAGTTCAATTCTTTAAAACCTATGAAGGGGTAAAGCAACTCCAAGAGTAATGTACATTTGTCTATATCTTTTAAACACCACATCAAAGGAATTTAGGAACAAGATCATTGATGAAATAAGGTCTTAATAATTGAAAGAAAGAGAACATGCAAGAATGTGGGCTTAAGAGGGTGAGTGGCCATCAATATTTATGAGGACAGCCTATTTGTGACAAGTCCCACGTATGTTTCAAAG
Organism: Scutellaria galericulata; assembly: GCA_946896805.1. NCBI lineage: Eukaryota > Viridiplantae > Streptophyta > Magnoliopsida > Lamiales > Lamiaceae > Scutellaria > Scutellaria galericulata. The sequence goes on along the minus strand of OX335784.1, from coordinate 26,784,921 downwards.
AGATTAATGCTTACCCAAATATATACATTATTTTTTAAATTAAATTAATAGTTGTACACCCACCTGATTTGGACCACAAATTCTTGAACGAAGATTTGTCATTTAGCCTTTCTCTTCTATTACAAAGAATTTTAGGATTTTGAATATTCTTTATTTTTTTTTAGAGTAATATTTTTTTCTCATCGTCTCACAAATTAATTTCATAAGATGAGTCAGTCCATAATTTATAATTCACATATAAATATTGATTTTTGAAAATGAATTTAAATTGTGTGGTAAGCTTTTCTATCAAGAAATTATATTTATGAAATTTTTCATAGGAAGATGTCATGTTTTATTTCTCATTTGTATGAACTTTTGAAATTTCTTACTTTTGTTGCAAGCTTATGTGATTTGACATCATAAATTAATATTTTATTTTATTTTTAATTTTAAAAGTATATAATTGATGTTATCAATGTGTGTGTAATTTAAAAAAAAAAAAAAGGAAAATGAGTGAATAAACATGTTCTTGACCATACCAAGGTATAATGTCACTGTCTATGGCATTGAATTCTAGAATGCATTATTATAAGGTGTTATTTAATTATATTGAAAAGATAATAAAACAAACAATGTCCATATCCCAAAGAAAGATTGGGATTATAAAATATTATTGAGATGTTGGTTGGTGCTTTGTAATGGGCTGACAAATTAATTAGATGACAGAGATATTATCTGCTCATATTACTGTCATAACCTGATTCAATCAAAAAACAACTGCCACAATTATTTAATTAATAGAAATACAATTTCAGAAAGTACTTGTGTATTATTTATTGTTATTATTATTATTGTTATTTTGGGGTGTCTCTTATTACTTAATTCTATTTAATAGATGCATATGAATAGCAAGTTTAATTTACTTGTACTAAGAACATACCACTTAACTAAAAGAATTTAAATAAATAAATATAAATATAAATATATATATATATATATATTCTTTTTTCTAGATTACACATGTTATTATATAAAAAAAAAAACAGTTCTATTTGTAAAAGTAAGTGAAATAGTTTTTTCATTATCTAATTTTATCTTTTTAGATTTATAATATCTATTCATTTTTTCTTTAAGTCTCACAGCTTTAAAAACTTCTCTGAAATTTAAATAATTATAAAGATTAAAAAGTGTAATTATAATAGTAGTAGTAACAATAATAATAATAATCATAATAATAGAGTCATCTAGTATTTTGTAAAACAATACTTTCTTTTGCTATGGATGAATTAATACAGTTTTTACTTATCAATGAACCTCTATGATTATTTTAGTAAATTCATCCATTTACAATATATATATATATATATATATATATATATATATGTAGTTTGGACGTCAGGTAAGCCACACACCAAGTCATTTTAACATGATATTATAGATAATAGGACCAACAACTTTTTTTTTTTATTGTAATATTAAAATAAAATACTGAATAAATTAAAAATAAAAAATGTAAAAAGTAAAATTAGACAACTATTTTTTTTCTTCCAAACAAAGTAAAATGTTTTTCTCATGCAACAAATTTTACTACTAATATATGACAATGAGTGTATACATAATACATGAGGGTCAATTTTGTTAAGGTTTACATCATAATTAATTTACTTTCTAGAATACTATATTACTATATATGTAACATTTTCCGTTTTAAAAATTCGATTTTTGTTTATTATTTGAAATATACTCGAACTCCCACAACCTTTCTAAATTAAAATTATTAAAAACTTTCGTAATCAATAATTTAATAAAAAATTAAAACTTTTTGCATTGAAAATGTTGAAATGAATAATCCCAAATTAAAATTATTAAAAACTTCAAAACTTTATGTATTGGAAATGTTGAACCAATAATCCTAAATTAAAACTATTAAAAATTTAGTAACGATCAACCACTTTATAAAAATTGAATAAGTTAAAACTTTATGCATTGAAAATCTTGACACAACTTGTAATTTTGTATAAATAGTTAGATGAAACTTGTATAAAATGATTTTTTTTTTTTGACAAACGAAATGATTTTTTTTTTTTTTTGAAAAATTAAATGATCTTTTTTTACTTTCATTTTTGATATCATGTAGATTTATTATTTGTATTGTTGTAAAAAAAAAAAAAAAATTCTCAATTTCTTTGTTCGTCAAATACTTAAAGAATGTCATGTTTGACTCGTTGACCCATTTTAATAAAAAACCGATCAAACCAAACCGAAAAATTAGTGTATCAAAAATTGTAATTGGAAGCCGAAAATTTTCAATTCAGTTTCCGTTTCTATCAGTTTTTATTTATTTATTTTGAGAATTGGAAAATAAATTGATTTTGTATTTCAATTGAAGAAATATAAAAAAATTAAAATATTTTTTCTAATTTCCGGTTCGAATTGGTTAACCGGAACTTAAACCTGAAACCCAAACCTAAAACTGAACCGAATTACTGTTTCGATTTTGTTCGGGTGGTTAACCGGTCCGTGGACACCTCTATGACTACAAGTTGAGATAGATAGATACAGGTATGATGCATGTATATGTTGATTCAGATGTTTGTTTATATTAATAGATAGAGAAACGTGTAATTTGTAACGCTTTCTCATTGCTTTGGAAGCTATACTATACAGATACAGTTGTCTTTCCTCTTTTTTCTTTTCCACTTTTCTTCTTTGCGTCAAATGTGTTTCAAAGTATTTTCTCTTCCAATCAATCTGTCGCGCCCATTCTCTAGGGTTTCAATTTCCCTTTTCCATCTTCTTTGCTTTCAAGATCTTCATGTACCCCTCATTTAGCCCTCCAACTTCAAGGTACACCTCTTTTTCTGCAATCCCATTATCAATTATGGCTTTCATATCTTGTTTTGAAACTCGCCTGGGTTTTGATAGAGATCTGTTTTTGAGACGATTCTTGATCTGGGTTTCTTGTACTTCTTGCTTGTGAATATAAGAATTGTAGTCTTTATGGTTTGTTAATCAATAATTTTCTTGTGGGATTTCATGTTTGTGTTTTGTAGTTGTGTTTGTTTGAAGAACTTATGTGTTCAGTTATGTGGTTCTTGAAATGTGGTTATGTGAAATTTGAAGTGGTATAATAAGATTACCTAATATGTTACTTGACAGGAAAATTTACTTTAAGATTTTCTTCTTAATGTTTCACCTAATGCTTACATTTATGGTTTTTGACTCAAGTTTCTTTTTAGGATTTTGAGGAGATTTATTACAGTTTAGAAAATGCCTTCTTCAGATAGTCCTGGTTCCAAGTTCCCTTTTGCAAGTTTTCGCCGCTCTGTAATGACTCGAAGAACTGATCAAATTCATTCCGAAACAAGCCATGATTCGAATTTCCCTTACCACGAATCATTTCAGAGACAAGTTTTTGACCGGTTTCATGATCTTTCAGTTGCTAACTCAGACGAGTTCCTCTCAGTTTCTTGGATAAACAAGCTAATAGATGCATTCACCAATTCCCAGGAGGACTTCAGGGTATTGCTATGTGATAACAAATCGCTTCTCTCAAAACCACCCGCAGATAAGCTTGCTAACGACTACTTTGACCGAACCATCAAGGCAATGGACATTTTCAATGCAACCCGTGATGGAGTTGAGACAATCCGTGTGTGGCAGAGAGATTTAGAGATCGTGGTATGTGCTCTTGATCCTCAACAAAGAACGGTTGGTGAAGGTCAGTTTCGACGAGCAAGAAGAGCCCTGATGGACTTGGCCCTTCTGTTGTTGGGTGACAGAGAAACGGGGTCAGTGTTTTCACATCGGAACCGTTCTTTTGGACGTAAGGGTAAGGATCGGAGCCAGGGTTCGTCATCAGGGCACTCACGATCGCATTCTTGGAGTGTATCACCATCTTGGTCGGCATCTAAGCAGCTTCAATCGATTGCCAACCACTTGATTCCTCCCCGTGCAAATGACATAGCAGCCACTGATGGTCTAGCGGTTCTTATCTTTGCAATGAGCTTTATTCTCTTGTTTGTTATGTGGGTTCTTGTGGCTGCCATCCCTTGTCAAGACAGAAACGTGAATATCAACTTTACGATCCCTCGTCAGTTCTCATGGAGTACACCCCTGTTTCTGCTTCACAGTCGGATTATGGACGAGTCCAAGAAGAAGGATAGACGTAGCTCCAATGGATTATTGAAGGAAATTTATCAGATTGAGAAGTGTGTTCATCAGTTGACAGATTTGGTAGATGCAGCTCAGTTCCCACTCTCTGAGGTGGTGAAGGAAAAAGTGATAGAGAATGTGAATGAGTTGTCGTTAGTTTGTGATGTTTTTAAGAACGGACTCGACCCACTAGAACGCAAATTAAGGGAGACGTTCAGGAAAACTATGAATTGCCGCAATGAGGGTCTTGAGTTTCTAAGCAAGGCTACTGAACCATGAAGAAGGAAGCAGTGTGAAAAAACAAAGAAAAAGATTGCAAATATCCCATCCTATTATTCTTTGCCAGCTTATTAAAGAGAAGCCAATCAGATATCGCCATCAGTAATAAATCCATCAGGTAGATTTGTACTTGGTGATATATTTCCTGTAAATTTGGCTGTGTGTTTGTTTGTTGTATCGTTCTGTTTCTAGACTTAAGTATTGGTTTGGTCTTCAAATTGTTTGGTTGATTTATGTTCTTGTTATGCATTATTTGTTAAAAAAACTTACCTTTTATGAAATACTTTGCTTGTTTTCTGATGTCAAATGGTTTAGGTTATGACTTAGCATAAAAGGTTCTTTGGTTTTAGATGCTATTAGAATCTCCGAACTAGCTGGGATGAGCACAAAAGATTTAGTGTACAAATTTGTATTGGTTCTAAGAAGATTGTTCTGGCATTGCTCTGAAGTTACATGTATAAATATGTGTGTGTGTGTGTGTGTGTGTGTGTGTGTGTGTGTGTGTGTGTGTATACATATATATCCAAGATGACAGATAGAATATTTGCTTGATCATAAGTATATGAGCTGTATTACTGATTGGTATGATAGACACTATGTTCCTGAATAGCAACAAATATCTGACATGCTGAGCTGTAATTGTTAGATTTGCTAAAACAGCAATCCCTTCATTGAGCTGCTTACTATTTTATATGAACAAACAGAGCTGATATTAGTAATGTTCTATAGGATGGATACTTGTTCGTATTTTTGCATAAACGAACTTGTACGTATTTTTGCATAAACGAACTTGTACGTATTTTTGCATAAACGAACTTGTACGTTGTAAAGATGATGCTACTTGAATTAAGTCTATTTCAGTGATCTTGTTTCTCGTACTCGATTTTTACATCCTTAAACGCTGGTTTTGCAGGTCCCTTTCAACCTCTTTTGGTCGTCGATATGAAGCATTGTAGAGACAGGTCCTATACAAGATACATACAATTCTACTTCATTTTTTTGCAACTTGGGATTTGCTGTATTTCTTAAATTGGTTTGGTCGTCGATATGAAGCATTGTAGAGACAGGTCCTATACAAGATACATACAATTCTACTTCATTTTTTTGCAACTTGGGATTTGCTGTATTTCTTAAACTTGATGTGGGTAATATAGTAGTGAAGAAAACTGAGATTGTATTAGATAGAGAATACAATATACTGTTGGCTGCACATTACATTCTTGTGTCTATAATAGTAAAGAATTGAATACTTCTTTTCTTCTCCTTGTTTGGTGCAAAAAAATGACATGATTTTGTGCTTGAAAGAAGGCAGCTGTGGGGCTATAAGATTGGTGGCCAATAAATTAGACAGCTCTGTTTGGCCCAATTTTGGCTTCTTATGTGGTACAAAATCCCATGTGACAAAAACAGGGTGGACTCACAAGAGAAAATCAGTCTGATTTCTCTTTTGAAATGGTGATTTAATTTACAAGGGCTATTGAGTTGACTCGTAAGCTATTTGGGATCGGCTCCAAAAAATTTGAGCTCGATTAAGTAGATATGCGAATCTTACAAGTCTAGAGGGTGTTATCAATTTCCTATTTAAATATAGGTTAATTTCATTTTCCAACTTATACTATGACCGTTTTTAAATTTTGCATTATACTTTTCCTTTTCTTTTCTCTATCAAAACTTATACAACACGTTTTGTTTATTTTTGTAACCTCCTACAAGATTTTCTGGTGAGAAAGGGCCATCGTGATTTTCCTGCACCAATTGAAGGTTATTTTTGTCATTTGCACTTTTATAACATTTAAATTTGGTTCTTCGGTTATTTTTAATGGTAAATAAATCTTATTTTTGTTTGAACTTTCACCATCACCATTCACTACCATTCTTCATTTTCTCAAACAATTTGTAGAAGAAGGGGGGAAATGGGGGAAAAATAAAGGCGAAATTCGATTTAGGAGGGGGAGTTAGTTAATGACCTAAAAATGACAAAATAACCCTTAGTTGGCACACGAAAATCACATGAGCCATTTCTCGCCGGAAAATGTTGCCACATTTACAAAACTTGTAGTATAGATTGTGATAAAAAAAAAATAATAATTAAATTAGGATGCAAAATTTAAAACCACACATAGTATAGGTTTGAAAATGAAAGTAACCCTTCAAATATTTAGCTATTTACACATATTTTATTATTTTATCATTTCCCAATATACCCCAATAATTTTCTTTTCAAACACAACCAGATAAATCATCCTCAATGTTTCTTTCTTGTGTTATAAATACACATTAATATATGAGAATAAAATTATAAAACTACAAACCCAACCATGAAATAATTGCTCATAAACTACATCTGAAATTATCAAATATTCACTGTATAATCTTGAGATCAATAAGCCCTATTCAGATTCCATCCTCACCAATGGCACATCATAATTTAATTTAGAAGCATGCACATCTATAAACCTAGCTTTCATAACTACATATCCGCCTACTGCACACGAACCATAGAGATCAAAGCCCATTTGAGTCACATATTGTCAGCTTCGTTCATCATTTCCCTCTACCAATGCACATAAATTACTACATCTGCAGTTATCAGATCAATGTCCATCTGGCTATGCAAGAATGTCCTAACGCGACATTACTATAGCTCCAAGGCCAACCAAGAACTCGTTGCTATTGAGTTACCTTTAATCATCAGTCACATATGCGGTGAGCGTAGGTTTTCGGCAGAACGTACCCTCCGCAAAACTCTAGGAGGTCTTCGCTTCTCTTCAGCTGGAAATACGTTCTCCATGAGCTGCATTTGAAACCAAGCCAAAATTAAATGATATGGATGCATGCATATACAATTAGGACATAGATCTGAATGGAAAAGACACTATGATCATCATACAGGTGAGCCACGTATCTCAGCAACAAAGAGATGCTAATCAACTTTTTCACTTCAACATCTCAGCAGCCTAGAGCTGCCATGTGTCCAGAATGACAAAAAAATCTAGTTGGCCAAGTCTAAAGACCTGCATACTTTAAAGTGTCGCTTGAGCACATTTTAACTCTAATTGTTTAAATAAGTTGTATATGTATTACATTGTGTGCATCCATAGCAATTATATTAACATATCATGACACCATATTCACCTGAGCAACCAACAAATCCAGACAGACCACTTTGCCTTGCTTTCATAGAAACATGTAATATTGCCCCTGTGCAAAATTATATCCTCTGTAACTCTGACAGGACTATCGTGGTACAAGGAGTAGTCCTATCTGGATTCAAAGTCCAACGTCCTAATCACTAGACCATGGGACTTCATTGAGGAAGTAGTGCTAATCAAGGCTCTTTCCCAACCAATTGGTCCTTGCATTCTCTCATCTATGTTTCTTGTAAGTGTAACTCATTTAGTCCAACTATCGAGGACCATTTCTCTGATTTACTCAAATCTAGCTCCTGGAAATTGCTTAATTGACTGACATCTACAATTGAAAACTACAAGTCCTAGTTTACCAAAAATGAGAATGGCATTGTAAACGAATGGAAAGGGATGTATGATGCTTGGCAATGCAGTTATTTGCCAGATGTTTATCTTCACAACCCCACACATATATTTCATCTCCAAGGGGAACTGTGGCCGCACATATTGCCATCAAGTTTTGAGATGGTCTACATTATAGATGATAGTATGGTGGAAGTTTCTAACCGAAATCAAATATGATCTATTCGATCAATCTTTAAGCAGGGCATGAATGAGAGATGTAAAGCTTACTTAAGGAAAAAGAGAAGTGCCCTTAAGATTTTATATCATAGTTTATAGGAAAATATCTATTAGTATTAGGTGCTCTGGGTAAAAGACATATACACTCCCCTTCTCTTTAGAAAAGTTACATCACAAACTTCTTTTCATAACCTTCCAACTTTACTCTGTTGGAAAACCCAAACATCAAATCATCAATTGACTACTTTCAACATAAAATTATAAATCCATTATATGACCATCATGCCCTTAGGTTTTTGGTAATGTTATGTTTTTTTTAATGAGCCAGGAGAGTGGAGACAAGGGAGACTATAAAGACTAGAAAACCTGAGGTTCGAAGCCAGGCAAACCCATCCGCACCTTTATAAAGGTGCGTCTACCACTTGAGCTACAAGGCTTGTGGTTTGTAATGTTTCAAGTGTTATGCTTCTGTTAGTTAAGGGTACATCTTCTATACAACCATAATGGAATTTCATAGACCTAAAATTTATGAAATATCTTACAAAAAATGCTTTTGCCAACAATCATAGAGAATCTCCACATTAAACATATCATTCCTGAAAGTTTTCCCTATTCAAAAAATTAGATCAGTTTTCTAAAAACCTTTGGCAGACAACATGGAATCTGTTGAGTAGTTGTTGTGAGGCGCACATGATATATTTAGGTCAAAAAAGTGGTCGAAATCAGCTATTATTCAGTAAAGTGAAAAGTTCATGTAGTTTATTAGGTAAAGTGTTAGGATTTAATGTTTATACAATAAAGTGCTCAAGATGTTTTTTACCCTTTATTTTATATGCCCAAGACAAACAAAGATCTTGAAATTGTCTGGTTTTTATGTTAGATCACTAACTGATGAAAGTAACTTGATGATAAACTAAATCAAATACAACAAATTGATTCTGTTATATTAGAACTTCATTCTACAGACCTAGGACCCTGCAAAGTTGATTTTCAGATAGGGGTCATTTCAGCTACTACTGTATTAAGTTTAAAACATCAATGATCGGTTAATTAAAATCTAACAATAAGATTAGTAATAGCCAATACCAGCAATATTACACTTGCTGTCCCCAAGTTCTTCAAACCAGATTTTCTCATGATCAACAGTAACACATCACAACACTAATTGAACACCAAAATCTAGTTCAAAATTTAGACCTCACTCAATTATGCAAATATCATCTAGCTGGTGACAGTTACATGATTCGATTTTACCTCAGTTTCTAATAAAGTAATGACACTCAGATAAATAGTAGAACAAGAAACAAGTGTTTTTAATTGAAAAAATATGGAGATGATTCTATGAGTAGAGAGACAATCTTAAACAAGACACACAAGTATTTATCCAAATTTAGGATGAATAGGCAAATTAGTTTACAATTTGGCCTGAATTTCATGCCCAAATAAAACAACCCATTTTTTCCTTGGCAGTAGAACGTAGAAATATAACAGAGACGTGCATATGAAACCAAATATAGAGCATTATCTGTAAAAATGCAAATAAGAATAATGTACAGACATTTGGGAAACAGTAACTTTAGCAATCTATACCTGCTGAAGTCTCTCCTTGTTCAAGTCAGCCTGCACATAAGAGTTTGATGAGAACCTTCCTGGACATCATAAACAATACAAGACAGCATATGGTTGTAATTTGTAAAATCAATAAAATACAGAATATTGCAGCAAAGTGAGGAGAACTGCATAAGTACCCCCAACACATTTCATAAAGTAATAAAAAAAAACACAGCTCATATGTATGAAATCAGAATATAATATTGAAGTAATATCAATATATCTGCAAATAGAATATGATTTTCAAGTAACTGATATTGGTACAAATCCCCAATCATCCACTTTCACTTTTTATCATTAATTTTAATGTTGCTTTAAAAGATCGTTAATTTTAATTGTGTGTGTGTGTGTGAGAGAGAGAGAGAGGACCTCTTCTTTCAAAAGCCTAGCATTTTCCTCCTCTAGTTGCGTCACCAATGACTCCAACTCCACGGTATAAGCCTAGAAGCAAGAGAAAAGAGGGAAAAGCACAATCAAGCTTTATAATCAACTCACCATAATCGAAGTAAAGTTTCTATCTTAGCATATTATTAAGAAAATTAAGAGAGATAAACACAAGTAAAAAAGGAAGAGGAAAACAAAACAGAAAAAAAAAAAAAGGAAACCTGCTTTCTCTCTCTAGACCTAGCAGCAGATTCTCTGTTTTTAATCATACGTCTTTGCTTTTGCTGCGTGGCCTTGTCCAGCGGCGCTTCCTCCACCGCCACTCTCCTCTTCCCTCTCCCACCGCCGCTCACGCTCCCACTCACAGCCGCCATTCCACTCCCAAACTCCACCCCAAGCACATTCTGCACCGCCGCAAACTGCACCGCTGGAACCCCCGACGCCGGATTCATCATCACAGTCTCAATTCCAAAAGCCCCCACCGTCGGCGGGGCCATCGTCGCCACCGCCGGGACCCTAACATCCTCCTCGTTCATCGCCCCCGCCTTGGCCAGAAAATCCTCCAAAGTCATCGCCGGCTCGCCGCCAGTCCCCCCGCCGCCGCTCACAATATCCCTCCAAACCTCCTCCACCGTCTTATTCCCGTTGTCGTTCCTCATTCCTCCATCGCCGCCGTCGACGGCGGACAATCCTCCACCGCCAGGCTCAGCTGCGGCACCGCCGTTGTTCTCGAGAGCGAAGGAGCCGGAATCGGAGTAGATATTCCGGAGAATTTCGTCCATGTTCATGGAGAAACCCCGAGCTTGATCAGAATGGAGATTTAAGGAGGAAGTTGAGGACTGACGTGGCAGATCCGAATTGGGTGGTGACATGGACGCGATCACCTTCGACGACGCCATCTACGAAAATTAACCACCCACCGATTATATCGGAATTCAATGAAATTTTCCGACTCAAATATCGAAGATCGTGATTTTTCTGAAATTTGTTGAAATAGCGAAAAGGTACATACAACTCTAGATATAGAGAGATAAATTAAGAGAGAGAGAGAGAGAGAGAGATGAATGGGACCTTGTTTTTGTCTCCTTTGCGACTACCTAAACTTGTCCATACTCGCTATTTATGAATGGCCACATACCAACTTTGTGCCTCAATTTTTTATTTTTTATTATTCCTCCAATTTTATCTTCAAATTTTGAAGATATTGCTTTTGTAACCGTTATATTTTCAATGCTTTTTTTTTTTTGGGTTTCAATCTTTTACGATTGGTAATTCTTACTGAAAAAATCTGATTTGTCTCCAAATTATTTGAGGTGAAAAATATGTATTATATTGGTTGATAAAAAGTAATGGTTGTATCAGGTTTGAGCCTTTTTTTTTAACAAATTCAATAGATGTAAAAGTGGTTTTTTCAAGTCCATGTACCAAAAAATCGGGTTTTTATAAATATAATGGGTGTATAAGAGCATCTTCAACACTGCACAATATTTCATTGTGAATTTTGTACTATCCTAATATAAAAACTGCTATTCATCTCCAACAATCTCCACTCTCCACTATTTGTTGGATTAAAATGGAATATTTCATAATATTCTTTATAATTATTATTTTTTATATTTTCTTTATTTGTCATATATTTAATTATAATATAGATAATGATTGTTAATTTATTAAATTTTGATCTTTATTATTTTATAACTTTTATATATATATATATATATGTGTGTGTGTGTGTTTTTTAATCTTATTTAATATAATTATTTAATAACAATATTAATATGTTTTAAAAAATCAAATTAAATGAAAATAATTTAGCTAATTTTATGCAATGTTTAAATATTATATTTATGATTTATGTAGTATTTTCAATTTCATGTACATTCAAAATAGTTATAATATTTATATTATTCAAATAACATATCATAATATCGTTTTTAATATAAAGAAAACAAAATGAAGAAATAAACAAAAAAAAAAAAAAGAAAGAAAATAAATGGGAAAAAAAAAAAAGAAATGAAAAGAAAACTAAAATAATTAATTAAAAAGTGAAAAAGAAAAAGAATGCCACAAGATTTCATTTGTGTTAACATAGTACAAGGTTGGCGGTCACCAAAAATTAACACAAATTTTTATAGCATTGTTGGAGATGAAAATTTGCAAACCCGAATAAAAATACATCAATATTGCAGGTGCTCTAATTGTTTTTCCATGATTTGAGAATCAAAAAAATATTGATTTAATGAGATTGGAGAATCAAAAAAAGTAGTTTTTTTTCAGACATAGCGGTGTAAAAATGTTATTTCTAAACTAAAATATTAAGTAGGATTCTGATAAGACAATCTCATGAATTTAATTTCGTAAGATTGGTCAATTTATGAATAATCAAAAATAAGAATTGATTTGTGAAAATGAGTTTGAGATGTGAATGGTTTTTTCTCAAAAGTTATATTTATAAAACATTCACATACATTTTTTTTGTAAAATATTAAGAACCAAAAATTAAAGAATTTTATAAATCGAAGGGTTTTTTAAGCAGGAGAATATGCTACCATTTAATTGTAAACTTGAATATTTGGAAATACTTTGATTAACTTTATCTTATAAATAGCGCTCATGTAAAAATAGTTTGAAAAGATTTTGAATTTAGAAAAAATGTTTTATAATTTTTTAATAAATCATATTGTTGAAATTTGAAGATCTATCAACACTTGTAACTAATAATGTAAATTAAAGAAATCGTTCAAATATATTTTTTCAAAAAAATCATAAACTTTATATTATTTAATACAAAACTAAGAGAGAAAATTTGGAAAAAATCATTTATTCTTCCGGGTAATTAAAAAAGTGATATTTAAATTGAAACAAATATTATTGGCTTAAAGCAAATATAAACTTGAGCTTTTATGAAATTACAATTTTAACATAAACTTTTAAATTTAACAAAACAAATTAATGAATTTTATATTATTTTGTAATTCAAATTATCATCAATTTTCCAATGAAAAATAATTTTTCACGCCAATCTATTAATGTCGGCAAAGTAAGCGTTGGCCAAACAAAATTAAAACTTCCTTTTTTTTTTTTCTCCACTCTACCCTTCAAAAGGGGGAAAAACAAAAAGAAAACTACATTAAATTTTATAGAATATAATGGTAACAATAAGTAAATCACAAATTATGAGGATCCAATTTGAGAAGAAATGATTTTATGTCTTCATTTCAAAGTTATTAAAGTTGTACAAAATTACAAATAATATAATACAACGACGTAATTTCATTATATTTTCATTATTTTATAAATTTGTTTTGTGGCTACAAACATGTGCCAATCGGATAAATATGTTCATACATTTTAAACAAATAATCATTGATGTTTTCATTTCCAAAATAATATAAGTTCATGATTTAATTTATTAATGTAATTTTCATATTTTAGAAATAAAAATATCTAAAGTTCATATTTATTTCACAACTTACCCATTTTATTTTGCAATATCATTAACAAGTCGAGTGAGGGCTATTCCATTGGGGAGGGTGAGAACACGCGCACTATGAGCGCGTGGTTAATATGTGGACAGAAATGGCATTAGGCACTTGGCAAAGAGTTTTCCGTTTTGGGGGTTGACTTTTTTATTCTTTATTCAACCGAAACAGTGCCGGCCCGATAACAAGCCGGTTCACTCCACTTCATAAAACGACAAACACATAGCACTCATTTTACTATTTCCAATTCTGTTTTTACTATTTCAATAGATTCTTCATGTCTTTTCCGCGATGCCACATTCACATTCGAATACGAGTATACGACAGGCATCGAATGATCTGGAACGAGCTAGAAGAGAGGCGGAGATAGCAATTTGGAGTCGGCAATGCTGTTTTGAATTGAATTGAGTATAAATAACTTCATGTATAAATCTTAAAATGTTTGGAATCTCCAAAATTGTTTTGTTGATTCTATATACAGCGAAAAAAATTCCCAACCATGAAAATAAAATTCTATTTTTAGCTTTAAATAATATTTTGATATATTATACAACCACATTGTCTCTCTCTAACCATTTATATTCAATCACGTTTCAACCTTATTATTTAAAAATTTATACAAAACGGATTTAAAACTTTATAAGGTAAAACACATTATATTCCATTTAATTTTTGGGTTTTTCTTATAAATATGACTTCAATTTTGGATTTATGAGTTTCATGAAAATTTGTTTGCAGAAATTTGTTTCAAATATACAGATCTTCTAATCTGTATGAATCAAAATTGTTTTAAGTATAAAGACCTTTTATTCCGTATGAATCATAACCATATGAAGATCCGTATGAATTATAGTCATACCATTATACACTTTCATATATCTTGCAGTAATCCCACTAGTATAATCAGGGAATCTTATGATTATCAGGATATCTTTACTCAAAAGTCCATGCATATTTTGTAATTTCAATTATTCGAAATTAAAAACAAGTTATGATAATTGAACTTGTAACCTAACCTACGGAGCATAAGATTCGGATAAATTATTATTGTAGGATCTATATTTCTGGATAAACTATCATAGTACGAATTTATACTTCCGTATGATATAAAAATAATTTAATATTATAATCTGGATAAACTATTATCGTGAATAGTCGAATTAGTTGCCAAGAATGGTTAATTCACGGTTGTGTTAAGAAGAAGAAAAAGGAGTTAGCTGCGGTTTAAAGAAAAAAAAGTGAGAATTGTGGATTATACAACTAATGAGATTTAAGGGTAAAAATGAAATTGAGAAATTTTGTCACTAGGTGTAGAACTATCCAAATTGTTTTTGTAAAATTTTTTGTTAGCCCAATATTATAACTAGGCCAATATATATTGAAGCCCAAAAGGATTATAATCAATGTAGCCCACTTCCATAAAAAAATGGACCCACTTTACCCGTTGCTTACATATATATTATAGCAAGTAGATCATCATGACTTCTTCTACACCGGTATTCAAAGTGTATAACAAATTTACTCTATTTAGGGATGAGAATATGTACCTGACCAATGATTATCTGCACTCCTCGAGGTTTTTGGGTTGGGTTACATTCACCTTCTTGATAAGAATGGAAATAAGGTGGGTTAAAATCGAAGTTCTTGAAATGGGTAAAGACGGGTAAATTTTGTACTATCACATCCTAGGATTTTGTCATATGTGTATTTTTTTTTTATATTAAAAATGATAGAAAAAGAAAATATATACACCTGACATGATCATAGGGTGTGGATAATACCCACAACACTATGGTGGAATTTGCACTAGGGTGGAATTTGCAGTCAAAACAGAATAGGAGGATTTGAGTTTCTTCTAAGTACATCCTGAGTAAAATTATATTATACCCATAAATAGATACATATTTTAATATGCATATGTGTAGAAATACAATAGTACGCTAACAATTTTAATTTTATTTTATCTGAAATGTTCGTTATTATGAAGGATGTAATTGTACTGTAAAAAAAAAATTATATAAACTTTGGTATGTCAAGCTCGAATTAAATGAGAATTATGAAATTAATTTAGGGTTATAATTTGACTTTAAAATATTGTTATTTTGGTGCATGATTGATGCACTAATCAGTTTTTTGAGGTGAATCGCTTTTTTGAGTTTTCAGCGGCTGGTTTTTAACTATAAAATATGTCAACTTTGAATTTGAGTAGCAATCAAAAAATTTCGTAAAGTATTGATAACTGTCAGATTTTTTTATTTAGACATAAGTAGAAATAACCGCTGATGTATGGATTGCATTTTGACATCATTCCTAGTTTTAAAAATGATATCTGTATATCATAAGTTTTGATTTTTATAGCAGCACTCCATTGTCGTGAGGAAAAGTAAGGAAATAAGAGGAGTGAATAAGAGAAATAAACCACTAAAAAGTAATTTCTTGAATGTTATTATTGATACATCACAGTATTGAATGTTGTTTTGATATGAAAAACTTATTATGTTATTTAATTAAATATTATTTATTGAAATTAATATCTTTAATATAGCTTCAAATATTTTAATTAGACAATAACAAATTAAATAAAAACTTGTACTTTTTATTAAATATATTACTTAATGAAATTTCAAAATAGTATTTCATTTTTTAATAAATTTACGAATCATGTTCAACACAGATATTACTTACTATACCATTGAAATTATATTACAATCTTTTGCATAGCAATTATACAATATTCGTTCTATAATTTCTCGTGTCGTCTCAATTTGACAATTTCTCCCTTCGATAAATGATTTTTTTAAAAGTTCAATATTTACCATATATTAAATATAATATGAATTAACTTTGTAATAAAGAAGTGCATTATACAAAATAATGTGAACTTAAAGATGAAAATATTATAAAATTGATGAAATTTAATCAGTCAGACCATTCCAAGTTAAAATTTCTTAAATTGTATAGGTAAAAAAATCCAACAAATTTTTTTCTTTTTAATGGCATTGTGCAAAAAAGAAACAGTTTAAGATCATATCTAGTTATTTACGAAAAATTTAAGGATCATGTTTGCATCTAATTTACTTGAAATTCAACATTTAAAAATCATTAAAAAAAATCGGAAAAATAGGGCAAAATTTGTGTGAGGGGTAATATTGACAATTATAGCAGAATGGTTGTGGCGTTAGCAGTTCTGGCCTGGCATCGTCATCACTGTCACCAAGAAAAACCCTTGCCTTTCCCCTGCAACGCTTCTTCCACCTCCCATACGCCGCCGTCAACTCTATTCTCGTCACCAACATTTTACGATTCAATAAATTTACACGCAAATTGCACGCTCTTTGAATCCAATCCGGTCCCAATTTGTGGATTCTCCCAATTCTTAAACCCTAATCAATAACCATTTTCCAATGCGGGGATTCGTTAACATTACCAGATAATGGGTCGAATAAACGCGTCGGAAGATTGAATGCTTTGACAAACCATCCATGATTTGATTGATGAAAATGGAATTTTGGGCTCAGAGGGCGTCAATTTCCAAGGTCTTGTCCTCCGCTTTTATCCACGGCCAGGCACGTTCGGAATCATCCAACTCTTCTTCTTCGTCTACTCTCTGGTTCATTAAAGTCGTATCCACTCTCTGCATTCGCCATTCTCAGTCGCTTTCTGTTTTTAACTCTAATTATTTTCGGATGAATCTGGATCCTTTTGTTGCTTTTGGTGTAATTTATCACATAAACAGTAGATTGGATAACCCGAGCTTAGCCTTTAGTTTTCTTTGCTACTCTAGGGTTAATTTGAATCTTATTCACTCGGAATCCACTTTCGATTTGCTCTTGAGGTCACTTTGTCGGGTGAATCTTTACGACTCTGCTAAACTAGTGTATGATTACATGAAAGCTGATCGAATTGTTCCGAACAACTCACTATTAGATTATCTGATTTCATCCTTTGCCAATGCTGGGAAGGTTAAGATTGCTGAAGGAATTTTGATAGCAAAAGGCGAACTGTGTAATCAGAGAGAAGAAGTAGTTAGTCCCTTTTTGTGTAACAAATTCTTGAGCTTTTTAATTGGTAGAAATCAGGTTGATGATGCTGTCTTGTTTTTTAGAGGTCATGTATTGAGGTCAAAGAGCTTTCGCCCGGATAATTTTACTTTCAACATAGTGATGAGAGGTTTATGCATGGCAGGTAAAGTTGAGAAGGCTTTTGAGCTTTTTGATATCATGGGAAGGTTTGGTTGTTGTCCAGATCTTGTTACATATAACACTCTTATTAACGGGTTGTGTAGAGTTGGTAATGAGGTTAGAGCACAAGAGTTGTTGAGAGAGATTCAATTCAAGTGTGAGTTTTCTCCAGATGTTGTGACTTTCACCTCAGTCATTTCTGGATACTGCAAATCGGGTAAGGTGGAGGATGCTGCATCTCTTTTTGATGAGATGATTGATTGTGGGATTAGACCGAACTTGTTTACCTTTAATGTTATCATTGATGGTTTTGGGAAAAAGGGTGAAGTGGCTTCAGCATTGAAGCTGTATGAAAAGATGGTCAATGGTGGTTTTCATCCTGATGTGGTGACCTTCACCTCTCTCATTGATGGTCATTCTAGGATAGGAGATGTTGACCAATGCATGAAGCTTTGGGATGAGATGAATAAGAGGAACATGTGTCCCAATGCATTTACTTTCTCCGTTCTTATTAATGGTCTGTGCAAGGAGAATAGATTGAACGAGGCTCGTGATATATTAAGGCAGTTGAACAGGAGGGAAGACATTGTCCCCCAACCATTTATTTACAACCCTGTGATTGATGTGTTTTGTAAAGCTGGGAACATAGATGAGGTGAATGCAATCGTTGCTGAAATGGAGGCAAAGGGGTGCATCCATGATAAGATGACTTTCACCATTCTAATTCTAGGCTATTGTATGAAGGGGAAAATGGTAGAAGCTATAGAAATTTATAACAAGATGTTGTCGATAGGTTGTGCACCAGATCATATCACTGTTAGTTCTTTGATTTCCCACCTTAGAAAGGCAGGGATGGCACGTAAAGCCAATGAGATAGAACGAAAAGCATCAAGCAGTGTGCACCCATGTTCATCATCACCTGAGAGAACGACAGAGTTTGGAACTAACATGAATATTCCCGTGGCTGCTTAACTGAAGCAAAATTTGGTTGACACTTGCTTTTGGCGTAGCAGTTACATGAGGCCCCGCAATCATGATACTTCAAATCAAGGCTATTTCTCTGCTGAATCAAAAAAAAAGGTAATTGCAAATTTTCTTGCTTTTCTTTTGAGGTAATAGTCACTGTTTTATTCTTTATATTGTCATGCTGCATATTCCGTGATTGGATTCTGTCAATAACAGTTCTCTATTCTTTTGAACTACCCAGGACTATCTAAGCTGTTAGAATGTAGAAACTAGGAAAACCTTGTAATCTGGAAATGGTGTCAAGAAACTTGTATCGTTATCTGCCTATGATCTTTGAATATAAACTTCAATGATGCTCCTGAAAAGGAAGTATAGGAACATGCCTGGCTGTAATGGTTCTCTTAAGCTTCTAATGCATCATGTCTTGACCAGCTGTAAGCATACACGGAGCTTTAATACTTAAAGAATGGGTCTATTCATGATATAGTCACTTATAGCCCTTTTGGAGGGAGGTATAATCTACTAATTTTTAGAGTAATTAATTAGTCTACAAATCCTGTAACTAATCTATGGAAATTCCTCTTTAATTGTGTAGTGTACTTCTAAGTTCTATCTGCCTCGTTAATGTTCTTGGTGTAATTATTAGTATTGCTCTTGCCGCTTCTGATGCTGGATGAGATGACTTATTTTTTAATTTTTTTTATTTACCACTATTTTATTTTATTTTTGTTATCACATGATCTTGTTTTATGTTCTATCCTCATATTTGGAATTGAATAAGGTTAGTTGATTATATCTGGTGCAACATTCATGCATTTGCATAAGTGTTCTCGTTAATATTTTACTGTATTTTCACTGAGCTATCATAGCATAGAAACCCAATAGAATTTTTTGTTACCCATGTATGATGTGTTAATCCAATGGTTTGCAGTATCATAATAATGAGCACCCTCTTCAATCAACAGTTTTTTACAAAATAATATTTTGTATGGATACATATGTTGTACTGTTCTTGTACAATAAGTACGTTTGACATCTACATTGAATGCTGATACTACTTATGCAATCTGTGTTACAAGATGGTCAAAGTTGACTTCTCTCTTGGAGGCTTGGAAGGTCTAAACTTTGTGCTTCATTGGGGCCAATTTTCTTCGCCGTTTTCCTCTATTGTAAGTTTGTTTTCTTTTACCTTATTTTCGAGTGCTTCCTCTCTCTTGTCTGTACAAAAAAAATCATTTGACCGCAAATTGACTACACACACTCAAAGATGCTACACTTTAAACCAAATGTAACGTGAAAATTACTTGTATTATCCATGTTGAATCTTATACTGGACAATCACTTTAATATTCATTCTTTTATTTTACTTCATTTCCCCAGTATTTTCCTGATGATCTTATGATATATTAGTGCTTCAGCTGACAGCTGGTCGGTACAGTTATCAATTTAATTTTTATTTTATTATGTAAAATAATATCAATGAAAACAGACTAATTATTATTTGCGTGATTATAAATGTAAGATAAATAATAAAATAAGATGTAACCAAGCTTTATGTTTTAGATAACTGTATACCTACACATCATGTAATCAAACATCAAGTTAAAACTTTTTTGAGAAAAATAAAAAAACACTAAATAATTGACCAGTCAAATCAATTCGACCAGTGTGACTTGGTCTTGACCAGTCCATCCTGGAGTTTCATTTGGTCCAACTTACTGGGTCTGGGATTGACCATTTGTTTTCGGTTGAACCAGTTTGTCCGGTCTTAGTTTAAAAGCATTGCATTATTGGTTAAATTAGTTTCCTAACAACCCTGACCCAAACTGTCTGCTACTCTTACTTCCCTGTTTGACTTTGATATAGTAAAAGGTTATTGTAATAAATTCATGTGATAAATTTTTTGAATAATCAGGTGTTTTTATGACATTTTCCTTGTAGGGTAAAGAAATGTTTATAGTAGCGACATAGGTTGCAATTTGTACCAGTTACAACAACCTTTTAGGTGTATGTTTTTTAGGAATTTACTTGTTTTGACATCCACGAGCTTGAACAGATGAATTCTGGGAGTCTCATACGACTGTACTTTCTTACTAGGTACAAGATTGGTCGTATCATCCAAGATACAGGTTGTTGAGGCGTGATGAAGAAAAGCGCCGTTGTTTATCAGCATCTGATGGTCCAGGGTGTGGTCAATTGGATCCCCAGAAATTCATCAAGACAAAACAAACGAACACAGTTTGAAGAATCAAGCATCAAAAAGCTAGGTGAGAGCCCGGCGTTTCCATCATATGAATCGATACTTACAGCAATAATCGGGCACCCGATCAGGAATCCTGCTAAAAAATGGTTAGGATTCAAGCATATGTTAAAGCAAATTTTTTGAGGGAGAAATTGTGTATATTTACTTCATCTTTTTTAATAGTATGGCTTAGTTTTTTTGTAGAATAGAGGGGTGTTTGAATTTTGATTATCTTGAAGACTTTATAAGTTATTAGAAGCAAATGCCCTCAACATTTTTTTTGTAATTTTTGTCTTTTTAGTTCTTTGAGTTATATATTCACAAAGCAACCATGTTTTTGGTTTAATTTCAAAGTATTTCACTTTTCAATTATTCAAGAATTGATATCCTATTTGTTTAATCCTTATTATTTTTCTGAGTCTATGATTTAAATTTCAACCCAAAAAATTATATTAATAATACCCATCACACCAGCTTCATCTTATTATTATATTACTATTTCATATTTTAATTTTTAATAGAACTCACCACTTATATATCATCTAAAAAGTATAGTAGATACTACACATGGAGGATTATATCATGTGTAAGACATACTGTCCACTTGCATACACATGAATGCATGTTTATGTTTGTGTAAATGGATTATGAATATCACATCTGGTGTAATTCATTCGATACAACATGAATTATTCCACTTTCGGCAAATTAATCATATCTAGACATTGTATTCGGGCATCCATATACAATTAAAAAAATTTAAAGTTAATTTTCTCCAAAAAATCAACAATAAAATATATGACTTAATAATAATATTTTTATTATTATCATTAGGATTACAATATTGAATCTAAAACTTTAAAACCAACAAGTAAAATTAAAAAATATATTTTAATATGTATAAAATATTATCTATTCACATATTTAAAAAATGGTTGATTTCAATAGTTATTTAAGCTTGTGTAATACACGGGCTTTATGCTAGTATTTCTGTAATTCAATAAAAAAAATTTATAGACATTTATAAATTAAAAAAATTCCAAATACCTTATTGTATTAATGTCTGAAGATTTGATCGTTTCTCATGAGAATAATTATATTTAGGATATTAATAAAATTATGTTAAGCATATTAGGTATGTGTGGGGGCAAAACACATGATGTGTGTATTTGTCTTAATTTCCATAATGTATGGAAGATATATAATAGAGAAATGAAAAACGTGATAAATAATGAAAACGCACTTTCCATATAAAGACATGCAAGACTGCTGCTATTAGTCTTTATCTATATAATCTTTCTCTCTTCCCATATATAATAATAATGATTTCTATATACGAATATATACATGTGATGTTACTATTCATACATTGTCTCACTTCCCAACCTGTCATTTGTGTCTTTGTTATTATATTAGTTAGCTACTTGTACAAATATTATTGCAAAACTAATAAAAATGTTATATTTGAACACTATTAATTTTATTCAAAAAATTCATTGTCGTACAATATGACTGTACTTACGATCATGAATGACATTTTTGAGGAACTATATTGATATGAGAATGAAGTCTGTTGATTGGTTCGAGATTGTGTTGTACTAGGATTCCCTTCCACCTCAAATAAGTGGTTTTTAGTTGTTTAAAAATATTCCAAAACTTTACCTTTTAAAACTTTTATGCAAATTTTATTTCAAAGTCGTCTTTATTCATATTTTATAAAGATCTCCCAATTCCAACCATGCATTTCTCGCTAAAATTTATGTATATGATTGAAACCATATTTTTTAAATGAATTTGATTTTCTTACCTTTTTGGATCCTAAATTTCATAACTATCTAGGGGTTGGTAATGTTTTTATATTCTTTGTTTTTTAACAAAAAAAAAAAAAAAAAACTTTAAAAAGATAATTATTTTGGATTGATAGAAACATATTTGATATTTACAAAAAAAAAATCTCTAGAAAAATATTATATCCTTTCTTTATGCAATACAATACTCATATCCTTCCAAAATAAATGTTGTTATAGAGTTACAAATTAAGGATCTTGATAAAAATTGATTTACTCATACTTGAGTACATTCATTACAGTTAAAAATTGAATAATCATTTTTAAATAGGTCAAATAGCTAAAAAAGTCCAATTTTTTTCAGATTTTTGTTATTTTGGCCAATTCTTTTATTTTTGTTAATTCTTCCATAATTTTAAAAATTTATTATTATTTTGATCAAATCAAGTTTTAAATCAAAATTAAATTACATGACAAAATGTTAACTTAAACAAGAAAACTCAAGTCCCATTTCCACGACTACCCCAAAGGCCCCCTTCTCCGCCGCACCCTCACTGACTTCCTTGGCGACGGCATCTTCAATGCCGACGGCGACACGTGGAAGTTCCAGCGCCAGGTTTCCTCCCACAAGTTCAACACCAGGTCTCTCAGGAATTTCGTCGAACACGTGGTGGACACCGAGCTCTCCGATCGCCTCGTCCCCGTTCTGAAGAACGCCGCCGCTAACGACGTCGTTCTTGACTTGCAAGACATTCTCCAGAGGTTCGCTTTCGATAATATCTGTAAAATCGGTTTCGGGTTTGATCCGGCGTACCTGCTGCCGTCGCTGCCGGCGACGGAGTTTGCCGTCGTGTTTGATAGAGCTCTGAAGCTGATCGGTGAGAGATTCAATTCTAATATCCCTCTTGTCTGGAAATTCAAAAGGGCTTTCTCCATTGGAAAGGAGAAGGAGCTCAATTCCATTGTCAAGCAAGTCCGTGAATTCGCTAAGAATATTATCAGAGAGAAGAAAGATGAGCTGAAGAAGAAACCATCATTAAAATCGGAGGATCTTTTATTGAGATTCTTGGAATCCGGCCATTCCGACGAGGATTTCGTCACCGACGTGGTGATAAGCTTCATTAATGCAGGCACAAATTGGGGTTTTTTGTTTTGATTTTTAAGTTGATCATTGTCTAAGAAATATAATGAAAAAAAGACATTAATCATGGTTAATGGTTAATTAGAGAGAGTTAATATTTTGATAATGTGTATTAGAAGGGAACCCACGTGGCAGCCACGTATAAAAGTCAAGTAATTTAATTTTGACTCAAAATTTGATTTGGCCAAAATAACAACAAATTCTTAAAATTATGGATGAATTGACAAAAATAAAAGGACTCACCAAAATAACAAAAACCTGAAAAAGTTTAGATTTTTTTAGCTATTTGACCTTTTAAATATCATTTAACATGAGACTAGTAAATGAGGATAATTTTAATAAAATATGAACAAATATCTCTTAAAATTATATAATAACATTTATTATAAAGCAATTTTTTTGTGGACTATATTTATTTAAAATGGAGTAACAAACATATTCTCCTGCAATTTAATCTCACGAATCTCTAGAAATAATACCAATCAAAGCCTATTTCACATTTGACAAATCAAGTAATTTGATAAAAGTGGAAAATGTCAGTCAATTAATTATCATTGTTTGGCAATTCTCATGTAATGTGTAAACTTTTCTCAATGATTAATGCGTTATATCGCTATTATAATCTATATATAATTCACAAGTACAACAAAAACTTCATTTGAATTGAATGATTCAAAACACAAAATTTAAAACGTATGTATTTCAATTCTATTCAAATTAAAGTGCACCCAAAATGCATTAAAATCCACTCAAAAAACAATTTAAAATAAAATAATGGATTTCGAATCTCTATCAATCCAAACGTATATCACTGGTGGATCTAGTACTATAAATATCAAAAATTGCAATCCAAACACAACCTAAAATCTTCTATAACTTTTATTTGTAAAAATATCTAAAAAGTAACATGGATCATTAAATATCCAAAAAAAGATTTATTAAATTATTAATTCTAATTAAAAGATAAGGACAGCTTATAAGTTGGCAAGTTAACTTTAGCTTATTGAAATGAGAATGTAATTACTAAAATTAATCAGACATTTGCCAAACACACTACACAAATATTCGATTGATTAGAAGCCATAGTAGTTATATTAGGCCAAACCGGAAAATGGGTCCCACCAGTTTTCTTAAAATTTTTAAATTTCGTATAGTATTAAATATTAATATCTAAGTCGGAGAGGGTCTCAATAAATAAATAAAAATGAAAAGAATTTTATACTTAAGCCTTCATCCTTAAGCTGGTCAAATGAAAACAAAATAAATAAGACTAATTAGTATCTACTTTACGCCAGGTGAAATTACCTTAACACCCTCGTATATTTCTTGCTGTCATTCTCGAAAGTCCTTTTCCTTTTTAGGAAAAATGCATTTTTTATCCGTTACACTAAAAACTTTTGTTTCCCCTCTATACTTTGATTTTTATTCTTTTAGCCCCTCACTGTATTCTATTTTCTAGTTAGTCCTAAGTAGTTTCTATCTTTTCCGTTATTGGCCTCTATGTTTTACTTTTTTTCAGTTTTGTTGATAAAGGAGCAAATGTTTCAAAATTTTAAGTGTTTGAAAGTACAAAGGATAAAAAATATTTGAAAATGAAAATAGAGTGACAAAAATTAACCTTTATATATATATATATATATAATATTCTTGTAAAACCGTTTTATCGATTTAATTTTTGAGACAAACCAACCTACAATTTACAAAACTGAGTCTGATTTATGAAAAATGAATTTAAGTTGTAGGTAGTGTATAACTTTCTCATAGAATTATAATAAAACTATTTTATATAAATTTGTTGTTTATATATATATATATATATATATATATATATATATATATATATATATAGGGCTAAACAAATTTCTCTCTAGAACATCAACTTTTTCCAATATATATATTTCCCAAATGCCAAATTATTTATCCAAAACATAAAACATTCCCCTAGAAGTTAAGGGCTCGTTTGCGCTCATTTAAAGTGGAAATTTTCATTTCCATCAGTTGGATAATTTGGGGAGTAGTTGATCGATCTTTGTATGAAATCCAAATTGAAAACTAATAGGATTAAATGATATTTGGTATTTTTTTTAAAATGAAATTATTACTTGGTTGGGTATAATTTTTATGTTTTTACTTTGACATAACATGATGAAAATATATGTTTGGGTTGTACATAAATAGAAATGAGGCTGATTCTAATCACACAAGATCTTCTAGTACACTCTATGTTAAATCATTTGTTTCAAAATAATCACTACGATATCAACTGACATCACTAATTAACACGTAACGTGTATTAAATTCTATGTTTATAACAAAATTGTAATAGAGGATTTAGACCGACTTCTTAAAATTTAACTAGATTTAAACATTTAGTTAATCTTAAAATAAAAAGAAAAGAAGTAGACTTAGATAAAATAACATAATAATTCTGTTATTTGTGTCGTGAAACGGACTAGCTGACAACTTATAAAGTAGAAATTGACTCATAAAAATAAATATAAGTTTTGGAAGAATGAGGTTTCACTTTATTAAATTTGTTCTGCTATAAAATCACTTCTCCTCTATCACTAATGTTTTTCTCTCTTAATGTGAACCCCCCTCTCAAATGAATAAAAAATGATATTTATACCTAAATTCAAATTAATTTAATCGCCCCTGAAATATCGCATCACGAAGCCACTAATACAGAGCGGTTACCAGTGTTCTAGATCGTGGGTTAGAGCGACATAAATCATCTCGCCATCTTTTTCGTCGAAATGAGATATTCGAACTGAACTATGCTTCTCGTCTTCATAAATGCATCTCGGAATATAAGACAGATTCAAGGACCCCAAAATCTACCTTAAGTATAGCGAGATATACTGATATTCACATCTCTGAGATATATCGCTCGAGTAAATTTATACGAAATAATAACTCCTCTCGTATCTGTATAGTAACATTTCGACTACCTAGAACGAGATAGTCAGCTCGACCATATCAAAATTGTATTACGAAAATATTTGTATATAAGTTTTGGGTCCGGCTAACCGCATCCCAATTTTTACTAAACACACCACATTCATAGTGTTACTGTTCACAAGTGATGTGAACAGTAACACTATGAAGGGAGTGTGTTTAGTAATTCATGGGGTGCGGATATCCGCACCCATAAGTTTTTATGTTTCACAAATGATATTCTATTATGTTTCAAATTTATTTATTTTATAACTTTTGTAGATTGGTCGGAAATCTGTTAATTGAGAATACAAGAGAGTAAAATGAAACAAAAATAATGTAGAGAGAGTAAAGTGGAATTTATTTATTAAAAAAAACAAAACTACATAATTTCACATTTGGAAATAAAATAATAAGAAAGTGAAAAAAAGGAAAAAAGTCCAAGTAAAAGCCCATGACGAGGGCAATTCCGTCATTTAGAAACAACAAAGAACAAGAAAGAGAAGAACGACTTTCATAGCTTTCGTGTCCCATTGGTCGCTAATTCCTGTTTATTAAGCATCCTCCAATTTCTCTCTCTACTCTCTACTCTCTCTCTCTCTCTCTCTCTCTCTCTCTCTCTCTCTACGTATATATCTATATATCCGTTATACAAACTTAATCTCAAAAAAAAACCTCAGAAGAAGAAATTCCAGATGGAATCGAGCCTCACAGAGGCAGAAATGGAGGCAGTGTTGCAGCTGATTCATCTGAGCGGCAAATCTCCCCACGATTTCCGCCTTTTCTGGCTTAATTTTCCGGCGAAAAATGATGAAGACGAAATCAACATAGAAGAAAGCGTGGGCGAAACGTCATCATCCAGCGTCATTAATCCGGATAAATCCGCCGAGGACGAAGCTTTGCCTCGCCGAAGAAGAAAATTTCGCCAGATTTCCGATATCTACAAAAGAACTCAGCCTCTGATCGGCAATCGCGCTCATAAAAGGCCCTAAATTTGAGGGATTTTATTTCGCAGTTTTCCAGCCAATGATCTCTCTCATCACTCATCTCGGTAAATTGTATATATTGCTTTTGAATGCTTAATTATGTGTTTATGCACTAGACTGCCTGCTTTAATCTCTAACCTATATCGTCTTAATTTCAGTTGTTTTGATTATATATTTCATGCTATGTTGTTGGGAATTTGAGTTCACCATTGATTTTTGGGGTAAATGAATAATGATTTCATGGTTTAATGTGAGAAAATATAAGTCTGAGTGTTGAAGACTTGGAACATGCAGATGCACGCGTTTTGTGTGTGTGTGTGTGTATTTTGTGTATGTGTATATACAGTATAGTATACGATGATTAATCTTCGTTTTTTTTCTTTTTGAGAGTTCAAGATTAGAGAAACAGTTTCAGTTTACCGTTGGATTTCTTGTTCTGATCATTATTGCCCACTCAAGTTCCACTAATGGTATAATATATATTGTGTTATGAGTTGTTAGATTATACTTGAACTAATTTGATCATCATCATTCAATCTTATAAATACAAATTACAAACTATGAGTTTTTTACTGAGTTTATCGATCTTGATTTTAATCAAACTTTTGATTTTATCAATAAGAAAAACATCTACATCGAAGATCGAACATGTTATGTTATTGAGTAGAATTCATATAAGTTGATTTTGATGATTGATTAATGATTATTAATCATATATCAATTAAATTAAATGGTTTAATTTATCCTTAATTAATACCCTAGGAATAGTTGGCTACACTTAAAATGTTATTATGGATGCTATCACTACTCATGTTTGATGCATGTGATATTTTAGCATGGTCGACGATTAAGCAATTGCATGTAACAATTTCAATCTTTAGTTGCTCTAATCTGATTTGTCAATTTATTAAATAAAATCTTATTTATTTTTTCTCTTAAAACTGATTGTGTTCGAGTTCGATCTGTGAATTTGGTTCTTATATCTTGAGCAAAGTGAGTCAGTTGGATCTATGATTATTTTCTAACCATTAATTCAATATTCTATATAGATAATCTTTAAATACATACTAGATTTGTTAGGTACATAATTACTTATGTGAGTAAGGTTATTTGAAGCATTGGTTTATAGGTTATGAATCGTGGATTGATCGATTCCAAATAATAAGATTGGTAAAACGGTCTAATCAGAATTTTATTATTTATTACGAAGCTAGGCTGAATCCACATAAAAATTTTCTAATTTTAATGTCGATAGTAAATTAAAAGATATGACTGGTCAGAAAATTTGAGCGAGTGATTGAGAAAAAACAAGAGTAAATCATATATTTTTATTTTATGTTTTATAAATGATTTTACGGATAGTATCCTTAAAATGCAGCGCCATTTTATCGACAAACAACATTCATTTTCTTATAAAATTAATATGTAAATTGTGAATTTATTTGACTCACAAATCTAAATTTGTAAGATTGTTTTACAAGAGTTTATTTTTTCTTTTCCAAAAGGTAAAATAATTTCTAATGTAAAATGCATATTTGTAAAATCGTTTTACAAGAGTTTTTTTTCTTTTCCAAAAGATAAAATAGTCTCAAATGTTTTAAATGCATTTCATCATATGTTTAGTGTAAAATGACATTATTCTCCCCAGAAATATCTTTTGACAGGGGTGAGGAACATAACGAATATTAAAAAGTACATATATACACGTTTAATGAATGAAGAATTATTTTATTTTATTATCCCTTGTTTTTCATTTATGTACTAGAAAATTCTATTCGCGAGAGAGTGAATGATTATCCAGAAATCCGTATCTTTTGTTTCAAGCTCTAATTTTTTTCTTTCATTTTAATATTATTAATATGTGTTATTTGTATATAAAATATTATCATGATAACTATATGATATCTATAATAAAATAGTATAATTTGATCATCACTATATCCGCAACTCATTTCACTGTCAAAGCCAACTTTGTATTAAAATAGTATAATTTGATCATCAATATAAAATGAGAACGTGATGCTTATTTAATTTTATATGTATACATAATAATAAACAAAGGAATATGAATATTGTCAAATTATTTCACAAATCCAATGAATATAAATCAATCTATAATCTACAAAAAA
This sequence comes from Scutellaria galericulata, assembly GCA_946896805.1. NCBI lineage: Eukaryota > Viridiplantae > Streptophyta > Magnoliopsida > Lamiales > Lamiaceae > Scutellaria > Scutellaria galericulata. The sequence continues at coordinate 26,754,949 of OX335784.1, read as the reverse complement.
AAATTTTTTGAGTTGTTGAAAATTGATTTGAATAGTGGATGATGAAGTTCCATTTTACAAAATTACATTTGTAAAACGATTAATAAAATTTTTAAGTTTTATTTTGTATATATTAAGGTGAAAATTACGTGGACCTAACTACTTGTTGTGTGAGCCGTACGTATTTTGTACCAAGTCCTCTGCAAATTTGAGTCCATTGGTTGATGCTACTTAATTATATATAAATATAATATATATATATATATATATATATATATATAATATTCATTCACATATATGCATAAAATTGTTTACATATGTACACGATATATAAGTGTATAGACCACATATTGCTAAATGTTGCATTTGATAGTTGATATATGCCTGAGGAATAGTATCACAACTCCTTTTCTCTCTATTATATCTTTTCTACTATAGTTTGATTTCAATTTTACTCTATTAACATCAGCCACATAAAAATAATAAAAATATATTTCGTCTGCACTTATAAATTAGAATGCTATTTTCAAAACAAAATATAAGAATGAAGTTACACAAAAATTATATAAGATGATATTATTGATATAATTTTAAATTTATGTGATATAATCAGAAAGATTGAATTGTAAACAAAAAAGTTAATTGTTGGAAAAAACTAAAAAATCATAACCTTTATTCGAATTATCATTTAACCAATCTTTTCACTGTTCAACACTTTATGTATGAAGTATGCTTTTTTTTTTTTTTTTTTTTGTTTCGGTTACTTTTGAAAAAAAAAATTGGTGGACGTACAATTTAAAATAAAATAAAATTCTTGAAGTTGTTGAAATTGAATTTTATAAAACTACCGTATTTGACAGCTAATGTGTCTTAAAAGCTGGACATGTCAGCAAACTATTTTTTTTTCAAAATTAATTGAGGTAAAATAAATATACTCCAGATTATGTTATTTTGATCAATAGTGAACAATTTGATTAAAATGACAATTTAAGTAAAAATATTGATTTTTCCGACAATTAATATTAGATAAAATATACCTTATCATTATTGTGTATTTAATATTTATATAAATTTCCCAAATTTGAGCGATATTTACGTAAAAGGACCAGAGTGAGGGCCACAATCGTACTTCTTTGTCGTGAGGTCTAGGTCAGTACATTTTGACTAAAATATATTTCCATTTTTATTGTTGAACTTAAATGACCATTTTATCCTTGAAATCTAAAATATCTACTATATCCTGAACTTTTAAATGTTATTATACTAAACCAATTATATATTTTATTAACCTACTAAACATTGAATATTATAAAGTGAAATAAATGAACAAGGATTTAATAAACAAAATTTTAGAATAATGTATTTAGTAAAACAAAATAAATATACAAAATTCAGTTAACTATATATATTTTAAAATTTCACAGAACCAAAATAAAAAATTTCCCCGAAAAAATAAAAAGTGGGGAGTGTGAAATAAACAATCAAGTTTGACTTAAAACTCCTTACAAAAAATTAATTTAAATTTATTTTGTTTAGCTCAAGCTCAATTCAATAAAATGTAGCCAACTTAACTACTTGTAATCTTGTATACATATTAAATTTTTGTTATTCAAAATTGGACCAAAAAATCCAAAATGATGACGTTCGGATATTTGAATGAATAAAAATAATAAAATAGCATATGGTTCTTGAAAATTCCATAGACGTATTATTAATTTTGATTGCTTTTTGCATGGAAAACAATTATTCTTCGTGTAGATTCTAGAATGCTCTTCTGCCTTCTTCATTTTCGTGCTTCTAGAATTGTCAATTATGTTCAATTTTAGCTTTTTCATTATTGCTAGAGTTAAAAATCTTTATCCACTGTAAAAGTAAAAGTATTCATAAAATGATTTATTATTATTATTATTATTATTATTATTATTATTTGAGTTGTATTGCAAAAAAGACTAGAAATAAGGTTTGAGAATGAATTGTGTAGGTAGAGATGTAAATAGTAATTGGTGCATAACACTGGGAAACACTTGAGGATGGAAATGAAAATGAATTTCATTTTTCATAAAAATGAGTATATTTTAGAACTTCTAATAGTAAAAATTAGGAATAATTATCATTCTACGTGAACCAAAGGGAATGGCAAAAGATAAAAATATTTTATCAAAAAAAGTTATGTTTTAACGAGCAACATTTTGTTAATCGGTTTAGCAACGAGCTTTTTAAGGACATTTGTGTCTATATTTCCAATAATAGATTATTTTTGTAGTGAGACATGATTGATGATACAATAAAAGAAAATGTTGTTTTTGTAATTGAGGAGCTAAATCTATTGACAACACCATAATTTTTCCTCATATTTTTTATTGCATCAGATGATTCAGATGTTATATAATACCATATTTAATTAAATATGACTAACGATAATACATCATGAAATACAGTACACATTGTAATAGAGATTCGAACAGTATTGGCCATTTGTTTGAGGCCAACATGATATTTTATATACTTTCTACTATTATAATCTCCAACAATCTATACTATTTTTATTTATATTAAAAAAATATTTCATAATATTTTTTATTATTATTTAAAAGGGAATATAAAAAAGGATCATAAAATGAATTGAAAAAATGAAAAACTAAAATAAAAGAAAATACATATGTTAACTTGTTGTCTGTCTTGTTCCAAAGAATAGTCGAGAAAAGTTGACAAAACCTTTTTAACACCAATGGAATAGAAAAACATTATGGATAGGTGGATTTGAGGAGGGATTTGAAATCCATGATAGCAAATTCATTGATGGTGTTTGGATAGATGTGGATTCGAAATCCATCAATTTTATTTTGAACTAATTTTGAAGTCATTTTGGTGGATTTCAAATTCATTTCAACTTGAGTGGATTTGAAATCCCTTCATTTCAAATCACTCTATCCAAATTGTTTTTGATACAATGTTGGAGATGCTTTGAATGCGAGACAAATTATATTTTGAATTTTGTAAGACGGAATATGACTGCGAGAATGCCTTATATGGAAGGACTACATACATGATTATCAATCTATATTAATAAATATACTTTATTTGATACTTTTGAAATAACCATGGTATATTACGTGCATTAATGATATTGTTAATTAATATTCGTCTGTTGAAACAATAAAATTAAATAAATCACAACATATAACAAGAATCCGGATGGTACTGCTATGATAAGATCCACATTAATTCAAAAGATTAAATTAGTGATTATTTATAGCCAGCTAATATGGTATATATTCACCGTAGATGCAAAGTTATATAAAAATAGGATCACAATAATCTTGTCAACGTAAATGAATAAACAGATTATGATATTTTAAATTAAGATTAAATCTCACTGAAGTTCTCAAGAACTCTTCATTTTTTATTTGCATTTTTTTATCACATGCAATCCAAAAAACGATCTGAACACACTTTTTTTATCATGTCTTAAAAAAAAAGTCATGTTTCTCTGAAATATAAATTCTATTGTTTATCAATTGAATAAAAGTTCAACATTTTGTAATTTAGCAAGTCACATTTGTAACCCCCCTTTTATCAAACCTATCATCCAAAATTGGAAGGCTAATCATAATTTTGTTATACTTACATTACAGAAAATTCACTTCAAAACTAAGTTGAACCTTTTAAATTAGACTTTCTTTAACAAAAATATGTTTTGAGATTAATTTAGTTTCTCCTCTATGTACAAATATCTACATTGCTATCTTAATCACCCCTGAAAGGCTGAAAACCTTTTCTAAAATTAGAAAAAAAGTTTGCAACGGCTAGTTAGCTACTAAAGGCAATAGATATTAAGCTATTGATTTCAATAAAATGGTCATAAGAACATGTCTGGAAAAAATGTTCTGCAGAAATCAGAAACAACTCAAAAGAACACACAAGGATTTCAAGCAGACAATCAATAAGCAAAAGTAATGACATTTCCAGTGAAGAAACTAGGCATGAACTATTTATATCAGATTTAAAAGTATGGACATAAAATCTACTCTTACCCAGTTCCAGCGAAAAAAACTACACAAAGGAGCTGATTATAACAAGAAGCATATGCATCGGACTTTTAGGATCAGTGCTCAAGGTGAAAAACATATTCAGTCAGCCGCTGTAATTTGCTGTGATCCAGTTTCTGCTCAGTTGCAACTGCTTGTTTCTTCACAGTGAGCATTTGAGATGTGGGATCCAAGGTCCAACCTCGTTGCAGAGAATCTGCAAACACCACAACTATCCTTTATTAAGAAAAGTCCCCTGTCAACATTCCCCAACCCGAATGAATAAGAAAATCGAGAAGAAAAAGATGAGGCCCTGGAAAGCTATATGCTAAATCACTTCTTTGTGAGTAGAAAAATATATCCTAAAATTTGTAACCTAACACAGCTGATGTAACCAATAGTATCAAAGGCCAACCAACACTATGTGAGTATCCAGTCTGTTATGTGTTAGTTTAACAAGCATAATATAAGCATGGATGGGAGCTTACAGTTTGCAGCCTCATCTTCTTTCATTCCAAGGAAAAGAGCTGTGTCTTGAATGCTTATTGTTGAATAAGCAGAAAGCAACAAGTCAAACATCCTCTTAGTGTAAAGCTCTGCAAGAAATGCAACCATTACAAAGTAAATAAAAATTTATGTCCCAGATTTCATAGTTGATATACCAGAAAAACCAATAGAGAACGCTTTAATGTCCTATCAAACTTCTGCTAGCAACAAGAGTACAAAATCAACAATGAACTAGGGTTCTCAGATGTCAAGGATTTAAGAGGTTTCTTTTCAACGATTAAGCATTGTTTGCTTATTCTGTATATCCATAATCAGTAAAGATCCAGAAATGAAGTCTACAAGGTCAATGAGACATATGAATAAAGTGTGCCAAGTTATGAATAAATACCATCCAATGAGGCAGTATACTAGTTTTTTCATATTCTATTAGACTATTCTAAAGACTAAGGTTGACATAACTGATAATACCATTTTGGTTAGCTGAGCAACCTCTTCTCTGTATTGATCTTAAGTGCCATAGTTTTCTTATCATTATTCTGTTAAAAAAGAAACACCAAGAAACAGTAAAGTATCCAAACACCAGTAATGTTGGATCAGTCTTGAATACAAAACCAATTCAAATAAGTTTCTGGTCGATATTCTATCTGTGTAAGCATCAGAAATAGAAGAACTAAGGAACTCCTTCACTAAAACAGATGCAAGCCTATTAGTGATCTGGATGAGCATTAAAAAAATAAACCATAAAATCGCTTCATGAAAACAACCTTCAGTAACTGATCCCAGTAACAGAATAGAAGTCAGTTACCAACTTCACTAAGTACAAAAGATCACAGGTTCAATCTTAATAGACAAGAAACCATATAACACCAGTATAGATCAATCAATGGCGAAAGAAAAAGATTATGACACGCAGATCAAGATGGCAGAATTTGATATACATACTCACAGGATGATAACATAGAACCAATGGATTCCCAACAACAACAAACAACAAGTTTAGCATAGAGCAACAACAACGATCAAAATAATATGTGGAATTACCAGAGAAAGCAGCAACAATTCCCTGAGACTGTGGGATCCAGTTGAACTCACGAAGAGCCTCATGAACACCACCGTATTCCTTCATCCACAACCTCTGCCCAATTTTCCATGCGGCCCGAACCTCGGGCTGGCTGTCTTTCACTGCCAATGGTATCTTCTTCCACAAATACCTAGCACTATTACTATAACAAAAAAACAACACAAACAGCATCATCACCACCGAAACACAAAACATTGTTTGGCAATCATAAGAAATTCAAACAACGGATGAAAATTACATGTCATTGATGTAGATGTGACCAAGGAGGTGAATGGCGTATGGCCATTCTTCGTGAAAAGCGATGCCCTCAGATGCAATCTGGAATCGGTAATGGCGGCAAATAGGTAGAGAGAGAAAGTTAGGGTTTGCAGAGGGGATAATTGGAGAAGAGGAGGGGTAGATTGGGGAAACGAGTGTTACTGACCTGGAGCATGAGGTTGTCGCATATGTCGGCGATCTTGTCGTAGTATTTGAACGCGAGAGCTTCGTTCAGAGCGGAGAAATCCATTGGTGGTGGCGCCGCCGCTGTAGCTGGTGGAGCTCTCGCCGGTTCTTCCGTGTCAGTTGGAAAGTATTCTGAGTGGTGCAGTGGTGGAGCTATACTGAAGTGCCGCGCTGTATGGGCTAATGGGCCGAATTGTCTTAAATGGGCCGATATGGGATTTGGATTAGATCCGTCATTATTAGGTTGAATATGGAGGCCCAGTTTTGTTTCTCAAGTTTGTGTTGCGCATATTGGATCCTCTGATTTTGGTATAAAAGATTAATGGTCAGAACTCATATTCAAGTAAACCAAACTACTAATGAAATTATAACAATAAACAATAAAATCATAAAACAACTTTGGATAATTACTCAATTTATTCTCGATCTTCTTTTTAACTCATTTCATCTTATTCTTGGAATACAATAAAAAAACATCTACCTAATCCAATATGTTAGCATCAAATAAACACTATCTTAAACACTAAAATCATTTTTGATACATATTTTCACTTGCATCTATTTTAAAATAAATCATTACTTTTAAATTAAATAATTATAATGAGTCAACTCACTATAAAATATCTAATATAACAATAAATTTCAAATAAAATATTCCAAAGAACCTATCTCTATTAGATCTATCTAAAATAATACATTAAACTTCGAATATTATCATTTAACTGACCTGACCAGTTATATATCATCCAAATAAAATTTCTATCCAAAATATAGTATAACCTATCAATAAATTTCATACACGGTACAAAAAATGATCCAAACTCAAAATTGAGATTGAAAAGAAAACCAAAGCTTCCCATTCTCATAATGCAACCATTTAATTAGATCCCTTTTCTTGATCTAAGTTACATTGATTTCTCCAAAAAAAAAAAAAAAAAAAATCATAATTTGTACACAAAACAAAATAAAAAGGGAGTCTAAATCGTTTATATAGACCATCAATTAACCAATATATTGAAAGACATATATATATTCATTAGGAGAATGAAGTGATGGTCTCTAGTTGCAGTTTTCTAAGGGCAACAGCAAGGTTCAAGGCTTCATTAATGGCGTCGCGGGCCCCGGCCAAGGTGTCTTCGAGGTTCTGATTGATCATGTAATGAGAGCATATCTCTTCAAGAATGTGATCATGTCTTTGTTCATATCTACTCACCCTTTCTTCGGCTTCCTGCAATGCTTCACTTATGATGTTCAGTTTCTTGATCTTGATTTTCCTATTATGCATTTTCTTGATTTCTGGTAATGCAAGAAGCAATGATGCTGAGGCCCCTAACAATGTGCACACAACCTTGTTGAAGTTCTTCATCATTTAAGTTTTGCAAAGTTTGGCTTTTGAGTGGAGGAAATAAAAGAGGGTTTCATGCTTATTCTTTGCTTCATTCTGTGGGATTTTGTGATTTGTTCAACCTTTTTCTCTTTGCTATGAGGGATTTTGCCTATGTAGATGGTCAATGAATATATTCTCTTATTTCAATCATACTTTATTTGGGGGTTGCAAATTGATTCACTCTGTGAGATTTTGCCTAATTAGATGATCAGTGTAAACATTATTATTCATCTCTTTAGTAGTCTGGACTATTTTTTTGTGATAAAAAGGAATATTTCATATTTGTATTATTATAAGAAAAAAGAATTTTAGACAAAGGAAAACAAAATTAATTAATTAAAATATGAAAAGGAAAAGAAAAAAGTAAGTACTATAGGTTTTGACCCATGTTAACCTATTGCAAAGATGACAGTTGAATCATAACATTTATAATATTGATTTACACCAGAGCAGAAAAATACCAAATCCAACATTTTTAACCCTTATAAATTTAATTCTATTAAAGTGATTAACCCGCAGTATATAAAATAAAATTTTGATTTATGAAAATGATTTTGGATCATCAATTTGTCTGTGATTTCCAATTTATTTTTTTTAGACGACGAATATTATGATAATTAATGGGCAACCTATTTACTTTCTCTCTTTTTCAGTTTTAGATTTCTAGTTTTTTTTTTTTTTAACAAATTTAATCACGGTCTTGTTGACATGAGAAGCTATACCGAGTCTCAATGTTAAAAATCCAGCCCAGTCCACTGATGGGCCATATGTTAGCGGATCATCAGCCCATCGGTTTATTTTTGTTTTTAAAAAAAATTAAATGAAAATAAGTGATATATATGCGTGTGCGCGCGCGTGTGTGTTCAATTATATATAGAATTAAAAAAAAAACCAAAAAAAAAAGATTTTTCTTTAAATATATTTCATAATTCCTATAAATGAATTACTCACATTGATATGTTACACACCCATTACTTATATAGTTATATTAGGTATAAAAAAAAAGTCATTGTTGCAGATATCTAAGAATGGACCAACCCACAAAATTAGTGAACCAGTGGCCTCTAGATGCTCAGCCAACCATCCTTTTTGGTGGGCTGGTTGGCCCAATGGGCCTAGTATCCCATTTTGATAGTTCTATGTATCTATCCAATTAATAATTAAACAACAATTAGAGTCCACATGCATGATAGATAGCACAACATGCTAATACAAACTGGAAAATTATTAATTGCTAATTATGTTAGTTACCTGCTAACTAATGGGGGGACCTTCGCATTAATCAAAGCCACCCTTGAGTAATTAGTTGCCTTTGGACCCCTAAAATTTTAAATAATATCATAGCTCTCAACTAATTACTTAATTAATAGTTCTACATCAATATGATAAAACAATTAATCTACACAAAAGCTTCCAGATGCAAAGTGCAACTTTAAGTTTGATGCATGTAGTAGTATTATAAGATAATCTATTCTAATTAATAAACAAAAATAAAGTATATACCAAAGAATTAAGTAATTAATATATATGTGATCAGATCCAAATTTCAAGGGGAAATAACAAGAAAAATAAATAAACAAATTCTTTTTATATGTTCAAGTATCTTGAGCTTAACAACAGTCAAGGCTTCACATGCAACTTCTCCAGCTGACAATGCTATTAATATATAGTATAAAATCCCAGAAAAACATAGCAAAATTTAATGTTGATCACTAAGATTCTAATTAATCAATCAAGTACTACAAAATGGAAATGTATATGTAATCTACCAGTGTTATATAATCTTTCATATGATGTCCCTAAATTAAACAAATTCGAGCTTTAATTTTCGAATTAATTATTCGGATTAATAGGGTTACTAGATTCAAGAATCCAAGTCTTATCCCTAATAACCTTGTTTCCATGGCCACTACTCTCACCTTCTTTAGGGACTGTTTGGCTTTCTTTATTAATGAGCGACGAAATGGCTGCTGCAACTGCAACTCTAAACTTAGGATCAGAAGTGATTGCACTTACATTTTCAGACAACAATGTTTTATCAATACTAATGCCTTGATGATCATGATCTTTGTGCCCCATTTCTTGAGCTAATCTACTAGGCCTAGGGTTAGGGAAAAGTTGGCTTACAAGTGTGTTCCCAATGAAGTTGCCTTGTTTGGGCATCCAAGAATACCCTAATGGAGCCATGGGATGATTTGATGAGCTAGCAATATTGTTGGTGAGATCAAGAACAATGCCTTTTGTGGGGTCATAGTAATTAGGGTTTAGGGCTCTTAGGTTTGGTATGTAAGAAGAAGAGGGGTTTATGACTAGAGGATTAATATTGTTGTAGTTGTTGTTGTGATAAGGAAAATCTTGGTGGTTTAAGGTTGATGTTGTTGATGCCATTGCAGTTGCACCAACTGGGAGTGGATGATTATGTGTTCCTTCATATGTTGTGATCAATATTGACATGTCTTCTAAGCATCTTTGGACCTGTTTGTTACACAAGTAGTTATTAATTAGAGCATTCTAGAGGAAACAAAAAAGAAAAAGAAATTTTGAAGATGTGATGATTATATTGGTTAAAATCCTTTTTTTATCATATATCTATGTTGTCTTTCCATTTTGATTCCATAGTTATCATGATTTTTAATTTAGTTTCACAATTTAAGAATCTCACATATTTCAATTCAATTTTGCTCAAAAAATTTCGATTTTATCGAAAAATGCCACGTGTCAAATTCTTATTTTGATTTTAGGCTTTTTAGCATTACACCAATAAGAATTTGACATGTAGCTAGTATTTTTCGACGAAATTCACCAAAATTGGAATGCAATCAGACATATTCTTAAATTGTTAGACTAAATGAATATCGTGATAATTATGAAACCAAAATTAAAAGATACCATAGTTATGAAACCAAAACTGATTTTAACCCCGATTATATAGAGTTGTCTATATATATGTAATGAATAATTTTGCCATAAAATAAAAAATACAAACAAGGTAGAAACAAGAATTGTCAAAAATCCTATATGGCAATCTATTTCAACTTTTTTTTTTTTGGCCTAAGTTAACAACTCATACATGCATAAAAGTAAAACCTTAATACACCACCTTTGACAGCTAGCACTAAACTAACTTGAAAAAAGTAAACTTTGAAAAAATAAAATTAAATTCCCAATAATTCTATTTATTAAATTAATGATAACTTTTAATTAATTTGTTATAGCTTGATATCTTTTCATCATGAATATCAACATAGACATAGTGCATAAACCATTAAGAACATATGCATGATCTCAAAAGCAAAAATTTAAACCATAGGCACACCAATTGAAAATAAATTCTCTAGCTATCTCTTAATTACATTAATTATATAAAAAAATAACTACTTACGAAACTAAAACACAAATAAATTAAATTGAATTCGACTAAAAATTAGCTAAGTATATATATAACTAGTACCTGTTTTCTCACAGGGCATCCTGGAGCTACAGTGCAACGATAGTAGGCTCGAGGACATGGATTTCCTTTAGCAATTTTTTGACCATATTTTCTCCATTGGCATCCATCATTCATCTATATTTATTTATAATAAAATATTAATTTTGCATCATATACATATTTAAGAAACAAGAAAAACATGACTTTGAGATCATACTATGTCAATATCAATCAGGTCAAAACTATTTTCATCCTACCTACAACTGTGGTTTCTTTCGATTTTGGTCTTATAAGTATATCAAAATTTTCAATACAATTTAGGAATCCGTCTGATTCCAGTCCAATTTTGGCCGTGTGGCGCATGAAGTGACGTGCCAATCAATAAGAATTTGACATGTGTCGCCATGTCATAATTTCTGCGAAATTTGACTGAAATCGATCGGACGAATTCTTAAATTGTGAGACTAAATTTGAACCCATTTCAATCCATTGAAGAAGACTCAAACACTCAAACAACACAATTAAATCAAACTAAATAAAAAGAATGCATTAAATATTGAGAGAATGAACTCACAGTGGCAGCTTCACATCTGGCCCTCACAGAAACCCTAGCTCTTTTGTTAGGCAAAGAAGTGATATTATTGTTCATAATAAATCCAGGCAAATTGTTGCTCTGAGTTTGATCATTTGGTCTGAATGTCTCTTCCCTTTTCTCCTCCTTTTCTTCGTCTCGTTCGACTAATTCTCTGCAACTACTTGCCACCCTCAGAGATAACCCTAATTCATCATCATCATCATCATCCTCTAATGAGTTTCTCTTTCTGGACATGGGCTTATTCGGATCCTCACTCGGGTCACTCTTGTTGTTCTCATTTAGCAAGAAAACCATATTGGGATCCTAAATTAAAAAAATAAAAAAAAATGGAAAAACTAGTTTCAAGAAAAGCATTCACATGCTTAGTAGAATTTAAAAAATGAATAAATAAATAATTAATTGCCTTGTTGTTCTTGATACTGTGTTGAATCATAGCAAATTTAGTCTGAAGATCAGAGTAATCTTTCATGGTTTTCTCCACTGCGTTTCTTAGCATTTTGTTCTCGTCCTTTATTCGATTCATCTTCATCTGCAAAACACATAGCTAAATTGAAATATGTTACACAGTCAGTTGATCAATTCATATATATTAATTGCAGGAAATAAAATACAATTATACATATATATATATATATATATATAAAAAATTAAAAAATACCTCATCTTGATTATGATGATAAATTTGATTAATGGGAGAAGGGTTTTGATTTTGAGGTTCATGTTCAAGAGAAGAAAGGGTTTTTTCGAGTTTGTTTGGTTGTTCTTCATCACCAATATGATCCACTGGCTTAAGAGACAGATCAGTTTCCATTGATGCACACCTTTCTTCTTCTAATTCTCTTGCCATGGAGATTCTAGTTCATCTCTGCAAGAATATATGAACTCTCTCTCTCTCTCTCTCTCTCTCTCTCTCTCTCTCTCTCTCTCTCTCTCTCTCTCTAGATTATGAGAGAAGTCAATTCTTGGCTTGTCCGAAATTAAACGAGTTAAGGAGTAGCAGTAGAATTAATACAAATGTAGAATTACTATAGATTAGCAATTAAGATTTATGCAAACTAATTTTGACTTCAACTATTTCACTCTAGCTTAATTAGTATTACTCCCTCCTATATTTTTTTTTATTTTTTTCTGTCATAGTGAAATGACTGTAATGCCCTTAACAACATCGGCCAAACTTTTTTAAGAAATGATCAAAATATATATATATATATATATATATATATATGGTGTCTATTTCACAATATATATATATATATATATTGTACTTTGGTACAAAGTTTACTATAATATTTATTAATTTTATCTCAATTTATCTAGTTCATATTAATTATAAGAGTTGAAAATTAACGGTATATATATACATCGTTTCCTAAAAAAAAAAAACCAATCCTTAAAATTAAATAAAAGGTCCAAAACTTACTCACGATACTACTTATAAACCCGAATCCAAAACCTACACAATATAATTTAGATATTTTTCATTTTTGACAACTAAGTATTTGTTTTTTTTTTTTTTAAATTTTGGTCTTTTACTTTTAATTTTTTTCCAATTTCAACTCAATTTTAGTAGGGATTTTAAAATCGTTGATGTAACCACTGGAAAATCTGGCGTGTCACATCAGCAATCGATTTTGAAAATTCGCATGAAAATACTATGAGTATGCGTATATTAAACCTTTTTCTTAATTTAACTATTACGGTTTGTGTATATTGATGCATGAAAATTTGGAATCTAGTAAGAAAGAGTGAGTCTTATATCACGAATCTAGTTATGTGAGACGAGTTAACCCACAATCCAACTACACAATTCACAAATAAATTTGTGAAAATTAATTTGATTTGTTGATAATAAAAATCTGTCTCATGAAAACTATCTACGTCGTTGTCTAAGTTTTTATAAGTAAGAAATAGTATAAATAGAGGGAAATTAAGTCATTTGGATCAGATCTAGAAATTGTCAACTGGAAGACCCTGCAACCTCTTTCCATTTTCCACTCTTCTTGCTTCAAATTCTCATTATATATATACTTTTTAATTATCAACTTCTCTACCACTCCTCTCTTATTCATGACTTCAACTCAATTAATAATTAATATTAGCTTCTGATTTTAAAATTGTGAATAAATTTATAACATGTCCATTACTTCACGCAAGAGTTTATAATTAGTACAAAAAGCTTGAAACATGTCAATGATCAACCAGCATTTTGAATATAAAAGGTATAATAATGTTATATATGACTATATGACTATGTATTTTCAATTTCTATATATTTAACATATAAGAAAAACTTGTGGAATACATATATAATTGTATTATAATATAATTAAATTACTTCTAACCTTTTTAAATTCAAGATTATTAATTAATCAAACTTTTGCAATCAAGATTAATTGTCTAGTAAATTACTTCTAATAAAGGTAATTGCTAAATTCCAGCATATTTTTGATCCAATTTACTTAGTACATGCATAATGATATATAATGAAGCTGTAAATATTATGCGTGTGGTATGTATGTATTAACAGTATTATATTGATATAGCAGTAGATACAGCTTTTAAATATAAATTAAATAAACATAGAAAAAGAAAAGACAAATTGGATGTTAATCTGGTCAATGGTCCATTGTAATGCCCCGTTTCTTTTTAATAAAGGAAATTTTAACTAAGACATTACGTATAAAAATTCACCATTTTAAGAAATATAAATATAAATATAAACGAGATTAAGAATAAATATGAATTACATTTTTCTTAAAATCTATAAAACAAAACACTGTAAATAAAATTCTTTTACAATCTTTAGAACATTGGCTACCAACATCCACTGTTCGCGCTTCACTCTCAAGAATTTTTTAAACTGTAAACATTTTAAACATAAAAGAGGGTGAGAAATGAGATGGAGTGTACTGTCTTCTTTTTCCTTGCTCTTTCTTCCTTGTTGACTTGGGTTGAGAGACTCCCCCAGGCTACGTGAGGTGTCAAGCTATAAGAGAGAGGGAGTGTAAGTGTGCTAAGTGTCCCAAACTAAGGAAAATGTGAGGTGGATCATTACTTATGTCACATGGGTGTATCATTTACCTTGGTTATGATAAAGATGGAAATAATGTCTTAATTAATTAATTAATGGGGATATAAAATTAAGGTGGGTGTTATATCCATGGTCATAATCATAATGATATTTGTTGGCAAATTTTAAAAAAAAAAGAGAAATTCTTCGACATTTAGCTAGTTTCTTCCATTTAATTGTTGTATTGATTAAGGGTTTTACCTAGTACAAAATTAAATTCATGAAATGATTTTATAAAAAAATATACTCAATTATATATTTAATAATCCATTAGACAACTAGTTAAGTTATCAGTCATAAAATGATTGTTTCTGAAAATAAAAATGAAAATAAAATAAAATTAGAATTTGGGACGTTGACTTTTAGTAGCATCGTTGACTTGTGGAAGAGCAAGTGTCGCTGCAGCTAATTCTCTCAACTTGATTTTCCTATTTATTTAACTATTTATCGTCTCTCTTTTTTTGAAAATATTATTTAATTAGTTTTTTCAGTACGTAGGTTAGAGATCGTTGCTTTTAATAATAATAATAATGATAACAATATATAATATATTATTTTAGTGACTTAGGGATCGTGGCATTTGATTGAACTTTAATTAAACATCTAATTAATTACTAAGCTGATTATAATATATGCATTGAAATTTGTTTCGGTTCGATCTATTTGACTAGGGTTCCATATTCTTTCTTATATGGTGATCCTTTTATTATATTTTAATTCATATTTTATTTTGTGAATATCAATGTATATATGGTCATTATGGTAGCTTTATGGGATGATATTATTATCTTTTATAGAAAGTTAAATTAAATTTTAAAAAATATATATGAAATTATAATAAGGAAAAACCTTTTTTTTTTTTTTGGTCAAAAAATTAGACTTTGTCCATAATTTTACCATCAATTTTACAATCTCAACTTTAATACTCTAACTTTTTCTTTTTTTTTTCAATTTTAATCCAATTTTGTTATTGTTGTTAATTGTTCATTTTGTTATTTCTTTATGAAAAGATAATAATCACAATTATTGTTTTTATTTATTTGTAAAGTGGGAGTGGGCGTGTGAGTATAAAAATGGGACAACCTAGCTAGGACCAATCCCACTTATGTTGGGGTTAGGAAAAAATACAAATTAAAGAACAAAAGGAAAGGGTTTAAGGAAAAAAAAGTTTTTTTTTAATATGACAAAAGGAAAAAAAAAAAAGTTGATAAGAGTACTAAAGAGTTGACCCCCCCATCCTTAATTTCTTCTTACTTGACCTCCTAACCTACCTAACACCCCCCCCCCCCAACCCAACACACACACACACACACACACACACACACACACACACACATATATATATATATATATATATATATATATATATATATATATATTGTGGACTAATATATAAGTCTAGCTATCTTAATTAGTTACCCTAATGATGGCCTCCTATTATAGATTTGTATAGTTTTAATTCCATCACCACCCCTCACAAGGTTACACCTAGATTGAAAAAACAAAACATTAATAAAGATTAAATATAACATTTTAGTCATCACAAATTGTGGACTTCTGTTGATTAGTTTTCTTCATGGGATATTTTATTTCTTAATAATGTGATTTTAGGTATTCATAATTCTTGTCGTGCGTAATTTACTATGTGCAGTTAAATACGCATACGAGCATATAAAACTGATTTTTTTTTTTCTGTATTTAAATCCGTGAACAAATTGATCTTACACCGATTAGTAGTTCAATTCAATTGACAGACCAATTGGAGGGAAAAAAAAAAAGGTTCTTTTTAGATTATATAATATAAATTAAAATGATGGATTAGTTATTACTTATTGTCATATTAAATGCATAAGTATAATAGAAGCCTTAACAATCAACAAGATTATAGTTAATAAAATTACACAAGAGCATATACATTTATATATAAATATATAATTCAATTTTCAAACTTTCTTAATAAAAAAAAACTAATAAAAAGGCTTGATCAATGGAATTCTGATAATTTTTTTTTAATGAATGATCTAAGATTGATCATGAATTTCAATTAACTGAACCGGTTGATTATAGAAATATTGAATAAGATAACAATATTACCTAATATATATTTATTAATAACATATATATATATATATATATATATATAGCATGAGATGTAATATTAAATTATGAGGAAAGTACCTCTAAAGTCCATATATATAGCATTTGGATCTTAGTAATTATAGGTATCACCAAACTTCTAATGTAATAATAGCATTAGGGTTCATTCTTTTTCTTTGTTTGATAATAGAACTAGCTAGAAGACTCGAGGGTTGACTTTTTGGTTGAATTCATGTACTATAAGCTATTGTAGTAAATTTCTTCAATTTCCTGAAATAGATATAAAATGTAAACAGTAATTAGATTTATTTTGTAATTATGGGGATTTACTTGTAATTTTACCATGATATGGATGGAAAACTGCATTTAGCCTTGATTAAGTGATTAATTGCAGACTTAATTATATCTAAAATGGCCAATGGAAATGTTAGTCCTTAATGCTAAGTTGAAACTGTGGTAAAGCGTTTTGTTACTATAGCTTGGCCAAAGGACCTACCTATAGCTTAGCCATACCCCTAAGTTACCCCCATATTTAGATTAGATATGAAATTATCTATAGCACAAACTCTAGCATGTAATGTGTGCTATATATTAGTTTATTTTTTTATTATTATATCCACTTATTTTCGTCTTTTGATATGTGTAATTGATGGACTTGCACGATTTATTGTCGTGGGAATTAAACTTGGAGCAAATTGGGCTTATAAGTTATTTTTTAAGGTTATTTTACAGATTTTAATTTGGGCTTGAGAAGATCATAGGGACCTTCTCATTGAAGATTGATTGATTTCAAATTAAACTCCTTTATGAGAAAAATTGTAAAATGGCAGTTTATGAACTTTTTTTTTTTTGGCCCTTCCTCTTTTTTTCCTTGTAAAATTTTCCCTTTTGGGAGTATGAACATCCTATTTTACCTTGCTTATATAAATAAATGGCTTTTTTTTTTAAAAATGAGTTTAGATATTTTTAAATGAGTTTGGAGAGTAAAAGTGAGGGAACAATAATAGGGAAAAAAAAATTCTTTTTTTTTTTAAAATTGTAAATGTGCAAGATTATATTTGTACTATATATGATCACTGATGCACCTGATTGTCAGGACCTTTGTAGAGCTAAGATAAATAAAATATTGATCCCTCTCCTTTTATTATTTTTCATTTTTCATTTTTCATTTGCTTAGTAATTTTTCTCCTCATTCTTATTGTTCTTGCTTGTTTTAGTTAATTATAGGATCTGTTATCTGTAGTCTTGTTGAGATTAACAAATCAACACTAACTAAAAATATTTACTAGCTATCCATCAAACAATACAGTCATCCACTATCCCCTAGCAAAAAAGTGTTTCATGTGTATGCCCATAAAAATTCTCACCGTTGATAGCTAAACATGTAGTGATTAATTAATACTTGATAGTATAAATTTCTTGAATTAAGATCAAAGGGGTAAAAATCAGCCAACATTTCACCTGTAAAAAACCCAACAGAAAATGAAGGAAAATGTATAACGCAGAAAAGATTGCAACAGCTTGCTTGCTTGTCCCCCCTTCTTTCCGAATAAAAAAAACAATATATCAACTTTTCAAAATATTTCCTATTCAAAAATTTCAAAGATTGTTAAAACCCAGACTTGCAGACAAGCAATGTCTTCGAGCAGAGCTTCATAAAGAACCTATTTTCTATTCTCTTCACTAAATTTTTTGACCTTATCAAAAGAAGGAAAAAAAAAAACTCTAAAACCCACAAAGGGAAACTGTCATCAGAAAAGACATCATTAACTTATTCCTATTCCACTTCCATGAAACGGCAAAACTATCGGTGCACCTCGATGACCAGCACTGAATGTCAACAAATGAAACGGGAAAGAAAAACGCCTCCACAGAACAAGGATGGTCTCACCAGATTTCAGTGCTTTCAGAAAATCAAGATTCCAGCTTGGCATCGGAAGAACTCAATTGAGCAGAAATGCCTCCAATATGCGAGTTGAATGGGGACAAGAATTTCGGCTGCACTCCTTGCAAGATTTTAAGGGATGGCTTCGCATTGATGTACTGATCAACATACAATTAACAATAATTAATAATTATTTTTGAAGTGGGATTCAAGATTACTTCAAGGGCAATTAGCAATAAGTACCTTAGTAATGTCCTTGAAGAATGCATTGATTTCTTCTTCAGTGAGACCACCCTCGTCAGCATTTTCCTCCCACCCCAACGAACGTAGGAACGCAGCTTCTTCCTCCTCGGAAAATATAGGATCTGAGCTAGGATGCTTCTTTCCATTGCTAACATGCTTCTGCATCTCCCTAGCATCACCATTGCTGGTCGACTCACCTCTGATCTCAGATGAATCCTCCCCACCCAGGCTTACATCTGAAGAGGCTTCACCATCCTGAAAAGTATTGGGACCAGACAAACCGTCCATTTCAGTAAGCTTGTCTGAAAAGGATGGTGATGTTGCAGTGCCAGCATCCAGAACAGATGAGGAGTTCAGTCTGGGTGAATCCATGATAGAAGAGGAGTTCTCCATAGATTTCTTTCGCACAGAATTGAAAAATTCGTTTCGACTTTGAGCTTGGGAAGTGGGCCTCTTCTCCAGAGCAGTAGATATAGGCTTGCGTTCAGGTGCTAGGTTGTTCACCGAGCTCCTAGTTGTAGATCCAGAAACAGATGGAGCAGCAACTGTAAAACTTACTGGTTTGCTACCACCTGTTGGACTCAAGGTATCCTTCCCTAAAGGAGTAGTCCCATTTTTTTCACGCACTGGCTTCAGAACATGGAGCTTCCCCACATTTGATGCCTTTGAAACATCGCCCTTCACAAGCCCACCCGCTTTGCTTTTCTGTTTATCTGAAGAATTTAGAACCTGCACCAAATATCCGCATAACTAACAAATTTTTTTCATAGAATAATCTGAAATCGAATTGTGCCCCTTCATAAATCCACAAGAAGCAATCAAGCAACCACAATAAGCATGAATTTTTTCAGATTTTACACTTATGGACCACACTTATCAAAGGCATGGAATTCATATTCATTTGATAAAAACTCATACCAAACAATACATTGTAATACAGCTCATTGATTGTAACACACCCCAGCAAGTATTAAAGCTAAGTATTCAAAGATGGTGGATTGCTAAATTTGATTTAACCAGAAAATAATATTCTTCTAATACATTGAAAGAACTTATCAAGGACCTGACAGTCTATAGTCTATTTATCTATTTATCAGATTTTTCCTTGTCCTTTCCGTCTGCCTCATACACCAACAAATACTGCAGTAAAAGCAATTTCAATCCTAAACCAAATGAAAATGGTCATGAATGGTATCCATTTCAAAACATATTAATTCCACAAGACAGGTATATCCTGTAGACAGGAATAACATATGCTGTTTATAGAAATTTATTCAGCATACTGCAATTATCATTCACTTAAATTTTAGATCAATCAACTTTTTGTGCAAATTTGTCATAAGCTGGCACTTTCCTCAAGTGATTAAAGCAAAATAGGGCAGAGGAACAAAAATCTCATATATTCAGCTTGGAAATAAAAATTGTGTGCAGTTCTAGTTCCAATGTACATCATAATTCTACATATAAAATTTGGAACATGAAATAAATGCAAGAATACACATTGGTACTGAATGCACATGCATTCCACTGTGACAGCACTGCATCAACCAACAAAGTCCAATGCTATTTCCTTCATAACGAGAATATATGTAAACCAAAGACCGAAGATATTCACAGATACTGAAGACAAATGGATGCTCTCAAAAATCAATATGGATGTATCTGCAAAATTAATTGGGGGCATTGACTACAGTGAAAATTTGACCTTCGATCTAAGACGGCCTAAATGATAATTCTCCTCACATTTATTTATTGATTCATGTATTTCTGACAAAATGAAAGCCAGTTGACACTGCATGGACAGAAGCATAAGCACTATCCATAATTCATCCATTAACCAGATGATAAGTTGAGAAGGTATACAAGATATCATAAAACAGAAAATAAGTCATCGCTTGAAAGTAAAGCGAGGATAATTTCTCTCTTACCAAAGCTTTTGGTGTTGATGGCGTCACAGGAATTAATTGCCTAGATTGTTTGATAGCCAGTTCTTCAAGTCTCTGAGTTCCCACAGATAACTATAACAAAAAAGATTTAGTATCATGCTATTGGCAAACTTACAACATTATCCATATGATATAAATACAATGAAACCTACCATGGGAGTAGTTTGACCACGATTAGGAGCCTGAGCTACAGCTTCTGCCATATTTAGACTGGTAGTCGTGCCCAAAGCCATAGACGTAGAACTTGATGGAGCTGCTTGCTGCACAGACGAGATGCCAGTCCCATTGCTTCCAACTAAAACAGGAGCCTCTGCCAAAGCCGATGTCCATTTTTCGCCACTCACAATAGTTGAGGAGCCCATAGGTAAGTTCTGGATGGCAGAACTTAAGCCAGGAGATGGGACTCTTCCAACCTCAGGAATAGATGTTCTTTCTTCTGCTCCCAATGATGGAAAATCTCTTTCGAGAAAAGTCTTTTTCAACCCACCAATGGGACTTCCCTTGGCAACTAAACCATTGACATTAGTTCCACTAGTAGTGCCTGAATTAGTTACAACTCTCTTATGCCATGTATCTGTATTTTTACCAGAAACCACTGAATGAGAACGCCTAAATCCATCCCTCTCAAATTTAGTATTCCCTGAGGCATCTAATGAATCCCAACGATGACGGTCCCCCACAACTGACTTGTCCCTGTCACGAGAATCATAAGCATCCTTCTCCCAGTCCCTCTCATGTTGCCTACCAAAACTACTATCAGACCTCAGACGGCCAGAACCATTACTACTAGAACTTCTGCGAAAATATGAAGAGGTAGTTCTGTCAGTAATAAAAGATCGTCCAAAATCTTGACCATTATTACTATTCACAAATGACTTATTTCTTGCAAGCTTCGATGAGGTTTGATCATCTGAACAACAAAAGAACACCATTAAAAACCAGTAAAAGTCAATAAATATTTGATAAAAAGAGGTTTGCATCAAAGAAATTACCTGAATGTGGTACAGAGACGCCACCAGTCAGGCCTCCAGTATTTTTCAACCACTCAGGTACTAATGTGGGCTCACTTCTTTCCATAACTAGCCCTAAACATTATAACGTACGAAACATAAATGAAGAGGCAATCAACTTTCTCCTTAAAAGTTAATAACCACTTATCCACTTCCGCCACGTCTCCACTTCCGGACAAATTCAAGTGTCCATTGTGACAAAAGTTAGTCTAACCTGTATGCTAATAATAAATTCTCTTTGCCTTCACCTAAACACCCTAATCACCTGCTCCAAAACTCAGCAGCAAGGACCCAATAAGAAGCAGTTAGAAAACCAGCGTTTCTAGTCCTCCAATAAACACGCGTTCAAATCAACGAATCTGAATGGTGATAACAGGCAACTAGGGTTTTTATATGCCCACAATATATACTCAATCACCAGCACCCCCACTCAATCGGTCCGAAAACACGAACTTATGTACTTCACTGCCCCCAAAAAAACCTTAAGCAGCAGCTTCTAAAGGCCTCCGTGCTCAAGAAAAACAAGCCAAGAAGCCCCTAATATCTCAACCACAAAAAAAAAATCAAAGCCCACTCACAGATTACCCCCACTCCACGCATAAACACCCCCAAAACAGAGCAATCCTTCGAAAACAAACGATACCAATATCAATTAAACAAGCGATAACCAAACCCTATACCCTAAACGCCACCCAAAATCAATCACAACAATTCCCTAGGGTTCAATAGTTCAGAAACACGAAAACACACCAAAAAATCAGAAACAGTCCATATTTATATATATCAATAAGTAAAAAATCAATAGACTGAAACCGATTTTTCCGGATTACAATTAGAAAACCGAAATCTATACCCTCAAAAGTCGCCTGTATGAGGGCGAAAGAACCCTAGCTCTTCGCAGTCGCCGCCTCTGAGTCCTTTTGTGTCGTTCCAAACACTGAAAATAAATATGCTATCGATATTTCCCTAGAGACAGAATAAAAAAAAAGGTATCACTCGCTCCTCCCCTGTATGCAAACCTTTGCAGCAAGTGTGATGGCGGAGAAGAAGATACAAATCTGCGTATATATATGAGAGAAGAGAGATTAGAGATAGAGATTTTGTATGAGGAAGTTGTGTTTTCTCTGCCTGTGTTTTAATAGGTTGTGAAGAAAGTCAGTTTATTTGCCCTATTTTCTTTCTTTTTTCTTTCTCATTTATTTCTGCTTAATTAATAATAATAATTCCCCTTTTTTTAATATTATAAATCTATAATCTTTTATTTATTGTATTGATGTATCTTATATTATATAATAAAATCGTGATATTATTTATATGATAAGTATGGTATTATGTTTAATTATTATATTATACTAAAAATAAATTAGCTAAATACAACTGTAATATATATACAACTATATTGATCCTAACTAGTATCTAAAGCCAACCTATATTTTATATTTCAACTATTTTTTGGATTTTTTTAGTTTATTTCCTTTGAAAATTCCAAAACACTCCAACCATGACTTTGAAATGGTTAGATATATCACAATTACTAAATTCCCCTCCTAGAATATTATAGGAGTTGGACTCATATAAGATCAGAATGAATTTAATTTTTTGAGATCAGTCGAGCCACAATTTTAAACCTACAAATACTTCAATTATTATATTTCAAATTTAAAAATGTGATTATACATTTTCAGTAATACTATAATTCAAAACATAATGATTGCAATATGTATAAGAATGTATTGGGTCATAGAAATATAATTTCTATGAAATTGAAATAAACAGAAATTTTGTGTTTTTTTTTTATAAATAATATAGTATGCAGTAGTATAAAACGAGGTTGAAAAGAATTTGAATATATTTAGACACACGAGCAATTTACGTGTACTACACGAATACACGGGTTTCCCAAAGAAAATGGAATTTAATAAGTGAACTTAATAAGATAAATGATAATAATGGGTATAAGTAGTTGTCAAATTATAGTTATTTATTGTTTTACTATTTCTTGACATCTCACTTAGTATTTAAACTTTGTGTGTGTATAATATTATTATATTATAGTAAATTATTTATAATATATTCCGAACTATATGGAAAGATTTGTTTAGAACAGATAGTTTAAAATCTTCAGTAGATAAAGATGTTGTTAGGAATTAAAATGTAATTATGGAGAAATAATAAAAACGGAGAGTTATTAAAAAGTAACATTCATTTGGTCATTCGGTGAAATTGAGAACACTTATCTGTTCATTTAGTTCGTCAAACTACCTAACTTTGGAGCACTATCGAGTCCTAAGATCTCATTGGTCTCAAATGTCTCATTCGGTGAAATTGAGAACACTTATCTGTTCATTTAGTTCCATGCAATAAACCCAAATGGAGTGTTGTCCATAACTCCAGATTACATATAGCAACCCAAAGACTACAGTTCATGGGCTTGGCCCACTTAAGCCCAATCCTTTTTGAGATAGCTTTCATGACTTCTATTTTTAATGTTGTTAGAGATTTAAACTTTTAACTAAGACTCTATTGGTAATGAAAATATGTTTTTTATATGAAGTTATGATGTGCTAGTTCATGAAAATAAACTATATTTAGAGTTTTGAATGTGTTTTTATGGATAGAGGTTGGTCTAACTATTTATACATGGTTTGTGAGGCAACTCTGATAGAAAAATCAAGTCAATATATATTGCTTTTAAGTGCATCTTGAGATATAGAACCACATCATACAAATATAAATTTATGAGTAACACTTCTGTGCAACTGGTGCATAGAGTTGCACGGATACCTTTATCTACAAATATTTGTACCTTTTAAAATGAACATGCATAAAGGTATTACATTTATAACATAAATGTACTACATTTATAACATAAATGTATGAATTGCACGGTGTAACTGGTGCACAGAAGTTTTTGCCTAAATTTATATACTCACAAGTAATATTCCCCCCCCCCTTAGGGAAGTAGTATTTTTATTCTTAAAATGCAATATTTTTATATATCATAAAAGATTTTCATATGTACTATCATGGAATATTTTTTTTATTAGTAATACTCTTATATATACATCGTGTAATATTTTTAGGTTAATAGTGTTGATCAAATCGACCTATCAATATCGTTGACCCACGGTGATCAGGTCAGATCAACCAGTTTCATAAAATGAGAAAAATAATATCATGTACATTATAGAAAGGTAAAAAACCACCATAGATAAAATTAGAAACCCCCAAAATCCATCACTAAAACTCCACGCTCATCTTCAAAAACTTTCCTCAACTTTATTCCCTTCCTGAAAAGGGTTAGAGTTGGCGAATCCTAATCCTCATCCACCATATCCGACCATTTCTGCTTAGCAGCCACAACCATTATCTTAAAAGCATCAAAAGACAAATCATCTTGAACTACAATTCTGAAAGAGCTATTGATGAAACCCTAATAATTAGATAATTAGTCGTGTAAACCTGCCACAGTATATGGTTGATCATCCTTTAACAAAACAGCTCTACCAATAAAAGAACGAGAATAGAGGGCAACCCTTCGACGGTAAACTTCATCATTGATGGTAACCGAATAATAATCTCCCTTCTTGACGAAATTAACGGAATTCAACGGTTGGCAATCAGAATTAGACAACAACTGAAGATTATCATGAACCAAAACATGTTTATTTTTACTACATGCAAGTTTTTGATCACTGGAATTGAGATTAGGGTTTTTAGTTTCTTGTTGAGGCAAAAAAATCATGTAGCCTATGTATTTCTTCACATAATTTAGAAAAAGATTTGATGTTAACTTTTTCCATGGAAATGGAGGCAGGATTAAACGAATTGACTCAAATGAAGTAAAGAAGGTTGAGGTCTAGCCATGTCTCTCACCAAGAATGTTCTTCTTCTTTTGAAGACCTGCAATTCTTTAATTTTCCTTAAAAGAGTCTTTTTGATAAACTTGTATTGATCAAATAGGTTTTCATTAATAAACACGTCCGTTAAATATCTAATTAATTCAGATAAATCGTTCAATTATTTTTTATTTTTTATTTTTATATATATATATATTTTAAAGGAGGATCAACAGATTTCACCCCTACTAATTAATTCAGATAAATCATTCAATTATTTTTTATTTTTTATTTTTATATATATATATATTTTAAAGGAGGATCAACAGATTTCACCCCTACCCTCCGCAGTGACTCGAACCCAGGATCTATGCCTAGGAAGCAGACACCTTTTACCACTAAGCTATCAATGCTTCGTCAATCGTTCAATTATTTATACTTTAATACATGCTTTAAGTTACAAAACGAATTTTATTGTGGAACGACCGTTTTATTGTAATTGAAGTTTAAATTTCATTTATGTGATGACATACTTATGAAAAACAGTCAACTTAGAAATATTTAGAGTTGAGTATTTATTTTTGAATCGATACCAATTAGATATATATTTATTTATAAAAGGGAAAGATTTGTAGTAGCTCTCCTAATATTAAATCTTCTATTCTCAATATTTTGATGATTATTCAATTTTAATCTTTACCGTCCAAATATATTTCCATCCTATTTAATTAATCGGTTTTTGTATTTTACTATTCCAAACAAATATTATTCCATTGATATTTCATCATGTGCACACATTTTTAAAATAAATATGAATAATATACGTAATGCAAAAAAAATGAGTGTAGAAAAAAAATATGTAACAATTAATTCATTTTGTTGAGGTTTGTAATTTGTAAATAAAAAATATAGATTAGAAAGTCAATTTGAAAAATAGGTGGCGGATAAAGTTAAGATGATATTATGTGCGATTTGTAAGTTTACTTTTTTAAGTTATAGTAGAAACACACATTTTGTTCAAAAAGAAAAAGTAGAAACACATTTTTAAATTAAAAGTTCAAAATCTTAAATTTTGCTGAAAATTTTATTTAAGAAAAAAAAATAAAAATTTGTCCCTTGTTCGTCTTTGGCGGGAGGCATTTGGTAACTCCCAAATAACCACATTCATAGACAGACCGCCACGTGGCACCGCGTCAACATATCCTTCTCTATCTTATTTTCAACTCCCCATTTGGTCAAACATTTGACAGAGATCGAGTTCAACCCTCATTACCGCTGAGTTTTCACGCACAACACACACTCACAGAGGGTTTCAGTGAAAGATGATGAACTCCAAGCTCAAGAGGCACCACCAGCACTACCACCAGCCGCGGCTCGATCGCCGGAACGCCATAAAGAACATCGACTACGATGCCGGCGAGTCTGCGTCTTCCAGCTCTTCCTTCGACGAGCAATCGGTGTATAAGACGCGGTCGCTCGAGCTGTTGCCGCTCTCCGATCGCACCAGCTTTCGAATGGAAGGAGTTGACGGCGAGGTTGATCAGATTTTCCGGTATCTCGGTCTCAGTCCTGATGATTTGTCGATTCCTGTGGCGGCTTGGGAGGCGAGAAAGAGTTTGTCGCCTTCGAGTAATGTTCACAGCGCGAGATCCGGTGACGGTGGGTATTTGAGTGAGTCGCCGGATGGTTTTGGTGCTAGGGTTAGAGTTAGTGATGGTCAAGTGGGAGATGTAATCGACTTGAATTTGGATGATATGCAAGTTGGCTCTGATGAAGGTAAGTTGATTAGACGTGGTGAATTGGGAATTTATGGCATTAGTACGTCAAAATCGGCTCCTCCTCGAGTTATCACAGGGTATATTGTGGATAGTTCTCTCGATCCTGGTGAGTATAAGGATAGTAATGGAGCTAGAATGATGATTGGTAATGGCGAAGTGAAGGATAGAAATGAAGTTGGAGGCAATGGAATGAGTGAAAACCAACGCAGAAGTGAATTTGTAAGCAACGGTGGTTTGGGGATTAGAGGCAGTAGGCCACCGAAATTGGCCCCTCCACCTGCGAAAACGCGGTCGATTGTGGATGATACTAGCTCCACCTGGGATATACTTAACTCGTTTGGCCCTGCATATGATCAGGATTCAAAGTCACCAAAAGATGCCATTCGCCATTCGGATGGTGAAGGTGGAGGAAATAAGGATGTAGGAAAGAGATATATTATTGGTGGGAGGCAACAAGAGAACGAGGATACTGTATTAAGGAAGGTTGTTAGCTTTGAGTCTTCTGCGCATAATTCAGATGATGAAAATGGTGGCAATCCTGTTTCTTTGACTAAGGAGAATAGTTACACTATCTCGCCGTGCAGTTCATTCAGGTATAATATCACGTCCTGGCAGAAGGGTGATTTCCTTGGAAGTGGATCATTTGGAACTGTGTATGAGGGATTCACTGAGTAAGTCGTTCCTTCTAAGTACATAGTAAGAACTACTTGAATATTCATTCATATTATTTATCGATGGAGAAAGATGAAAAGAGAATTGTAATTAGACAACCTGCATCATAACTTTGGCGTCTTCAGTGCGATAGCAAACTGTTTTGAATTTTTTCCTTTCCTGTTTTAGATTATCTGTGCCAAGTCCGGGCTGAGCTTGCTATATAGTTTTCAGCTACATTAGTTAAACATTTTTATTTGAGTTGAAGTTTCTGGAAACATTCTCACTGATTGCCTAGAGTGGTGGTGGAGCATGTATAATGGACTAAGGGAGACAACAACACATTCAATAGAACACAAGAAAAATGCAAGCTTTTTCCTGATCAAAGTACATGTTGTGTGCCAGGTTATAAGTTGACGAATTTAGATAACTGTTGCAGGGATCTTATTCTAAGTGTGCAGTTTCAAGAGTGATGTAGTTCCAAGATGCATTTGCTTCTTGAGGATGCATTTGTTAGTGTATATAAATATAATGGATTGAATACTGTGAAAATATTTGGCTTTGATTTTGAAAATGAATTTCCTAGATGATGTGTACGAAATAGCTACTAAATGAAAACTACTGCTAAAAGTTAGTGATTTTCTTAAAAACTAAAATTTTCAATTCATTGGGGGAATCTTATGGAGTATTTTCTTGTTTGTCAGTGAATTACTGTTATTTTATTCTATTTTATTAATCTTGTGGTTGTATTATACATTAGAATCTGTAGAGGTTGCATATCAGTTCAGAATACTGGCTGCGTTCAGCTATAAGCTGAAAAAATGAGGAAAAGTTGTATATGGAATCAAAAAATAAGATGAGATCTCAGATCTACATGCAGCGAATTTGCTTATCGAAGAGAAGTGAATAAATTTGTGAACATAATTTGACATAATGGACAATGAAAGCAACAGAGTATATGAGATCAAGCTCTGATTAAATCTCCTCTTCAAGAAAGTTCCATTTCAAAGAGGAAGCATATGTTTTTGTAATTGTGGCTTATGATAGAAATATAGGGAAGACATAAGATGAGAAAGTAGCAATTTTCATTGAGGCATGTTATGAGAGATTGAATACTCTGATGCAAAATTGTGCATCGTATTTGGTTACCCGATCCTTTTGCATTAGGATGTTTTGCTGGTTCTACACCGAATGTGGAGTAACATTTAAAACGTAATTTTGAATGTGGAAAAAGGCACATAGTTACTGCTTGAATGTGGAGTATCATTTAAAACATAATTTTGGAAATTACTGCTTAAAAAGCACATAAAGTCTTTGTATATTTTGACATGGATTGCAAAGGTGGTTGCTTTTACACTCTCTTTGGGTCCTTACAGTCTCTTTCCTCCCATTGCCGCAGTGATGGGAACTTTTTTGCTGTCAAGGAGGTATCATTACTGGACCAAGGCAGCCAAGGCCAGCAAAGCATTTTTCAGCTTGAACAGGTAAACCAATTTATAATTTTTTGCTGCTCAATGAACCAACTCAAACAGAGTGTGCAGATACCTTGACAACCACTTATATTGATATTTCTCATGTTTTATGACATGATTTGTTCAGGAGATATCTCTTCTAAGACAGTTTGAACACGAGAATATTGTTCGCTATTTGGGCACTGATAGAGTATGCGATTACCTTCTTCAAGAAAAGTCTCCATATCTCAGCATTTTTGTGATCTTACTTGATGGCTAGAAGAATTCATGTTTCCCTTTAATTCTTAACATGGACAAATTTTTGTAGGATGACACAAAACTCTATATCTTCCTTGAGTTATTAACAAAAGGTTCCCTTGCAAAACTCTATCAAAAATATGAGCTTCGGGACTCCCAAGTTTCTGCATACACAAGACAGATTTTAAGTGGGTTGAACTATCTTCACAGCCGAAATGTGGTCCACAGGTACTTCAACTCATCTTAGTATGCAGGTTTTCGTGTTCATTATTAGTGTTTATGGTTTGTTTTTCTGGTAGCCTCATATTCTCCCTATGATTTTACTTTTTTACTTAAGCTAGTCTATCCCTCCCTTAATTGTCTAGCCAATGCATGTGTGTGGATTTTATTATTTCTTGATTAGTTAGATTCTATAATAAGAAATTTTTATTTTTTTCTTTTCTCTGTCAAAGCCCTTAATTTTTTTTATGTAATTTTTTTTTGATGAATTTCATTAACTTGATATAAAAACCCACATTTTAGTGAGTCTGCCGGCTTAATGTTTGATACTCAAGCATCTCTGAGAATAGTAACAAATAGAGACCTTCCCCCCCCAAATTCACCACGTTCTTACAGAACTCAGCTTCTCTCCTTTTTTGAAGGGATATCAAATGCGCCAATATACTGGTGGATGCAAGTGGTTCTGTGAAACTGGCAGATTTTGGATTGGCAAAGGTTGGTTTCTGGACATAGAATATATGATTTTTTTTCCTGTGCTTGATGCATCATGGATGCTTAAGAAAGCTTCTTTCATGTGTTTTCTCAGGCAACTGAACTGAATGACATAAAATCTTGCAAAGGGACACCATTTTGGATGGCTCCAGAGGTGACTTTCCTAGCTGCATCTTGACAATTCACATGCTCGAATATAATTTTTTTGGAATAAATTGCATTTCTGTGGATACAGGCTGCGGTTTTGCCAACCATTCACTAGTTTTTACATTTGTTCCCTTGATGAGTATGAATAAGCAAGGGTGGTAATAAGAATGTTTTAGTATCCTATGTTCAAAATATGTAACAAATATATCATTCATTTTCCATTTCTGAGTTGCTTTATATCAATTCACAGACAAAAAAATCACTGTTTTATTCTTGAACATTTACATTATGGCTTATGATCCACAAAATTACCTCGATTTCACGCCTAAGACTTAATTATGTCAGGTTGTGAAGGGAAGGAACCATGGATATGGCCGTGCTGCTGATATATGGAGCCTTGGGTGCACTGTTTTGGAAATGTTAACGGGTCAAATTCCTTACTCTCACTTGGAAGGGGTATGTCATGTTCTCTGACAAGCTATGATAGATTTCATGCATTTTCTCGAAATTATGGGTTTTGATAGTTCACATTATTGCATCTTTCTTGGTTCAGGGATGGGATATCTTGAATTCCCTCTCTCAGAAATGCACTTGATACAGAAGTAGCTCTCTTGCTACTATTATCTAATTTATTTATATAACTATATGCCTTGGATTTAATGCATGTTGCTGCTCCTCACATTTGAACTATTTATGATACATTACTTGCAGTTTTTTTAGTTATTATTTTTTTTTATACCTTGTCCTAGTTCGACTGTCACTTTTGTGTAGTGAACCTTTGTATTATCATTAATTTCTTTTATGAATCTGAATTCTTCATATAATATTCCTCCTTTTTTTGGAACATGCAGTTGAGTGTCTTGATAGCTCATAATTGATTAAAATTATCGATTCATATCCCTTCCCGAGTACTTACAGGCTTTTCATCACTGATTGATATGATGCACCACACTTTATATTTGTAGGTAGAGTGCAATCAATAAATTTCGAGTTACTTAGGTGTCCATTTAAAGGCCAAGAGTGGCAATTTTTGATCGAAGAATCTGAATCATATAGCTATTTTGATTGTTATCTCAGATAAAATCTGTTTAAATATTATTTGTTTTCTTTAGTCATAGGGCCCGGCTATCTGCACCCCATATATTCTAAACACACCCCTTTTTTTTTTTTAATTCAAGAAATAATAAAAAGACAATTTTACCCTTATGTGTTCAACCATTGTTCGAACACACTATAACGTGTTCGACTCCTGGTCGAACACACTATAGAGTGTTTGACTCCTGGTGATCGAACACACTATAGTGTGTTCGACAAACCAAGGTCGAACGGGTCCTCAGATTTGTTGTTATTTTTTCATTTTTTTTTACACGATTTCACACGATTATTATATATTTTGTAACTCATAAAATGATATTTTTAAGGGGATTCAAGGTTTGAGGAATGAAAAGGAAAAAAAAATAAAAAAAAGAGAAAAAAAAAAGAGAGGCAGGAGACGGGAATCCTATGTATTCAATTTCAGTTTTTTTTTTTTTTAATTAAGAGGAGTAAATTTGTCATTTTGCCTTTTTTTGAAATTTTTAAATAAAAACTGGGGTGTGTTTAGAATATATGGGGTGCGGATAGCCGGCCCCTTAGTCATATGGATTGTTTTGAAATGTTTAGATTACCTGCTACCTTTGATTGCTGCAAGTTGCCAAGAGGAGCATATTAGAGCATTTCTAGAATTCAACAGTTATTCCTCGTGTGGCGGTTGAACAAATTTTAAGTTCAAAATCCCTTTTTAAAGCATGCCAAGAGGAGCATATTAGAGCATTTCTAGAATTCAACAGTTATTCCTCGTGTGGCGGTTGAACAAATTTTAAGTTCAAAATCCCTTTTTAAAGCATGCTGATTCACTCTTCCACTACTTGATCATCTTTACTAATAACATTTGAAATTGATGGTTGTTCATTCATAAATTTTATTTGCAAACTTAATTATTTATTAATTTTATTTTTCTATTACTATTATCATTTCGCTATCTTGACAACTTTTTACTTCTTTGCTAATCAAGATTTTTCATCCATGTAATTGTAAAATTCTCAGTTTCTGTATATTTAAGGTTAATTATTTTCGAGGGCCTGTTGTAAGAATTCTGTCTTTGGCATGTGACAGATGCAAGCATTATTCAGAATCGGCAGGGGTGAACTTCCTCCTATTCCGAATATCTTATCAAAAGATGCTCAGGATTTTATCCTCCAATGCTTGCAAGTTAATCCAGATGATCGCCCTAAAGCTGCTCAACTATTGGAGCATCCATTTGTAAAGAAGTCACCTTCATCATTTTCAAGTCCAGCATCTCCACATTATACCATGCGTTCACAATAGAACCCTTCAAGATTCAGTGGTTGAAGATGTTAAGGTACATATTGAGTCATTTCTCTCCTAAACCTTGTTTTTTTCCAAACGTATTGGAATCTGAACCTGAAGTAAATCTAAAATTTCAAAGCTTCATAAAGACCTTACAAGTTTTAAAATCTCATTAGGTATTTCCCTTGAGACATAGAAACTTGATGTCTCATGAATAGAATTATGTTCATTTTTTATGTCTGTGATGAAGCTGTGGCCTTCTTTACATCTAATGACACTCGAACTGCACTTTATGAGCTAGTAGGAATCCCAATTTTATCCTCAACTTCTTCTCTTGTTGTGTATCAGTTGATAGTGTTTTTTGGCATTTGACACTTTTGTATTTGCTAGGAAACTTTGTGCTGTTTACACTCGCCAAAAGGTCTCAATGGAGAGTCATGTGCCCGTTTTGCATCATGAAAACCCCGTGCATTGAACAAGGGCATCAAGATGCTCGATCGGGATGGGGTACGTGGGCCTTTTCTTTTGATTTGTTGTGAGGTGATCTTCGTTGTGGTATTTGAGTATTTCGGAAATTTAGTTTTGGCGATCAAGGTGAACGAAACCAGAGAGCTACATCACATAGAACAACAGCTTAAGTTGGTAAAATAAAAATTTGTTTATTCCTCCTTTTCTCTTGTTTGATCATTTTTTAGAATGTTTTACTGGAGTTATTGCTCAATTAGAAAGTGCACTATGTAGGGAAAATTGTAAATAGTGAGTGATTTTTGTAAATAGCTCTTCTATGTAATATTAACGATTCAAACTATCAGGTATCCTTGTTTCTTTGACTCCCTAATGTCATTGATTCTTTTATGTAAATGTGAAAGTTGTGGTCTTAATAAATTATATTTGTGATTTGAACTATAATAATGCGTTAAAGACTTTTTTTTTTTTTTTTTGCTATATTCTAAAAATTAGAAGTAAATTGTAACTTTGTAACATCTAGTGTTTATTATAAATATTATTGTTTTTTACCATTAAGCCTAAAATATCTGGTGTGACTAAATATCAGTCAGGTATTATTACTTTACCATAAAACTCTTCACTTAATTTTAAATTTGATACATTAATAAGATTGCATGACAAAACTGTATTATTTTCATATGTACACTAAAAAATATTTATATATTAAATCTTAAATATACCAATTAATAATTCAACAAATCGCATCCAACTGCATAAATCTGCACGTTCCAATTTAGTTTTACAAGAATTGAAGTTGTAAAGTTATCCGTAACTTTCATAGCTAATTATTTAAAACAAGATTTTATTTTATTTTTGGTATTGACCAAATTGTCTAGTCTCCTTTGATTATTTGATTATTGCTAACTAAGCGTATATTGTTTCAAGATTTATCAATTGACTGGTCTAAGATCTTATCTCCAGTCTATTTCCTATCTAATTAAAAAATCAATTGTTTTAATTAATATAATTATCTTATGTTTAAATAAATATAAGTTAACTGATTCAAGACGTTCAGAAATTATATACTCCCTTCACCTTAATTATATAGTTCGTTTCGAATATACAACTAGTTTTTTTAATACCCTTTATTTAATATGTATAATCATGTTTGATTATTGATGATGGTTTTATTTCCAACTCATTCAATAAGATCATATAGAAAAGTTCTCTATATAATTTGCTTTCTTAACAGCATTTTAATACGTGTAAAGAAAAATACTATATTATTCAGACATAGAGAGTAATAGGTTTAATTTGAAACACATTTCAATATCCCTTAAACGTTTCTTTAATAGTCTTGTTGTATTGAAGTTCCAAAGCTAATCAATTATAAGACTTAAAAAAACGTTATTCAATAATATTTACTCTCAAGTATTTTAATCTTAATGCCATTATAATAACTTTAACTAAAAATTGATTTAGACTTTTGAAATCTATTTCTTCAAATTTAGCAAGAAACCATTATTTGGATTTTAGATAAAACTCTCTTTTTTTATTTTTCCCTCAAGAAAAAAAAAAAAAAAACTCTCTCTCTCTCTCTCTCTCTCTCTTTTATTTATTTATTTAGATAAAACAAAAAATTTATCATAAATTTACTTGGATATTTGGAGTATGGGTTCCAAGTTGGGTTTATATTGGGCCACACAAAAAAAAGCCCAACATTATCTCCCAATCCACAGTTTTTCCTATAAAAGCCCTTTATAATGTGAAAATATCTGAGAAATCTCGTTCCCTCCAATTCTTCTTCGAACCCTCCGCAAATCCCCACCCACATTCTCTAACCAAAAACCCTCTCTATTTAACCCTAGCAAGCAATTCTCTGGATTGAGTGAGAGAGAAGGTTGGAATTGAGGCTCCAAATCACAAGCTTTTAGAAATTTTACGCACAATTTCGGAGAGTGATAGAATGGAGAAAGACGAGGATGAGATGAGGGGGGAGATTGAGGAGCGACTGATAAACGAGGAGTACAAGATTTGGAAGAAGAACACGCCGTTTTTGTACGATTTGGTTGTCACTCACGCACTGGAGTGGCCGTCGCTCACCGTCGAGTGGCTGCCGGACCGGGAAGAGCCGCCGGGGAAAGATTATTCGGAGCAGAAGATGATTTTGGGAACCCACACTTCGGAGAATGAGCCTAATTATTTGATGATTGCGCGGATTCAGCTGCCCCTTCAGGATTCCGAGCATGATGCTCGCCATTACGACGATGAGCGCTCTGAATTCGGTGGATTTGGTTGCGCTAGTGGGAAGGTTCTCTCTTTCTGTCTCTCACACACACATTGACTTTCAGTGTCTTCAATTTTTTTAAAGGAAAAACATAATGTATTGTACTTTGTATTCTGAAGATTGGACCTTCAGGGTAAAATGCTGGAGTGGGGGATTAACAAATTTTTATGTGGAATTTTTGGGACTCATGAAGTCCATTTTTAACACTCATCAGTTTTTTGCTTGCAACCTTCCTTTTTGAGTTTGTTTGTGTTTGTATGGTTTACTCTTTTGATCTCTTAACATAATCATGTAATGCTTGAGAGAAAGAATCAGGCTGCAGTCGTTGAGTTTCAATCTAAATGCAGCAACTCTTATACATAAATGTGAATTTTTCTACACTCAACTCGGTTGTAGCAACTGAATCTGATCCAGGGACTTGAGAAATTCTAGATTTGTTTTTGTTTGTTTTTTGCTATATCATGCATGATTGACAAATGGCATCTCTTTATCTAGTCTGCTATCGAGGTTCCAAAAAAATGTAGAGCTTTTATAGTTATGCAATAAATGTGTCTTTGCAGGTGCAAATTGTCCAGCAAATTAATCATGATGGGGAGGTCAACCGAGCCCGTTATATGCCTCAAAACCCGTTTATTATTGCCACCAAGACAGTCAGTGCAGAAGTTTATGTTTTTGATTATAGCAAATATCCATCTAAGCCTCCTTTGGATGGTGCGTGTAACCCTCAGTTGAGGCTGAGAGGCCACAATACTGAAGGTTATGGCTTATCATGGAGTCCCTTCAAGGAGGGTCATCTATTGAGCGGTTCTGATGATGCCCAAATATGTTTGTGGGACATAAATGGAACTCCAAAGAATAATTCTCTGGATGCAATGCAAATTTTTAAGGTATGTCAAAACACATATCAAGCTTAAGTTTCACTTTCCATGGCCATCATCAGCTCTACTGGAAATTTTATTTCTGATGTTTGGCCTCTCAACCTTGACATAAGGTTTCATTGATAATAAAGTAATAAATTACATGTGCTAAGGGCAGATTCATGAAGGGGTTGTCGAAGATGTAGCATGGCATCTCAGGCATGAATACTTGTTTGGTTCTGTTGGTGATGATCAGTATCTCCATGTATGGGATCTGCGGTCTCCTACAGCAAGCAAGCCTGCACATTCTGTGGTTGCTCATCAAAGTGAGGTCAGTTTCATGATTTTGATTAAATTAATAAACTAACTATAATTTCTGCCATTGGTACATTGCATAGAAGACAAGAATCAGCTCATGTGGCCAGTATTTATACTTTGTGTGGGAATTTCCCTTTAAAAATGTTGGATTGATTCTTCATATGATTTTCACAAATTCAAGTCCACTAACTATAAAACTGTTGCCTGTGATGGAAATACTTTGAAATGCCTTTCAGACCTTTTAGGAGACTGCTTGTCAAACCATTATCGAAAGGTTGTGTTGCAACTTGGAGGTTCCAGTTGTATAATTTAATATACATATACAGTAGCGCTAAATTGGATCCTAAAACTTATCGATAAGCTATTTTGAAGTATCGAAACATAACACACGGAGGAATAAGTGTTCAAATCACCTTAACAACATCGCTCTATGTAGAAGTGATATTAGGACGTAATCATAAAACAGTAGTCAAAACTTATCCATTGCAGTTTCTGCCTTTAAGAAGAAAATTTGATACATTTTCCAACATTATTTCCTTCATGGAGAACATTCAATGAAAAAGAGATTCACAACAAATCCTAAAAGGAAGAATTTAGTGGGAAAACAAATATGACTAAGAGATTTGCAGGCAATGAAATGAAAACGGAATAAATAATATTTTTGGTTTTCACTATAAGTTTGCATCTTGGAATGCACTTTATATAACATAATTGCTTTCAGTCTCTAATTATCCAGTATTTGTGAGCTTCAACTGCTTGTTCTTCCATTATGCAACTTTTTAGGTGAACTGTTTGGCTTTCAATCCCTTCAATGAGTGGGTTGTAGCGACAGGATCCACTGACAAGACTGTTAAGTTATTTGACTTGCGAAAGATTTCTACTGCTCTCCACACCTTCAATTGTCACAAGTAAGCTGTTTTCTTTTTCTTTCTTTCTGTTTCAAATAAATATATGCCTTCAAGGATTTGTACACAAACATTTTGTTTATTCAAACCTGCTGCAACTGCTCAACAGGGAGGAGGTTTTCCAGGTTGGCTGGAATCCAAAGAATGAGACTATCTTGGCTTCATGTTGTCTTGGTAGGAGACTAATGATCTGGGATCTTAGCAGGTAACTTATTTTCTATGAGATTTAATTTTTGTCATATCAGTAGAGTTTGATGATGCACATGCATCTATCTAATTGTATGTCTTCATATCTACAACATAGATGTTGATGTGGTTTATTAGTACGATAGATGTTGATGTGGTTGCACCCGTTTTCATCTGAGCTCACAGGATAGATGAAGAACAGGCACCAGAGGATTCCGAGGATGGACCATCGGAGTTGCTATTTATTCATGGTGGTCATACTAGTAAAATTTCAGATTTCTCATGGAATCCATGTGAAGATTGGGTTATTTCAAGTGTAGCGGAGGACAACATTCTGCAAATATGGCAGATGGCAGAGAACATCTACCATGATGAAGACGATCTGCCTGGAAACGACACGACTAAAGGTTCCTAGTTTTGTCTGAAATTATTGTGCATTAAAATGATGTTTTTCTGTGCATCAGATTCAGCTATCAGTATCTCTAACCATGTTCTAATTTATCATTCAGAATCCAACTGCTTTGCTCTTATGTAGTTTTATTATTATGAAAGGATGAGCACTAGGCAGATCAAACACATGCTGCCTTTTTTTTTTTTTTTTTGATTGAAGGATTTAAATGGAATGGATTTCAAATTCCCACCTAAAATGTGGATTTTAAATTTGCTCAAATCACTCAGAAAATTGTTTAAAATGAGATTGAATGTTTTCAAATGTATTAAATGATTAATTGATCCCAATTATCACCTTTAATTTTGCAATATATTGTTTAATGTGAATTTTAAGGGCCAGATATCGTTAGCATATTTTTTCTGTACTCCCATGATTTAAGCAAATGCCAAATTCAAACTTTTTTTTTTAAAACACAAATTATAAAATAATAAATTTTAGAACTGAGATGGTCCAATTTATTTAACTGGGTTTCATTGATTTATTTGGGACTTAAATTTTCTTGGCTTAAAATGATCGTGTCTTTCACCGTTTTCAATTGAATGTTAGAATTACACTTTCTGATCTGAATATGTGAAATTATAATTCTCTGTTACACTTGATAATTTATAAAAGAAACTTTGATAAGAATTAATTTATGACCCCACAGATCTTTAGTTGTATGAATAAACTACATATATTGAATTATACACACACACACACACGAAAGTTTTAATTTTAAAATATAAAATTTTCAAAGTGCATAGCTTCTAAATCATTGTAATAGCGATTGTGCGAAATGGTGAAAACAAAACGAATTCTTCAAGGTTAATTTCTTTATTAACAACGTCACATGTTATATTAAGAGTTTAAGTTTTTTTTTTTTTTTTTTTTAAAGTTACAAATGGGATAAGGGAATTTGGACTAAATCTATGGTACAACACTTCTGTTTTTAAAACAATTATACTAATCAATCATAATATTTTTTATCTTGCAAAAAAATAAAATGAAAGTGGTCAGAAGCTCAGCCAAAAAAAGAAAAAAATAAAAGAAAAATGCAAAAATTACGTTTTAATTAAATATTTATGCTAGAGTTTTTTTTTTCACCTTCGGTTTCTACTGGCCCAAAAATAATCGGGCTTGGCCCAATGAAGCCCAGAGGTCCCATAACTGAGATTCCAAATACGGCGTCGTTGCCATGAGGGGCTTTAATTAGGGTTTTAGCATAAACCATACGGCTACACTCACCCAAAATTTCCTCCTCTTTTTTCTACTGCTTAAGTTTTACTTCCAAAAATGCCCAAATCAAAGCGCAACAGGCCAGGTCTACTATTCTGCACCGTTTCTACTATCTTCTTGCCTAGAAATCGATAAATCCATTGATTGAAGTGTTATCAGTGACACAATTATTTGTGTGTTTTTTTTTTTTTTTTTTGGGTGAAAATTAACTTTTCTGGATATTTGGGTTTTTGTTGTTGATTGATACGCAGTAACTCTATCAAAGACAAAGAAGAAGGGAAGAGAGCATAAGGAAACCGTGTTGAGTTCTATTCGAGATGCTGTTGAGAAGTATGAATCTGTCTATGTTTTCGCTTTTGAGAACATGAGGAATCTCAAGTTTAAGGAGTTCAGAGATAGGATCAAGTCTTCTAGCAGGTTAGAAAAGTACCTCTTTTTATGTGGTTTTCTGGTTTGAGAATGTTCGAATTTGCTTGAGTTTATTAATAAAGTTAATTTATTTTAGTTGTGAATTATGTGAAACACTTGCAGTAGTTTATTTTCACTGTTTTCACTGATGCATATGCCTAGTAGTTTTCAACACATTTCTATTGAAGGGGTTCTTGCCTGTTCATGCTGTTGGTTTTGGAATATATGTAGGCTGGTTTTCAAGTTGTGACATATGACCTATGGGTCTACATTAAAAGGAAATGAACGGTTGAGCTTAGTTAGTTAGTCAAGGAACTGGGTAAATCATGGACAAAGTTGTCCTTTTGTGGTCCATTTGTTTACTTATTCTTTTGCTGTATGTCTTGGTAGATACTATTAATGTTGGTTATTACCTGATGATCTTGAGCAGTCATATTTAATCATCTTCATTTTCATTCTCACAGATTTTTTCTTGGATCAAACAAGGTTATGCAAATCGCATTGGGTAGGTCTGTTGCTGATGAGATCAGACCCGGCCTGCACAAGATTTCAAAGGTTGATAGATGGGCCTGCGTCCCTCTTTCTTTCTTTTTTTTTTTTTGGGTGGGGGTGGGGTTGTGATGGTGGATATGTTTCCTTTTTGGCTACACCTTATAATAATAAACTTGCATTTTTCCGTTGTTTTTCAATTCAATGACATAAACTTCCATTTTTCCGTTGTCTTTTTGCAGCTTCTACGTGGAAACTCCGGACTTCTTTTGACCAACTTGCCGAAGGAAGATGTGCAGAAGTATGTCCTTGAAATAAAATTCTCTTAGAATAAATAATATGAAATTTAAGGATAATTCTTGACAGATGGTTCTGACAGTCACTATCTTGAAAACACTGTAGAACTTATTATCTTGTGTTGATTAGTCAAATGTATCTTCTTTTAAATGTTTTATTCTAGATAAGGTAGAGAGCAGAGCACAGACTCAACATGGCATTGCACTCCAGTATAAAATATGTTATACACAGTATCAAAATGTATACCAACTATCTAGAATTCTAATATGAGGCTTAATACTTTTTACTGGTGGCAGCAATGCTAACAAGAAACTATATATGGATTACTATGTTCTCTTTCTATTCATCTTAGACCAAAAGCTATGTTCACATGTGTTTTCCATTTATGTTATTATTGATGTAGCTAATTCCTTGGTTATATGTATCATAGACTAGATTTTTTTTTTCTGCGGCCTTGTACTTGTGAAGATGTCATATGATGAACTCCTCTTATTAATACGATCATGTTCTAAACCCCTTCCAATTTCTGTCAGGTTATTCAATGAATATGAAGATTATGACTTTGCTAGAACCGGAACTCTTGCAATAGAAAAGGTATCCAGAAGGCATTACATAATAATTTTTTTGCATTAGATGGAATTTGAGCTTTGGTTTATATTTTCTTTGAAAAATCTGTAGAACTTGGAATCCTATGCAAAGAATCTGATACTTGAGTTGACAAACTAGATGCAATCTTTTGTTAAGTTTCAGTGGGGGTGGGGTGTTGTGGATCCGTATTGTGCTTGCTAATGTGAATATCACATTGCTCATTCAATTTTTGCTGGAAATACTCTTTTGATTTTTCTACGTTTGGTGCCTACTTGTCTTAGAAGCCAAGGATTTTAAGTCCTTTTTACTGGCTAACAATTGAAATTATCTTTTATGTCTCAGTTGTGCTTTTTTGAAATAATGTACTGTTTGAGGACTTCTAAACATTATAAGTTAAATTGGATCATAAAACATCAGTTTTATATGTAACATAGCGAGATATCATAGATATTTCCTTATATTTGAATAAATTCTGTAGGTGGAGCTTAATGAAGGTCCTCTTGAACAATTCACACATGAGATGGAACCCTTCTTGCGCAAGCAGGGGATGCCAGTTCGTTTAAATAAAGGTTTGCCTTTGATTTTGTATCATCCTTGTTAGAAGTACTGTAGACATGGTTTTGTTTCACGCTTGCTCAGTTAAATTTTTTGTGATGCAGGTGTAGTGGAACTTGTGTCCGACTTTGTTGTATGTGAAGAAGGAAAACCATTATCTCCTGAGTCTTCCAGAATACTGGTTCGTATAAAATGCGTGAGCTTATTTATGAATCTTACCACAATAGGTTTCA
Organism: Scutellaria galericulata; assembly: GCA_946896805.1. Lineage (NCBI taxonomy): Eukaryota > Viridiplantae > Streptophyta > Magnoliopsida > Lamiales > Lamiaceae > Scutellaria > Scutellaria galericulata. The sequence continues at coordinate 26,712,827 of OX335784.1, read as the reverse complement.
AGCCTGACAGTTCGCCTCATAAAAAGAATCTATCTACAACTATGTGATATATGTTTGTTTTTATATTTTTTATGTATTATAATGATGAAACACTCGTATCTTTCCACACAACATTGTTTTGCCTATGCATTATGCTTGTGCGAAGAGCGACTCTAACCATCGCTCTGTTGCTTGCTTTTCATACAGCGTCTCATGGGTATTAAGATGGCCACCTTCAAACTCCACTTAATATGTCGGTGGAGTTCTGAGGATTTTGAGGTTTATAGAGAAGGTTTGGAAGATTCAGACATTGAATCCTCGTAGGGAGATTTGGATGCTGTTCAACCAAAGCAATACACAGCTGGTTGTTTCCGATCATGAAGTTTTGTTTGTCGTTTAAGAAAGCCCCTAATTGTTTCTATAAAGATATTGCAACAGCTCTTGTAACATGATACTGGGATTTGTTTGGATTTATGTTATGTTTCAATATAGAAACACTTGATTATTATTATCGATTTATCTTGTATCATCTCTTCAAACCATGGTCATATATTATCCACCTTTGGTGGTTATATGTTGTGAAAATTTTATCCTACCAATGATGTTAACACTATGGCCCACATAATGTGACATAGAATATCTTGAAAAAAAAAATCAATAGTCTCAAAATTTTTATTTAAGATGCACTGCATTTCACACATCTGGCGAACTTTAAGATACTAGCTACATGGTTAATGTAGAATTAGTCTGTCATATGGATGGCATGAGTATATATGTGAGTAATAATCTCTTATAATGGTCTATTTATTTTCAAAGTGATTTTCAGTTGATAATTGAACTTGTGCACATGCTTGATCTCAGGGAAAAGAGGCAAGTTTGACATCAACAGCAATAAGCCATCCTTTAAGAAGAAATATCCTTGAAAAATAAGCTGTTTTTGCTGCAATGGTGAGATGTTTACATGCATTCAATAAGCAAATGAGGAATTACATGATATTGAGGCGCAATGCATCCCACATTATGAAAGCTTATCTTCCAAGAGCTTCAACTCATTGCGCCAACCTTCCAACTTGGCTACCTTCTCTAATTGTTCCGGTTTCATTACTTCCACCGCTGTTTTTTGCTGCTGAGCTTCAGCCAGCCGAATCTGAACACAAAGCATAAATGATATCTTATATCACATCACAAACAATTGCAAGCAATGATGCTAAACCATGTTGCTAACAGCAAGTTATTATTGCTTTTACCATTAACAGTAGGCAGAAAATCACTCTAGAAGTTGTTAAACTTGAAATTCTCCAAAAAAATCTACTTCATCTAATCCTTTTTATCATCTAACCTTTTTCCCTTACTATTCTACGTTGCACTAATTAAACATATGATAACATTAACCTAGATGCCAATGATAACATCCAGTTAGTAAGAAACAGAAATTCATTTCCTGAACATAAACAATCATTGGTTTTTCTGTGAATATGAAATTACCTTCTTTTTTAGTGCTCGAATCTTCTTATCAATATCTTGAACTTGATCCTCTGAATTTGAACACTCAGTTGAGTTTGCCGGAGGTGCGACTAAAGATGCATTTCCAGAAAGAGAGAGTTCATTCACCTCGGTTGAAATAGATTCCACATTCTCTGGCAAGTCATTCAAATTATCAGCAGACAAGGCATCATCTTGATCTGAATTCTTACCCTTGTCAAGGGCAGCCTGAGATTAGTCATGTTACCAGAAGTCAGAGATATCTGAAAGTAGATGCAGCATTCTTATTAAATCAACAAGTTTCCTCATGCAAGCACAAGATGGAGTTTCATTCTTGTTAGACCACAAATTGTGCCTCAAAGCTTTTAACTTTTAGGCTTTACTAATGAAGCAATGTGATTTGGTCAAAGAAGACAAGCCTTGAATAAGTGCCTAGGTCCAGAGGACAGAAAAATTGGGAAGAACAATCTTCCCTAACAAATAAGAAGAGGCAAACTCTTGTATCAATGGCACAACCGCAAGATAGAGCACATAAAAGTCCTATATATAAATCATAAATCACAATCTTATTCACGTAAAATCAGCAAGAATTTCTCGGCTGATAAACTAGCAAAACACTGCAACACCCTTTCCCATAATCCCTCCCTCAAATTCTAGTACTCTAATAGACATTTTCTGTTCACTGACAACTTTTAGGGGAGCACACTCATTAGTGATGAAAATGCACATTTACACAGAAAAAAGAATACCAATATGCTTGAATAAAAGTAGTTAAAAATTAATCAACACATCTTCATCACTTTGCTCACTTGACTTAAAAAAGGGCACCTAGTTGATCTGTGGGGATGGAGTAAAAGAAAATTATTCTGAAGGATGAGAGTATAAGAATCTTTTACTGAGCAAGTAGTTGCACACTGAAATATCCTACACCAAATTGCTATTAACAGCACTTCCTCCGTATCGGCTTGGAATAGAAAGAATTGTTTAGATAAACTATTGCTTGTGACATCATGTTATTGATTGAGACAAATAGCAGCAACCACTCAAGTGCAGGTGTGAACTGCGGTAGGGCAAAGATTCATTGGGAGTTCAAGCTTAGCTTTGGGTCACTTAGATTATAGGCAGTTAGCATATGAGCATGGATAGTTCAAGCTTATCCTAAAGGACCAATTTTTTCTCTCTCTAATTTGGTCAAGTAAAAATGTATTTTTTGATATTGCAAGAGACAAAAGGCAGGATATTGTAAGCTCAGAATTTATCTTAAGATTGGTGGGGACTTAAAACTTCAGATAACCCTAGCATAGACAGTTATTGCCTAACTCTACTTTTGCAGGGCTTAAAGTTTAGTAACATTAGCTCTTAGCTTTATTGAAGACGTTCGCAAGGGAAAACTTTAAGGAAAATAACTAATAGGACAGATGCCTTTTTATATTTGACTTTTCTGAACCCCATCCCAAAAAGCATTGACCCTTAGCAACTCCAAATCAATGCAAACACTCTTTTCTCCCCACTAGGATAGACAAAATGACAGCTCTGGTTGTTGATTTCCCTTGAATAAACACAAATTCATTCAAAGTCCGAGCCATGTTGAGTTTGACTCATCAATGTGATGAACGATAAATTGGCATATTTCATCCCTCGGAATATTCAAGTAAAGTCTTTCTTTTGATATTGGCTCCCACATTTTTCTAGTTGGTCTCAACTCCAAGTCAAATAGTTCTCATTCATTACCACATTATCATTTCAAGTAAAAGACTTTAACTATGTATTTCCTAAACCTAATAATAACCTATTCATCACATTTCCCTGTTCATGAATTTGGCCAAGCCGCCAAGCTCTACACCTAACATGGAGTAAAAACGTTCAAATATATCAATCAATTTCTGCATCAATGAAATGGACAGAAGGCAGAACTACCAATCATTCTAGAACCACCCTAAGCACTGATAACCTTATCATTGCCTCAATAACCTAAAGTCTACCCTTCATTTAAAATCCGGGCTTTTCAATGACATAATACATTAATAGGACGTCAAAGACAGGATCAACATTTAAACATCTCCCTAGAAAGTTAGCATCAAAATCAAACAACATAGAAGTGAGTCGCACATACTGTTTCGACCACGATAATACAAATTTCTTGAGCCAAATTGTTCTGGTAATATCAACTAGATGAGTTTCGAAATCCGTCCAAACTTCAAGCTACCATAACATAGAAAAAGTAGTAAAGTGAAATATAAACTCGCAGTTTACATCACATTTAAGTACAATATCTCACAGCTGAAAAAGAATCCATTTCATGATAAAAGAGTAGCATGAACTTCAGAGTTAACTGTATTTGACAGTTTGCAAAATTTCAACTTTGATTTTGCTGAATAAGATTCTTCACATGTTACTACTAAAAATCAAACAGGAACTCAAAAAAAAAAAAAATTCCTTATAACCTGCTGACGCTTTTCTTTCTTCCTCTCATTCCTCTTAGCCGATTTCGACTTAGGTTTGGATTCCACCACCGGATCATAGCCGGGCGGCACCTCTTGCATTGCCGATGTCTCCTTCTTCCACTGCCACCGCCGCCGCCACAACCAATTTATTGCTACATTCGGAAAAGAAGAAACACGATAATTCCAAAATACACGAAAATACTTACAATTGCGCCTTTGGATTGGTAAATAGCAACTTCATCCTGGGGCACATAACCGGCGCGAATCCGAATAGGCTTGCGGAGGGATCCGTCGGGCCGCCGTGTGGGGCCGAGGATCCTCTCCCCTTCTTTTAGGGTTTTGCCCAGCTCCGCCGCATCTCCGCCGCTTCCGCTGCTGCTCATGGCTATCCCTTGATGTGATTGTTATGGCCTACGCGAACAAAATCGATGAAAGAGTAATTAATTACTTGATTAGTCCTTATTTACTAATTAGTCTGAATTTCAGATAATTTGGGAATCACTAATGGCGGCAGAGCTTATCATTCTGCAAAACAAATATAAAAATTAATTCTTTTTCTTTTTTTTTTGTTTGGTTTTTTTCTTTTTGTTTTTCTTTTCTTTTTTTGGCCCTGCAATGTGAAAAAGTTACAGATAACACACACATATGATACACTTTAAAAAGACAAACTGATTCATATCACACATTACATAAGTTATGATAATACTCGTATTAGGTATAGGCGTATAGCAGAATCAACACATTATAAATAGAGATAGTTTTATCATGTTATTTTTATTAATAAGATGTATGATATGTGTTACAAAATATTAATTTATAATTTTTTGAAATGTAATATATATATATATATATATATATATATATATATATAATTCTATTTTAAATCCCTCATTTTTTCGAATTTTTTTTGTTTTAATTTGATTCAAATCAATAGACCTGATATTCGAATCAAAATCCTAAAATAGTTCGATTTTGAAGATTCAACTTTCCAATTTTCGATATTTGATTTGGAGTCGAAGATTGTCAAACCGTTCACAAATCTGTATCCGTCCACTCCTTAAATGATATATAAAATAGAAAATAATCATTTTAAATGTCAAATACTCTTCAAAGTAGTGTTAACGACAAACACTCAATATTTTATTATATTATAATAAATAAAAGCACAACAACATAATTCAAAACAACCAAATATACATTATTAAAATACTTCTTCTAAATATCATGTTAATTTCTCATGTAGTTTCTCGTTGCAACTTTCTTGAAGGCAATCACAAGGGGTTGACCACCCAACCCAAGCCAAATCCTACCACTCTCACTAAAAACACCAACTTCCCCACAATCAACCCTACATGTGCTACACACATTAGGACAATACACAATCTTGTAACCTTGTCCAAATCTCTCAATCTTGAACCAATTCCTCACTGTCTTGGGCCCCGGTCGCCCTATTACGCCGTCACTCCTCACATAGCGCCGCCCTGTGATCCCATCCGTGTCACCAAGCCGCCACACAGTTCTTTGCACACAGATTGTAGCGGCCATGAACGCTACGTTCAGATCAGTATTCAAACTTATGTGTAGCTGTTTTTCATCCACAAGGAAAATTTTTAGAGAAAGTCCAACGGAAGTTTGGTCCTTCTCTTGCATGACGTTAGCAGAGCAAGGGTTGTGTGGGTCCCTAATGGACAGGGCAAGACCACCACCCCCGCCCTGCTTTAGGGCAGTTATGTAGTACTTTGTGTTGGTTTCGAGTTGATTGCCATCCACATCTAAAACTGAGGTTTGTTGACTAACCACAAGGGAAGAAGAATAGGTGAGAATAATTGTGATCACTAGAGAATTGATGGTGTAGCTAATTCTTTTGGTTTTCATATCTTCTAGGATTTTTCCACAATGTGAATGTGATAATAGTGTAGATATTGTCTATTATTTATAGAAAAGATCTTGTGTTTTATCTATTGACTAGCTAGGTAGTATTTGTTTTCGTGTGCATGTCTTTATTGAAGTCTTTCAAACTGCATGAGGGTTGAGATTGGTTTATTCTGATATGATCCTAATTGTGATTATTATAATGTGCCTTCTTGATAGCATTCATCGAGTTGTAGAACACATTCATCTTAATCTAATTGCTTAAATTCCGACTTATATAATAAAAGATGTACTATATGATAGGTGACACTTTAACAGGTGTTCATGAAAATGTTTAATCAGTGAAATATGGATTCCACATTAAAAAAATGTCCATAAGAGCGTGCTAAATAGTACCCCTTATCTTGCCTTTAAAAAGCTTTGGATTTTAATGTTAAAAGTTTGAATGATAAGTAAATTATCGATTTAGAGTTTAAAAGATTAAACTATGATAACTATCGATGTGAGCCTCATAAAATTATCTTTTAAAGATACAAAGATAAGATGGTGTTTGACATTTTAAATTTTTAGATGCTTTATTATTCATAAGTTGTCAAATAAAATCTGAATTATAAACTTTTAATTCATAATTTTGTCTTTTAGATCATGAATTGATAACTTTTATCTTTTAAACACCGAATTGATAATTTACTATTTTTCCACACTGTGAATTGAAAATTTCAACAAACTTTATCACTACTGCCAAATGGTTTGCTGAATTTCCAAATCTCGTGTCACCTAACACTTGTTAAAATATCGTATCACGGGCTTAATAGTGACAACGAAATCATAACTAATCCATAAACAAATGCAAAACACCAATTAACATTCTTTTTTAAGTATAGTAAACTAAAATGGAAGACAAAAAGAAAATCGAATTTCCACGAAACCTAACCTCACTAGCAATATCTTGAAACCCAGTTTAATAATATTGTTACAATCAAACTGATACAAAACTTAAACAGGAAAAAAAAAAAAAGCAGGAATTTTACAATGAATAAATGTTGTATGCTTCATTTTGGGCCTATACACTTTGAAAGAAACCAGTATGTGAAAGTCCATGGAACCCTCCAAATCTTTCTTTTTCTTGTTTGGTGTTGTCAACAATCTCCAGCCTACGCTTCCACCTCTTGCACGATACAATTATTGTTGATGATTAAATGGAGTAATCATCATTTACTCCGTTTTACCTTCCTCTGTTTCTTCTTGATCAGAAGTGTCGTCGTCCTTTCCGTCTTGCTTGACTAAACTGATACTACCTTTAGAAGTTTCTCTGTATAATGATTCAGTTTCCTCATCGTCTGTGTCGTCTCCTTTATTGTCCATGTACGCGTATCTAGGAGTTACAATATGACAACCCAAGTGAGTACACTGAAGAAAGCCAAAAAGACTCTTGCTTAATCTCAACACCACTAGATATTGACTAAGGAGAAACTCAGAACTCAACTCAAGATTTATCAAACTAAGCATGACCTGAGCTGCTCAACTAGCTCACGAACTTAACAATACCCAACTTGGTATGCTCATAGACCTTATTGAGCGTAGAGTGTTTCACTATTTTACCATTTATAAATTTATTTATTTGCATATACTTATATTATATATAAGTAATGGAGTCAAGCTAAAAAATCTTCAATTTTTTGACTGTGGGATTGAGTCAAGCTTCAACTCTGAGTTTTCCACTCGAGCTGGAGCTCGACATGGCAGTGTATCAAAATCAACTTGACTCGGCTTGATGACATCTAAATGATCTATGATTAATATGCTACATTTGTCCTATGTTTGTTCGAAGTATGAGTATGAAACTCCAATAAAACAGGTTGCTAGAGAAAGCTCAATTCATACATAAGGAATTGTATTTATTCAGGTAAAATTTTACCCATACCTTTGGGAGTTCTGAGATGGAGCCCAAAGGTAGCAGATAACACAGAGCAAGGCGAAAGCAAGAATATCCCAGAAAGCTGTGATAATCCAGGCACTCTGCCACCTTTCATTGAAGGGATCTGTTGCTTTAAAATAAACCTGTAGGAATCAAATTTCTGATACATGAGAACTTGTTCTGATGCCATATGATGTGTTCAAAACAGAATATGACGAGAGAAAACCATCATAAAAGCTGCTGATATATTTTTTGACAGCTATCAGACCTGCCACTATTAGAAATGACATGGTACAAAATGCTGGATATGCTAATCTAGAGAAATGCTTATAGAATGTTCTTGGAGAATTCAAATATTTATGTCCTATATATTTCCTACACAGTCTACTTGATGTTATGAACTACCCTCTCTGAAGAACATGCGGGTATGTAGTAATAAAGAAACTTCAAAGAAAAGAGAAGCAAGGACACAAAAGTAACTGAAATGAGCATGTACCTCATATCCTATCCACACAACTGAAGCAATAACAGTAACTGCTAGAGCATTTGAGAATTTTCTGTAGATGTCCAATTTAATAGAACTTCTTTTAGCCTGAAAAGAAAATTCAAGTTACTGTAAGTAAGTGGCATGTGCTAACAAGAGAAAATAAACTCAAAGATCGAGACATACAACTCATCATGAAGTGAGAGCATGAAAAAGCTTTAACTAACTGGGAAAGAAGCACTACCTGTAATTGCTCTAGTGTTTTTGAAAGAGAAGTGAAAATCCACAAAATAAAAAATGCGTCCAAAAATGCAACCGGAAGGACAAAAAGCACTCTCGCTCTCCCTGCTATATCATTTATACTTCCCACATACTCTGCAATGTTAAGCATTTCTGTTGCCACGAAGTAAGTGACTCCAATGAGAAGCACCTTCGTTGTTAGACCACCAAGGGTCGGACAGACAACACCATAGCCCATAGCAACAGAAAGAATAAGAATGCGTGAAACAGTTCTTCTTATGGCTCCGATTGTCACAACCCAGGTTGTGATTCCAACTGGCCTCGTTCCAGTGCTATTGAAGTATGCATAGTCAAAATACCAGAAAGTCATCTCCAACAACCCAAGAGCAATAACAGAAGTGATACAGTGCTGTAGTAGCAAAACATCATTCCAATTTCTAACATACTGGAAAACCCAGATGGCACAAAGGATTGCATATGCAATAGACATGAATACATAAAACTTCATTAGAGGGGACATTCTACCAGGTAAATACCCAGCAGGGTTTTTCCACACTGTCCTTCCGGTCACCCTCATTCCCTTGAGGTTCGGATCACATGTTATGAAGAATAAATTGTACATCCCAGTGCTTTTGATGCCAATTTCTTTACTCTTTTTAATATGGGTGGATAACATGTTTCCTTTAAAATACACATTCCAAACAACCGGCCACTTCTTATCAGCTATTGAAGGTGTTCTTATCACTTCTCCTTGTTTGCACCCTTCCAATTTGGCAAGATCAGGGGTGCAGCAGATCGATCTCTGCCCACCATAGGCAGATCCACCAATATTGTCACGATCAGCTGCCTCAAAAATAATAACTTGAACCAACCCACCATTGTATGCCAGAGTCGGGTGCTGATCAGACGCTTCTTTACTCCTCCAGAAAGTTATGTTCTCAAATCTAAGTTCATTTAAAAAATGAATCAGAACAAGTGATGCAGCATGAATATTTCCATAAAGGCTCAGTTAGAACTACAAGATATAATTGTATCATTGGCAATTTCAACAAAAAAGGAATAATATTAAAGAAAAAACATGTAAGGCATGCACATAGCAAGATGCATACATAGATGGATATTGGCATGTATAATAAAACATACAAACCATTACTTGAGTATACACAAACAACACAACACACATGGAGAGATGTAGACACATGAAATATTTATTAATGATGAATAAGCCATTCTAAACTGCTTTAAGATTACACAAACAGCAGAGGAATAGAAGGAACACTAAAATAAACCTAAAGGGCAACTGGAGAGAGTTTTAGCTCACACCAAAGAAGTCTAAATGAGTAAATGTGCCTTATTTTTCGGACTCAATGTATTCTAATCAAGAGCAGTCACTTCATCCATAAGGCTATTCGGATCAATCCATCAAATCGAAGCCAGAATAAAAGGTTAAACTCAAAAAATTACAAGAGCAATCTCAATCCCAAATAAAAGGTTAAACTAAAAATAAATTCAAGATTCCAATTCTTAACCTATTCCACCAAAAATCCGATCCAACTTAGATAGTCAAAACCACTGAGCAACAGATTTCAGCCGAGCTTCCAAACTCATCATATTATGCACACACTAAATAGCTATATCAAGCATTACCACTAGCAGTACCAAAAATAAAAATAAAACAAAATCAAACACGTACTCAATCTTCAACAACGCAACCAATTCCAATAAATTCAATGCGAGACTAACGTAATACTAGATCTGACTAGAAATCGCCACCGCTCATTCCACATACAAAGAATCACAGATGAGGAAACAACAATTACCGAATATAAGAGCGACCGCGCTGGCCATTGGAGGCGGCGATGCCTTCGCTGCCGCCGGAGAGGAGATAAGCATTGCCAACTTCTCGGAATGGATCTCGGTTGTAGATGTGAATTGATGCTTCGGCTAATCCAATGGCTGATATTAGTAGCAATAATATGCAGGATTTAACGGCGCAGCATTGATCTGAAGGGCTGCTGGCGAAGCCCATGGAGGTCGGAGACAGGGGAAAGTTTCCCGGAGTTCAGAGAGAGAGAGATGGGAGGGGGAGGATTTGGTGGCGAGGTAGAGTGATGATGTAGCAAGTAACGCTGAATTACCTTTCAAAAAGAAGACTCAAAAATGACTGAGAAGGGTGTGACTGACACGCGCATCTAGTACGCGTGGTTACTTGTACAACGTTAGTTTGGACATGAAGGTTTAGTGAAAGGTATGGATGATCTAATATTAGAGCAGTTAGATTTATATACTTGGGCTGGATTAAAGATGCCCAACCGGTTCCGAAAACCGTGAACCGGCCGGTTCGAACCGTGAACCGGCGGTTTGGCAAACCGGCGGTCCGGTTTCGGTTCCGAACCGGAACCGGGAACCGCCATAACACGGTTCGGTTTCGGTTTGGCGATTTAAAAACCGGCAAACCGGCGGTTTAACCGGCGGTTCCAACCGCCGGTTTATGTAATTTTTTTTTTTTTTTTATTGTTGCCTTGGACACGTGTACGGCTCACGTTTAAACTAAACTAGCCGTTGCGGATCGACGGAGGAGATCAAATAGCCGTTGGAAACCGGCCGAACCGGAACCGAACCGGAACCGCCGGTTCGAACCGGCGGTTTGGAGCAAATTCGAATCGAGCGGCCGAGATCAGTTGAACGTTGGAGATGGACGGGTCAGATCAGCCGAACCGCCGGTTCAACCGAACCGGAACCGGCGGTTCGAACCGGAGCGTCCCTATTTTCTTTTTTTTTTTTTTTTTTTTTGAATTTTTGAGATCTATAAATAGGGGTTCAAATGGTGTATTTTTTCACACCAATTCTCAAGCTCTCTCTCTCAATTATCTTGCATTCTTGCTCACTTTAATATATCAAGTTCAAAAGCTCTCAAATTTCTTTTTTTAGTTCGTATTATCATCTACTTGTAGTGCTACTTCCACTTCGATTTTTTTAATTTGCTATCATCATGTCTAGAAGAGGTTCTTCCGCTTCCTCGTCTCATGCTAGGGGAAAGAGTCCCATGCCACCTCCACAATCCTACGAAGACGAGCTAATTGATCGATGGTGTGACGAGCTTGATGAAGATGTCGATTTGGGGGAACAAATCGCCCAAGCCTTAGCCGATGATGTTGAAGAGGAAGAAACCGTGCAACACACACAAGGGAGTACCCCCTCTAGTAGAGCACCTTCTTCACTTCGAAGTGATATCTTCTCCGTTCACTTCAAGAAGGAGGCCGTGCCTAATAGTGCCGTTGACTACATAGTAACGTGCAATCATTGTGGGAAGCAATACAAGTTCAAGCATGGAGGAGGATATGGAACGTTCAACAACCACGTCACGAAGAAGCATCCCGACAAGGTTGGATTGGCTCCTTCTCAAACACAACTACGAGGATTCACCGGGTCTTCACAAGGTATGGATTCTTTAATGTTTAAATTTAGCCAACTTGAACTTAGGAAAGGCACCGCCGATTTTATTGCTTCTAAACATTTACCTTTGCAATGGGCTTCCGATGAATATTATCAAGATTATGTGAGTCAATATTTGCAACCACCGGCTAGAATGATAAGTAGAAACACGGCCACTAGGGATATTGATAAAAGAGTTCGTGAAAAAAAATATAATCTTATGCAAGATTTAGCTAACCTTAAACAAAAAGTTGCAATATGTGTTGATTGTTGGAAAGATCCTTATAAAAAGAATGATTATATGGGCATTACTTGTCATTGGATTGATGATGCATGGGATGTTCAAAAACGTTTAATTGCTTTTGTTGATTTTAATGAAAGTCATACCGGTTTACATATTTCACAAAAAATAATACATAGCTTAAATGATTATGGTATATTAACAAAAGTATTTGCTATAGCTTTAGATAATGCAACTAATAATAAAGCGAGCTTGCCTACGTTAATTGATTTTTGTAAACCTTCATTAAATGGTGATATTTTTCATACTAGATGCATGTGTCATATTTTTAATTTATGTGTTCAAGATGGATTAACAACTTTACAAACGGAAATAGAAAAAATTAGAGTTGCAATTAATTTAATTTGTCATACCATACAAATGCGAAAAAGATGGGCTAGATTTTGTAAAATGAATGGATTGGAAGTAAAAAAATTTGTGAAAGATGTGGAACATAGGTGGAATTCTACTTATTACATGCTTCAAGATTCATATAATTATAGAGAACTTTTATGTGCTTTTTTTATGGAATTTGGAGATAGTAATGTCATGTTATTTGCTCATTCTTGGGATTCTTGTATAAACATGATTGGTATGCTAAAAATTTTTGAAGAAGGCACTAAAGAAATAAGTGGATGTTATTATCCTACATCTCCTTTAGCTTTAGATCAATGTGTTAAAATTGCTTTGATAATGAAATCTTATAAAGATGATCCTATTTTAAGTAATGCCATTATTATGATGAAAACTAAATGGTTAAAATATTATCATGAGATACCCCCCCTATATTTATATGCTAAATTATTAGATCCTAGGATTAGAGAAGATGGATTAGAAGAACTTTTGACTATGTACTATAATGCATTGTTCCCCTTTGGCTATATTAGTGATTATGATCAAGTTGATTATGTGCCTAATCCTAGTGAAGTGGTTAAACGGGCGAAAAATTATTTGTATGATTTATTTAGAGAATATAAAACAATGTATGGTGAATCATGTAGTAGTGAAGATGTAGTTCGACATCATAATGTAGGTTCTAGTAGTTCTTCGTCTACTTTTGATGATACTCTTTCTCAATTTTATAATTTTTATGATATTAGAACTCAAAAAAAAGCAAGAGGTGTTAATTCATCACAAGAATTGGATTCTTATTTTAGTGTTACTTTTGAATCAATTGCATTTGAGAACAATTTGGATCTATTAAAGTGGTGGTCACGAAGGATCACCACATATCCTATACTAACAATTATTGCCAAGGAAATATTTGCATGTCCCGCCTCCACGGTTTCGGTTGAACATGCCTTTAGCGTATCGGGCCACACTTTGAGTGAGAGGAGAGCAAACTTGGCCGTCGAAAATGTCCAAAACCTTATGCTTCTTGACGATTGGGTCAAAGCCGCCAAACGTCAACAAAACCTCGATTTGTCACACATGGAGGACGGTGGACAAGATTTGTATGGCTACGACTCAAACACAACATCCTCCGGCGGAAGTGGCGTCAACCTCGACGAGTGAAAAAGGTAAGTTGAGGTAAGAGAACTACGTGAGCTTTGATTCCTTAATTCGATTTCAATTAAGGATACGTAGGCAATTTCATTTTAAGTTTGAAATTTCAATTCCAAACTTAAAATGAAACTCAAGCTCTTTAATTTTTTTTATGCTCACTTTTGTAATTGTAATATATAGTATAAACTTTTGTAATAGATTAGAATCATTCAATCATAAATTAGATATAGACTATATAGTTATAACTTGTAATAATTTTCCAAGTTATATTGACAAGTTTAATTGTAATATATACAAACATTTGTAATAGATTAGAATCATTAGATCATAGATTATATATAGTTCTAAGTGTTCCAAGTTCCAACTTGTAATAATTTTCCAAGTTATATTATATTGACAAGTTTATTGAAAAAGTTTGATCAATACAATTCTTAAATATATTTTTTATTCCGAATTGTATTTTCTCATGATATTTTATACTTCAAAACAAACATTAAAGTTTAAATTTGGATCATAGAATCATAAATTAAAAAAAACCAAAAAAAAAAAAAAAAGGAAAACCGAAAACCGCCGGTTCGAACCGGCCGAACCGTCCGGTTCCGGTTGAACCGGCGGTTTCAAACCGAAACCGAAACCTTTCCTTCCACGGTTCGGTTTCGGTTCCACCATTTCGGAACCGTCGAACCGGCGGTTCGAACCGAAACCGGAACCGGGAAACCGGTTGGGCATCTTTAGGCTGGATTGGTGTATTATTTTTTTTTCTTGAATTTTATGTTATGTTAGTCATATTTTTATATTATATTAGTTATATATTTATATTATGTTAGTTATATTCTTATATTCAGATTTCATATTCATAGTGCAATACTTTAACTTTAAAAAAAATTCACTGTTGGTCATACTTTTATATATAAATATCATACATTTATATAATAATTTAACTCTAAACCCTAATTTCGGCACAAATTGTATATGTTTACCTTTATGCAATATTATTCATACATTTATGTGATATTATTTATATATTTATATCAACATAAACATAATATATAAAAATACAACTAACATAACTAAATGTATGACTAATATAACTAAAATGTATGAAAAATATTAATAGTTGTCTGAAAATATATTAAGGTACGTGTAAAAATCTAAAATGTATGACTAATATAATATAAATGTATGTTTAACACTAAATAAATGAATAACATATGCAATCGAATTTGAGAATATAAACTAAATACTACCAAAGTGTTAATCGTTTGAATTAGGGGTGAATTAGGGGGCAAAAAATATGTACAGACTTAAAATAGAGTTTGATGCCTGCAAAATTTAAAGAAGTACCAATATTGAAACAATGGGGACAAAGAACACCACCTCCAACCATAAAACTTCAATTTTCATGTTATTGACCAACACATGTACACACATTATAGCCGCTAGAAAATTCTCACCACACGTTTGTAATACTCCCTTTGTCCCGTGATAAGTGTCACACTTTCCATTTTTGGACCTCCCAAAATAAATATCACACTTTACACTTACTAAAAATGGACATTATAATAATAATATATCTCATTACCTCTCCCCCCACTTACATTATAATAATATATTTCACTACCTCTCCCCCCCACTTACATTATAATAATATATCTCACTATCTCTCTCTCATCCCACTTACATTATAATAATATATCTCACTACTTCTCTCTCCTCTCACTTACATTATAATAATATATCTCACTACATCTCTCCCTCCACTCACATTTTAATACAATAATTCTTAAAAACATGGCCGAACAGTAAATGTGACATTTATCACGGGAGGGAGAGAGTATGAAATTAGGGAATTCAATAATTTTTGGGTGGACTAAAGACATCACACCATTTTTTAAGGGCACCACACCTTATTAATGTGTAGGGACCCACACATTAATAGGTCCCTACACATTAATAGGGTGTGGTGCCTTTAGTCCACCCTGATTTTTTTGGGTTTTTGGGAATGTTTTTATTTTATTTTTTGGTTTTTGTTCACCTCGTTTTCTTTAAAACATTATCAAAATCCTTAAAAAAAAAATTAAGACCAAGTTCCTCTAAATTTGTTTATTTAATATTATACTTTTTTCTAAGAAATTCAATATTATACATATGAATATGCATATGTGGACAATCATAGGGATTCAATTTTTAAAGATCTATATTCAAATTTTTTTTTTATGGGACTAAAGATACCACACACATTTCTAAGAGTACCACACTCTATTAGTGTTGTTCGCTAATTTCTTTTAGCTACTCCCGCAAGTGTATGGTGTAGGGTGTAGGGTGTAGAAGTGGTGAGCAAGGTCGATCCCACAAAGACTGGCTATCTAGGAATTAACTAACTACTCAAATTCAGTTTTCAGTTTTATCTAGGAAAATCAAATCACACCGATTGCAGATTAATTCAATAGAAAAATAACTAGCAGATAAATTCAGTAAAGACTAACAGATATCTAAAATAGGTTATAGGACATGTTTTCATCTAATTCTCATCAAAACATCACTTTAACCAATTCAAGTTCAACAATCAATCATCCTATATGAGCAATCACATATATCGAATTAACAGCTCTCCTAAGTCAGTTAACTGATTGATTATTATGCCACCATAGGTATCTCTACTCAATCTGATAGAAACATAACAACTCTCAAAAGTATTATGATTGATTTCCCATCACATAAATTCATTAATCTCTCGATTTAAGTCTTTTAAGTGTCATGTGTTTATTCTTCCATAATTTAATCTCATTTCCCGAATTTTGATCTAATTACTAAAACATGCTCAATTACTAACCACATAACCAAACAAACAATCAACTCATAAACACACAAATAGGATAAACGATCATGAACTTTGAATTAAAATTAAAGATTCATCTCGATTCGAATCAAATTACTAATAAGCTTTAGAAACCCTAGAAATTTAGCTAGACATGATAATAAACAAACTCATAGACAAGATTAGAAATATCATATCTACTAAGATTCAACAAGGGAAAAAAATATTAAAAACTCTATTAGATGATGATTTCGTGATCCCTCGATCTTTTGAATTCTTCTTCAAATCATCTCGATACTTCTCAAACTATCGTGTGTTTTTTCTATGAATCTCTCTCTCTAATTTTTCTCCTCCTTCTTTACTTCTCTTCATGTTGAATATTTATATTGTGTTGGGAATCTTTCAAGTGAAGTAAGAGGTGAAAACACTCCGAGAAAACAAAAACTCTTCGAATTCATGTTCACCCGGGCACGGTCGTGTTGTACGACACGGTCGAACGTGCCCTGCCAAGAGGTCACTGGCGTTTTCATGGAGCTGACCGTGCTGTGGGGCACGATCGTGCCCCATCATTCAGAACTCACTGCATACTGGCGCACGATCGTGCTGCATGGCACGACCAGACCGTGCGCTACCAACTCTTCCACGCGATCTCGTATTTCTATTCTTCTTTCATTGGTCATCAATTACACTTCAAACTTGCACTTTTCTCATCAAAATTATGAAACTAAGCACAAACCAGTCAAATGCAACTTATACAATATAATATCAGAAATCAACATAAAAACGTATATAAATATATTCGAATGAATACATAAACATACACAAAAATACGTGAAAAATGACATTTATCAAATGTATTGATGTGGGGCTCACATACTATATTAGTGTGTGGTACCCTAAAAAATGTGTGTGGTGACTTTATACTAGTAGATATATTCTAACATAATCTAAATCTTGTGGAGTATATTGAAACATATAAAACAGTAAATACTTTTTGCTGTTCTCTTCTAGTTTCAATCTCATGGTTTCCTTTCAAAAACGAAGTTCCCATTTCATCCCACCAGCCTTTCATTCAATGTCTCCAAAACTATTCTCATCTCTACACTCGGAACCATCCTTCATATTCATCCCTTCTTCAAAACTACATAAGAAACCTGCGTACATTTCGCTTTTTTTAAATTCCAACGATTTCTCTCTCTAACCATTTTCATCTGTCTTTCAACAATTTGCAGAATTTCAAAATCAAATTTGAAATATCTCTCAAACCCTAATTTCTATACAATCTATACATGCGCATTTAAATATAGTCCTCGCATCTTGAATCTGCGGATTGGTGTTTGATCCGGTTGATTTCAGCAGCTCATCGATTCACTTGTATTTGAGCCGTTGATTCATGGGGAGGATATTTCCTGGAAGCGATGAGGCGATCGAGGAATTGTCCCAACTCTCTGATTTGATGCGGCGGCGCTGCTTGCCGACGAAGATGTAGATGAGACGCCGTCCTCTGCTTCTTCAAAACGCTCCTCTACTTTTCTCAATGTTGTCGCTCTCAGGAACACTGTGAGTATGATTAATCAGAGATTTGTTGGACTTTGTTCTTTTTATTTACTATATTGATATTGTGTGGAGTACTTGAAAGTAGTGCTAGATCCTTTGTGCTGGGTAGTTTTGGATCTGGAGTGTTATTTTCTATAATCTGTATGAGTTGAAATTGTGTTCTTATGATCTCATAATTGGAACTATATATTCTGCTGTGTTTTGGCATTATAATGAACTACTTACTCTATTTTTATGTATGGAAGCTGGAGTGTTGTAGATCATACATTTTGTTAATGATCTGGATGGAAGAATGAGATTTAGATGCAGCAATATAAGCGAGTTAGATTATCCAAGACCAGTGTTTACTGTTTTTCTATATGATGTAATTGTTTGGATTGAGATTCTGTCTTAAGAGAGAGATAATACTGACACATTTGTTACGTCTTCAATTGTGATTTTTAATGAGCAGAAGAGAGATTCTGATGCACCTTTATTTTTCACAACTTTCTGTAAGCTTTTGAATTCCTTCAAAGACTGGTATGAAGGAAGTTAGTTGCTGGTTAAATTGCACTTGCAGTCATTAGATAAACTTTTTGATTGATTCCTGGTTCGACCGAGCTCTCTGTTTTGTTAGCATAATGAGTTTGAAATATCCTATAATTTTTATATTTCCTCTACCATTTACTCTCTCTCTTTCTTCATGTATTCAAAATCTGGGTTGTTAATTGAACTGATTACATAACTATTCTGCTAGATATTGTAGTTTTTAAGGCAATGATCTCATATCAAGCTTAATGATCCTTACTTTCAAAAAGGATTTAGGAGTCCTTTAGTCATACTCTCTTGTCAGATAACTCATCACATATATGCAGTTGTGGTATCAGTTTTCCTTTTTTACTTTCCTTGTCACGTTCTTTCAATTTCCAGCATCCATTTGGATTAGCTACTCCATAAGAAAAATGTTATATAACCTTTTGTTCTCGTTGAGCTTAATTTGCATGATATATATTATTTATGAAGTCATTTCCTGAATTATGAAGAGCTTTTATGTTGCTTTTCCAGCATACTTCCGACGTTTTGTAACTTGTTAAAGGTATTAAGATTTGGCTGTACCCGCCGCAGGAACTATGATTAAAAAAAGTGCATTGTTCCATTGACTTGATGACAATTCCTAAATATGTTTCCATTGACTTGAGATATTTTAAGATTTCTTTTCTATTGGTGTTTTGAGAATGCAATTCCGAGACACTTTTGTTTTTCATGAAAATCTAAGGACAACAGGATCTTGGCTTTCGGGACGATTTTGGAACTAATTCTAAGGTGAATTTTTTTCATTTAGAAATAATTTTAGATTTGCTAATTTCAGAATGCAATTTCGAGACACTTTGGTTTTTCATGAAAATCTTAGGGTGACAGAATCTTGACATTCAGGACAATCCTGAGGATGGATTTTCAGGTGAATTTTTGTATTTTGAAATAATTTTTGATTTCATTTCCATTGGTGTTTTCACAATGCAATTCCGAGACACTTTTATTTATTGTGAAAATTTAAGGGCAACAAAATCTAGGCTTTTTGAACGATCCTGGGGACAAATTTTTAGGATAAATTTTGCATTTCGTGTTAATTTTTTATTTCCTTTCCATTGGTGTTTTTAGTATACAATTCCGAGACACATTTGTTTTTCGTGAAAATTTAAGGGCAGCTGAATCTTGGCTATCAGGGCAATCTTGAGGACGGATTTTCTTGTGAAGTTTTCCATTTTGATATAATTTTTGATTTTCTTTCTATTAGTGCTTTTAGAATGCAATTTCGAGACATTTTTGTTTTTCATGAAAATTAAGGGCCAGCAGAATTTTGGCTTTTAGGATGATCTTGGGATGGATTTTCAGGTGAATTTTTGCATTTGTGTTAATTTTTGATTTTTTATCCATTGGTGCTTTCGGAATGCAATTTCGAGACACTTTTGTTTTTCGTGAAAATCTAAGGGCAACAGAATCTTGACTTTTAGGATGATACAGGGGACGGGTTTTTTGGTGAATTTTTACATTTCGTGTTAATTTTTAATTTTCTTTCCATCGGTGCTTTCAAAATGTAATTTCGAGACATTTTTGTTTTTCGTGAAAATCTAAGAGAGCAGAATCTATAATATTTTTTTATTTCTTTTCCGTCGGTGCTTTCAAAATGCAATTTCGAGACACTTTTGTTTTTTGTGAAAATCTAGGTGCAGCAGAATCTTGGCTTTTAGGATAATTCTTGAGATGAATTTTCAGGTGAATTTCTACATTTCGTGTTAATTTTTGATTTCTTATCCATTGGTGCTTTCGGAATACAATTCCAAGACACTTTTGTTTTTCGTGAAAATATAAGGGCAGCAGAATCTTGATTTTTAGGATGATCCAGGGGACGGGTTTTTTGGTGAATTTTTACATTTCGTGTTAATTTTTAATTTTTTTTCCATCGGTGCTTTCAAAATACAATTTCGAGACATTTTTGTTTTTTGTGAAAATCTGAGAGCAGAATCTTGGCTTTTAGGATGATTTTGGGGACAGATTTTCAGGTGAATTTTTACATTTTGTGATATTTTTTTTATTCATTTTCGTTGGTGTTTTCAAAATGCAATTTCGAGACACTTTTGTTTTAGAATCTTGGGTTTTAGGATGATCTTCGAGATGGATTTTTAGGTGAATTTTTGCATTTTAAGATAATTTTTTATTCCTTTTCCATTTGTGCTTTCGGAATGCAATTTTGAGACACTTTTGTTTTTCGTGAAAATCTAAGGACAACAGAATATTGGCTTTTAGATGATCCTCGAGATGGATTTTTAGGTGATTTTTTACATTTTGAGATAATTTTTTATTTCATTTTCATTTATGCTTTCAGAATGTAATTTTGAGACACTTTTGTTTTTCATGAAAATCTATGGACAGTAGAATATTGGCTTTTAGGATGATCCTGGGGACAGATTTTCAGTTGAATTTTAGCATTTCGTGTTAAGTTTTGATTTCCTTTCCATTAGTGATTTTAGAATGCAATTTCAAGACACTTTTGTTTTTCATGAAATTCTGAAGGCAACAGAATTTTGGCTTTTAGGATGATCTTGGGGGTGGATTTCCAGGTGAATTTTTGCATTTTGAGATAATTTTTTATTTCATTTTTCAGAATGCAAATTCGAGACACTTTTGTTTTTCGTAAAAATCTAAGGGCAGTTGAATCTTGGCTTTCGGGAGGATCTTGGGATAGATTTTCTGATGATTTTTTTGCCTTTTTTGATAATTTCAAAGTTTTATTTCATTGGTGTTTTCAGAATGTAATTTCGAGATAGTTCTTTTTTTTTTAAACATCTTGAGGCAGTATGATCTTTGTTTTCGGGACGATCATGGGGATGGGTTTTCAGGTGAGTTTTTGTCTTTCGTGATATTTCGAATTTCCTTTCTATTGGTGCTTTCAGAACACAATTTCGAGACAGTTTCATTTTTCGTGAAAATCTCAGTCTGTGGAATCCTTGTTTTCGTGACGATTACGGGGACGAATTTTCACGTGATTTTTTGCCTTTTATGATAATTTTGGATTTTCTTAACATTCGTGCTTTCAGAATGCAATTTTGAGATGCTTTCGTTTTTGTAAAATCTCAAGACAACCGAATCTTGGCTTTCAGGACTATCCTAGGATGGATTTTTAGGTGATTTTTTGTCTGTCGTGATAATTTCAAATTTCCTTTCCATTGGTGTTTTCAGAACACAATTTCGAGATAGTTTCATTTTTCATGAAAATATCATGGCAGCTGAATCTTGGTTTTCGTGGCGATTCTAGGTATGAATTTTCGGGTGATTTTTTTATCTCTTGTGATAATTTCGAATTTTCTTAACATTGGTGCTTTCAGAATGCAATTCCGAGATGCTTTCGTTTTTGTTAAATTCTCAGGGCAACATAATCTTTGCTTTCGGGACGATCTCGAGTCGGATTTTCAGGTGTTTTTACCTTTCGTGATAATTTGAGATTTATTTTCCAGTGAAACTTTCAGAACGCAATTGTGAGATGATTTTGTTTTTCGTGAAATCACGGCTGCAAAATCTTTATTTTCATGACGATCTCGGGGCATGATTTTTAGCTGATTTTTTGTTTTCGGTGGTAATCTCTGATTTTTTTTTTTTCCAATGAAACTTTTAGAACGAGATTCTCAGGCGGTTTCGTTTTTTAAAAGTCTTAGGGCAACAAAATCTTAACTTTCGTAATGATCTCGAGGCTGAATTTTCAAGTAATTTTTTGTTTTCCATGATAATCTCGAATTTCCTTTCCAATAAACATTCAGAACATGATTCTAAGAAAGCGGCTTTCACAAGGAAAAGGGTAAAGGAGGCGTTGGAACATGTTGCTCATTTGATGCTGATGGAGAAAATGAGAAAGAAAGAAGAGGTTTTTGACAGGGCCCAACGAAGTCACCCGGCCCGGGTTCGGTGGAGTTGGCAGCAATGGTGGTTATATCGCCCCTGCTGTGAAGATGGAGAGAGAGAACAATGTAAATGTTAATAGTAATACTAGTAGGAATGGGATTTCATGATCTGGGCTGGCCACTTCTTTTCTCTTACTGCTTTGAATTGATGTGGGTCATTTAGATTTCTTTTTTTGCTGGAAGTTTGAATTGCATTGCACTTGAAATTGATCACCTGGATGATGCAGGATTTGATAGTTCAATCACTGAATTTAATAATTGATTCAATTTTTTATGCTACTTCTTATGTAGGCGTGTGTTTTCTTTGGTACAATTTCAATCCATGGGCTGAAGAATATTATATGAAAATATTGGGCTCTGTATTACTAATGGGCCTGTTCTGACTCTATTGTTGGACTTAAGTTGGGCTTCACTCGGTAGATTAATTGGTTATAAACATTCTTGTGCACGTATGTATATATGCATTTGGGTTGGGTCAGGCTGGTGATGCAGGCCACATTCTATCCAATATATTTATGAATTATGATTCCATCTCAATTTTGAAAATAACAAACTATCCTCAAGAAAAAAAATAAAAGGTTTATTTCCCTACGTAAAATGAGGTATTTTTCATGATATAATCACTTACAATTGATATATTTACCTATATCATCATTGAGTATATTCAAACGTGTTACGACATGTAAATAAGCATGTCTCGATTTCCTCAAGAATTGCATATCCAATATATTTGATTAGATAATGAATAAGTTAAAAAATTATCACTAAAACTTGATCTATTTATTAATATTTTTATTAATAAAGATTACATATTGAGATGTGTTTAACTTTTTGAATTGAGAAAGTGTGAGTAATGCCTCAAATAAATACTTATAATTTTAAAGTATGATCAGATCATTTTCTTTCCTTTTTATTTTTATTTTTATATCAATAAAATTGCTCGTAATTTTGGTTATTTTACTAAGCCGAGTGAATTTGATGTTTCCATATGGCATTTGCCACCTTCTTTCTATTTAATTTTCTGACTATTTGCTGTCTCAAAACTGGCCGGAAAATAAGATCTAAAATATGTTACAGTTATTACAGCTAATACGTTTAATTAATATCAATGATGCAAGAATTCAACTAACTTCCTAAGGAAGAAACACTATTAATATATTATTAGTAAGCGAGATTAGGAAATTAAATTTCTATTAAAAATAAAAATGATCATTACTTAGATTAAACATATATTGCGTCATTAGGTCGTTAATGTCAAAGAGCAACAATAATTAAACAATTCAATGCAATAATTCAATTCCACAGACCTCTAATTGGGATTGCTTGTAAAATTTTACAAAAAAAAGTATTTATTTTATTTATAGAAAATTAAATGAAAAACCTTACCACTCACAAAGTACGGACAATATGCACTCTTTTGTCACACAATCAATTTTTTTTCGTAATATTAAATTTCTAAAATTACAAAGTATATTATGATTATCTCATCAAACAAGAAAATTCACATTCTTTTTTCAACGACCCCATTCTTTAGATCACTACCTAATTATATAATTTATTGCCGAATTAATGTCAATCTTATTCTGTCATTCTTTCTTATGACAGCCCAACTTTTCTCATTAAAAACACACACAAACACCCAAATTAAACTCAACGGTCAAGATTTGATGCTATAAGTTGACTTTGAAAATCATATATATATATATATATATATATATATATATATATATATATATATATTATCTTAATTAGTGGAATTTGTGATATTTATGCGACTGCTGGTTTCCGACTAATTTCACACGCAGCACACGTTCAAAGTCTTCTATATTACTGAATTTTTGTTCGAAAATTATGTGTAATTAGGCATCATTTGGTAAAAAAATGTGCATGAGTACAAAATATACTGTGATAATTTGAACATTTTTCATATCTAATTAGAATTTATGAGATTGTAAAACCTAACTGATTTTGATCTCAAAAAGAGTCTCAAGTAGATTGTGAACCGGTAATATCACATAACTATGACTATCATTATCATTGAAAAATAAAAATAAATAAATTAGTGGGCCCAAATTAACCTGGTTTTCTTGAGGTAGCTTCTCACGCAAAAGATTTTTAATTTTTTAGGTAGTTCATAGTTGAATCTCTAAACCCTGCTTTTATTTCCAAGCACTCATGGCAATGCACCAAACATGGACCAATATTGAGGCATTAAAGATTACTATTTAGAGTCACACTCACTAATTTAAGATAACACTTTAGTAAAGTCATGTTTATATTTTGAGATGTAATGCTTTCAATTACGATGCATTCAAATCGATAGATTTAAAATGAATGAATTTTTTAACGAATCATTCAAAACTGAGTGTATACGAGAAAACTTAAACATATTCGCACATTAATTTAGAAAAGAACCTTACATAATCAAAAACTTTCTTGTTGCCATGAAATTAGTTAACATTTTTTTCTAAATAGGGTTGGTATAGCTTGAATAGGTTGACCATAGTGGCAAGCTCACCAGGTGTCACATTTCATAAGCAAAACGTGATTGCTACCTCACCTACATACACCACTAAATTCCAATAAATGATAACTAAAATTCTATCCTATGAAAAATTAGCAACATTTTACGTACAAGAAATTAAATTCAAGAAAAAAATATTATGTAACATATAATAGTCACTGAGCCGGCAGCCAATAGCATTCCACCATTTTGTATAAAACGTTGACATTGAAAATTCAACACACTTTTGCGTGTAAAATTCTTGAAAATTTGTATAAAATATTTTCCCATCTTTCTCAACCTTTCACATCTCATTTCCACCTAACCTTTTATGCCTCCCCATGCAAATACAATTCCTCAAAACCATCCATATATATACCCCTCTCTTCTTCTTCTTCTTCAATAAAAGAGAGAAATATTTAAAAAAAAATAGATAATGGTTTCTTCTTCATCTCCATCCTCGAGAACCCTAAAAAGTTCGCGAAGAATGAATTTCTCCGTATTTTTTCTGGGTTTTCTTCTCATGAATACGTCGAATTCTTGCATTGCTGCGAGGACAGGAAGAATGATGATTGTCAAGGAAAAAGATGATGCTTCCACAATGGCTTTGAAATATTTTAAAGAAAAGGAAAAGTTGCGCTATGATGGGTTGTACTTTGCTAAGCTTCCGAAGGGTGTACCTATTCCTCCTTCTGGTCCATCCAAGAGGCATAATTCTTCACCTCTAAACTGAAAATGTTCAGAATTCTGTCAATTTTTTATTTTATTTTATATTTTTTAAAATTAATATTGATAGCTGCCCATAGTTGTATTGAGTGTATTTTATACAGGGTTTTGCATGATAGTGGCCTAACATGAAATGGTGTTAAGGCCTGGGTTTTGGTATTGTAATTACTGTACAGGAATATTTATTTATTTGTTATAAAAAGATTTTATATTTTAAAGATGGATGGAAATTGGTAATCGGAAAATACAAATATATAAAATTTATTATGTATATATACTGCAATTAATAATTAAGTTGGATTATTATATTGTTATAATATATTAATTAATGACCGCATTTCTTTACAATTGAATGAATTGGTTAATTTGTATTTCATCATTGTCATTTTCATAAGTTAATTCTATGTACGAGTTGCATTGAATATTTGGTCCATATTTACCAAATTAATACTTCTATCAATTTAGTTAGTTGAAGAGCTTTATTTTAGCAGATTAATAATTGTTGAAGCCCAACCTAGCTCGCACTCAAATTGGGTTATCATTCATTAATTATTTACCATATAAAACCCAACGTTAGCATCATCGCAACTATTATAAAATGATAATTTACAGTATTGAATTTCATTTTATTAATATATCTACGATGTGCATTATTGAATACATTATCACTGTACGAATGTCATATAGAGAAGAAATAGCCCACAATACTAATATAACATGTTCATCTATTTTTCTTTTACAGTATATATATACTTCATCTTCTGTTTTATATGCTATTTCAAAATAATTACAACACAAAAAAAGGTGTAAATGTTTTCATATATAATTATTTAACATATCATATGTATTAGAAATAACCAAAAAAAAAAAAAAGGATATATGGTTTCATGAACTTCTGTAGAAAGCTGATGTAGAATTGGAGATCCATTCTTTATTGGGCTTAGCAAGATTTTAAGCCCAGACAAGATCACTGCTCCCAAACTTTTTATTTTTGGGGCATAGCACATGGACAAGTTTTTTAATTTAAAAAAAAAAAAATTCAAACAAAAGCTGGATTATTCCATACCTATTCGTTTTTGGGCCTAACAAGATTAAAAACCCAGACAGGATGGGCCGCTCCCTTAGAGAAGCACGAACATCTTTTTCTTAAATTATTAAACATAGTTGTATATGTCTACAAAATAATCATAAGTGTAATAGAATAAATAATAGTCACATAAATGACAACAAAAAAAAAAAAAGGAAAGGTATATGTCTTATTTGTTTACTTCCCTTCGAGTTGAGGATTTCATCATTCATTTAACATGTAATGCACTCATGAATGTATGCGTGATTATATATTATATATAAATATATGCACTGACCAATAGATGTTTAATTGGGCCAATGTACATTTTTTTAAAACTTTGCATTTTGTATTGTCCCAATTTCTTAATTTAAGATACTTATTTTCTATTATAAAATTCTTTGAGTAATGTTCTTTTATTCATTTTTATACTTTAATTTATATTAATCTTCTTAGAGAGTTAATTTAGTGTACCAATGAATATCCTTTTTTTTTTTTTTTTTTAAATAAAGTTATTGAAGTAGTTATATGTTTAGTTAGTGTAAGTTATTAGTTGTTGTATCATTTTGAATGAATATTCTTGAATGCTTTCTAGACTGATCATAATGCTTCCTTATATTAAAGAAAAAGAATTCTCTATTATTTAAAGAGAATCATCATAATTGCTCAAAATTAAATGAAAGTGATGGCAGCCACATCTTTATTTTGAGATGTAGAGAATAAAAAAGGGAACAAAGAAAAGGTAAAGAAGTACGAGAGTAGGGTATGATATATATGTGTAAAGCAGAATTCAAAACTTTGTTGCATAAAAAGAATCAAAAGCTTTCATTTTTGTTTAAAAAAAAAAAAAAGGCAATATTGGACCGATAGAAGAAATAGGCAATCCCACTATATTCTTTAAATTATTCAATTTTTTGAACTTTATTTAATTGGATAAAATATATTATTTTTGTAAGGATATTTAGGAAAATTCGAATCTGAAAAAGCCAAATGTAATAATTTACATGGGTATGTGCAAAAAATAAAAAAGTTTAATGAACCAAATACAAAAACTTCAATAATTTAGAGGGTTAATATAATATAATTTTACCTAAAAAAGAAATCAAGACTTGACTAAAATAGTGTATCCAAAAGGACATATTTGCCATTGCTGCACCCAACAATCTCTGATACACATTCTCTGCCTTTCATTTTTATTACAAGACAATTTGTTTCAAGTTTCAGACACTGACTAATGAATTGTGACCATCAAACAGTAATGTGGTTGATTTTTGTTTATTTTTTTCAAAAACTTTTTTGGCTGATTTTTTTAATAGTCTTTCGTAATAACACATAATATATTTTCTCAAAATTTTCGGATCAAGAAAAAATAAATAAATAAATAAACCTCTGCAACTGCATTTGTTTCTATATTTTTGTCCCATTTTGAGGATCCGCACGCTTCATAATTTTAAATGAATTCTTGAATCTCGAAAATGCAGAATTTATAAATTTAAGAAAGAAAACCTGGACTGTTTCTTTGAGATCCGAATATTTTACACGATTTCCTCATACCAAAGAAGATTTTTTTTGTTCCACATTTCAAAAAAGTCATTTAATAAAAACTTAAATAAAATATAAGAAATTCTTTTTTACAAATTTCGGAATTATACATCATATGTATAGATTGGAACTTATAAGTTATTAGTCCCCCTTTTGAATGCTCTTCTTTTTAAGAGATAAAATTAGACTAAAGTGATATAAGTTGTCCCCTGACTTTCTTTTATTGTTCTAAAAACATGAAAGAATTTCATGAGATGATCATTCAATCATTCCGTTCTCAATCCCAACAAAAATTCATTGGCGGATAAAATTCAAATTCACACAAGGAAATCATTATATAGATGATCATTGAGGAAATTTACATTATTATGATGCAATTATATTCATGTCCAATGTCTAACTACAATGGTTACATACGAGATCTTTTATTTTAGAATCGGGTGGATTTGCACAAATTGTTGGATGGATTATTAAAAAAAACCAATTATATGCTAGCAATTGAACACATGATTGGCTTGATGAATGAGGGGCATGGCCCAAATCATGCCCAATCATCACAAATGATTCTTTTTCTTAGTCATTGTCTTAATCATGGTCTTATAATTTGTATTTGTCCACATACCTTGATTTCTTTATCTATATTGTCTTCATATTTAATGAAAAAACGAGATTAAGATTTATTCAAGACGTTTGATAAGACAGATCACATTGAATAAAACCTAAAAAAGCAGGCAAAAGAATTACTGCAATTAAATTGGCCATGGCTTTGATTGATAAGCAAAAACAGTAAAAAAGCCAACCTATTCACAAAATATACCATTCCCACCACACCATCTTTACCCTGTCATTTTACTATTTTACCCCCAACCCCTCACTAACCGGTAAATTTTCCCAATTCTGAAGAAAAGTTAAAACTCAAGACCCCAAACTAGATGAAGAATCTAATCCCCAATTTCTTAACCAGAAGCTAATTAACAATACTAATAAACCATTTCGGGCCTTGGAATTATGACCAAAAAGAAAAACCTCAGACTCTGAGCAAATAAATGCTGAGTTCGGGCCCTCCATTTCCATCTGGATTCATCATGTAGAAAGCTTCAGAATCTTTAGATCCCACAACTCTTTCAAATTTCGCTCTCATATACATCATTTCCCCATCAGATTCTGCCCCAGTTGCGGGCCCGGGCAGCACCCCTGCCCCCATGGAAATCGGGCCGATGGCGTTCAAGACCTTCCACTCTTCAAGCCCGCATTCTCTCTTCATAGCGTACCCACATTTCTTCCCATTGCAGTAGGTCCTCCAAACGGGCTCTTCCAGCAGCCTCAGCCCTTTCTTCTCAGTCTTCTTGTCGCATTCCAGGGCGATCCTGACCAGGCCCGAAGCCATTTCCCTGACAAGAATGCTTGTCGGGGTTGCTAGCTCGACAAGAAAGGCCGGGCCCAGCTTGAAATCCTCTTGGAAGGCGAAATGGACATGGCCGCGCCTGTGCCCGAAAAGGGTCCCCACAACCTTGGTCCCCAGGCCCGAAGAGAAGCGGGTTCGGGCCCTGCCAAGAGCCAGAGCTGAACGCAGCTTGGAAATGGCTAAAACTGAGAGCTTTTTTCTTGGGGCTTTTGCCGATGGGTTTGTGGAGAGTGGTTGCTGCTGCATTGGGAAAACCTTAACCTCTCTCTCTTCTGTTTTGACTTTTTCTCTCTCTTCAGACTTGGAGGAAGAAGAAGAAGAGCTGAGTTTCAAGATTTGTTCCAGGGTTTCTTCTTCTTCTTCTTCTTCGAACTTCTTTTTCCAGTTGAAGTACCTCCTGGAAAATGAGAAGGAATCCTGGGGGTTCTTGGCCATGATTGTCTTCATTTGGCAGCAAAATTAAAGGGATTAAAGCAAGAAAACAAAGGGAACAAGACTGCTTTTTTTTTTTTTTTTTTGTCTTGAAAGATGGCTAGAGTAATGTGTGAAAAAGAAAAAGAAGTAAACAAAAGTTAAAGAGGGAAGATTTCTTCTGATTTCTTGATCCAATTCCTAGTTATATATTGTATCTTTTTTTTCTATTTTTCTATATGTATTGATTTTATTCTTAGCTTCTTTTTGTCAGGACAATGGCAGAGAGAGAATCCTGACAAAAGAAGGTAAGCAGCCCCACCAAACAGAATCAAGAAAATATGGGGATTTAAGACAACAAAACACACTCAGTGTTGAAAAAAACACACACTTCACACAGTTGCAGAGAGACAGAGACAACAACATTATTCACAAAGCAAAGTGAAAATTAGTGTTTAATATATACTCATCACTCACACACTCTATCTCTTTCTCTCTCTTGAAATTGTGAAGAGAGAGAGTGGGACACAGAGTTGCATTGGAAACAGTTAAGGATAGGTAAAATTACACCAACACTGCACCCACTTTGGACCACTCAATCTCCCAAAAACACACCCATATTTAATGTTATTGCACTATTATTCATGAGAACCACCATTACCAACACCACCACCACCACATTTTGCCTTTCTTTGGACCTTCTCTTTAAATCAACTTGGAGTTAAATTACAATTTACCACTTTTTAAACTTTTTTTTACTGCTCTTTCCTTGTGTTCTCTGCATAAGGCAAAAATGTTGTTACAATCAAAATGAAGGAATCTTAGTTACTTGTTTTGAGACAATAAACCTTTTATCTCCCAAGAATTTGTGTGCTATTTAGAGCGGCTGATAATAAAATAAGTAATAATTTGATCTAAATAGAGTTAAGATTGTCATATTATAAAATGAAGCAAATGAACAAATATTTATGAGGTGGTAAACATGAACTGTTATCAATTAATAATGGAATATTTAAATGCCAAATTATGAACTTATTTTTGATTTAGTCATATGATATGAACTGTAATGATGGGTTCAAAGTTTTATGGATCAACTAATCATGATCTGTAGCTAACTACTAGACTAAAACTAGGTAACTTTAGTTACCCTAAACAAGACTATATGGATGATGAGTCAGATTCCAGGTTTAAATCAGTCACTAGATTTAGTTTAAGGAATTTCTAGAACAGTCTTAGAACCGTAAAGTGCATAATACATTAATACTTATTTGAAAAAAAAAAAAAAAAAAGTTTAAAGTAATTTTGTCCATGATGGGCCCAGTTGCAAGTTTAAAAGAAGGCCGTCTATGAGTAACGGGCCTCATTGTAATGAATATCTCATAGGGTTTAAACAAGTGGTCCAGTAGTAAAGCCCAACTGTTTTGATCTGCATTGATTAATCATTAAATTTTATCGAAACTGACATCTGAGGTTTAAGAATTTGAACTAAATAAACATCAGCCATATTTTTTTTGGTTTTCCATATATATACTGACCATGTTTCTTCTGGGAATTGCATAAGTGGATATCAAACTATGGCATTCCTATCAAATTGAATAATAAATTTTAATCTGTATTTAGTTACTATTATTTAAATTCAATCTCGAATATTTGCATGCTGCAATAGAGATTATACTCAATTACCTAACCACCGAAACCTTTTTAAGCATTATTTATAAAAAAATATTATTTCCATATCCACCGTATGTATGTTTTAAAATGTCTACTGTTGATGTGTCAATATCTCACCTCTTTAAATATTATGATTTGAATTTAATGATTATATTGGATTTTTAATATATCAACCATGGTAAAGTAACAATCCTCTTATATATAAATCTTAGAATAAGTTAATGAGTCTGTCAAGCCATCAACCACATGGAAATTAAAATTACGACTTGGGAGTACATTGATAGCTCGACAATATTGATTAAACTACGACGATTTGAATAAAAATATATGTTGTTGACTTCTTTTAGAACATTGATTTGGATTTTGGGCTTACAAATTAAGAATAAATCTATCATCATGATTTGATGATGATTATAAAAAAGAACTCAAAATGGATAGTAAGAGATTAGAAATGTATTCAAGAGAGAGAGACGTCAAACCACAACTTGTTCGATTCTGACCTAATTAGGATATTCTGAAAACAACAATCTAAGTACTATCATTTAATAAATCTAACCATTTTGCATTAACTATATACGACTTCCATCTATATATCATATAATAATATGATAAATGAAGAAATAATCTTACCCACCCAATGACTGATGAGAAGGCCAAGTTATCTAGAGTTAATGATGAAAATATAGGTTTTGATGGAAATGTGGGAATGTTAATTTTACAAATATTGGTATCGGTGGAAATATTTGTACTATTATTAATCAATATTTCGCTATATTCCATTGATATTTATCGATATTACTCTAATATTCCACCTATGCTTCTCAAATATTCCACCGATACTTATCGATATTTTTCCTATATTTCATTAATTTTCCTTCAATTTATATGATGAAGTCATCGATATTGAAATCGATACCGATATTTATTGATATTTTATTGATATTTTAACAAAAATTTTCGTTTCTATGCGTGCCGGTTTGTGAAATATGAAAATATCGGAGATATATTGTAACAACTCATATTTTTCCAATATTTCACCAATTTTCCATCAATTTATACCATAAAGCCATCGATATTGAAATTGATACGATATTTTAACAAATTTCTCATTTCTATATCTGGATAGGTAAAATATGATGATATCGGAGATATATCATAACAATTCATTTTTATAGCAATCACATAAAAAATAAAAATATTGAAAAAATATAATGTAATGATATTTCAGGATACTTGCATTCTATTTGTGGAGAAGAATGCTTGAGTCCATCTATCTTGCAGTTTACCTTTTCTGGTATAATTATATTACACAAGAATGAGGTTTATTTAATACACACATTTGAATAGTAGTTATATATTCTTTTATTTAAAAAAAAAAAAGAAAAAAAGATTCTAGATATAGAATCGATCTGGGCGGTTTTGAGATGAATGCACAAAGAAATCAAAACATTGAAGATACATTCATACCAATTATTAGCATCACTCTAGCACATATAAACTCACTAACTATAAAATAAATCACCTCAAGAAACCAAACAAATCAAACTCATCTCTACACATAAACAACATAAACTATATACTCCAAAACCCCATAATTTTCAACAGCATCATAAGAAACAGTGTTGGAGATGGAAAACCCTCGGGCCATCCGAAAAACTCCGGTCCCACCAACCACCGGCAGCTCCCGGTCCGTCGAGCCGATCGGATTCCGGCCCAATATGCAGAGGCTACTCCCATTGTACTTGCCTGCGGTGAACACAAAGTTCAAGTTCATTGCAAGTGCTGCTACATTCAAGTCTGCGAACGTGATCAGCCCTTGGGCCCGGCCCACTTTCTCCGAATTCCGATCGGGCCTGGCCGTGATCAGGTCATCCAAAACCCTAACCTGCCCAAAAGAGGTAGCCGAGCCGTTAGTGATCTCGGCCCGAGCCACCTCCCAAACGGTGGCGTTTGGCTCACCTAACGCGTCCTGAATGTAGAAACGGAGTTTTGCTGTTTTTTCTTTACGTTGAGAAATGTTTTTGAACCAGTTTTCTGCATCTTTTCTGGAAAGAGCATATGTGTTTGCAATGAGCAATGAGGAAATGATCATAAATATTATGAGTATTTTTTCCATTTTTTGTTTTTCTCAAGAATTTGAGCTGAATATTGTATGTATGTAGTTTAGATGGATGGATATATATAGGCAGTTTTGATTGGAAAATATGGATATTTAATTTAGAAGAATTCAAAGATGTGCAAATTGCATTTGGCCTGCGGAATTTTATATAGTTGCATGTATTAGAATAACTTGGTTTTGTAATTATTCAACAATTTATTAGCGAGGCAGACATTTGTAAACCACTAGTAAGGGTAAAGTCTACTTCAATGGTGAAACAGTCAATTTATTCAAATGGATATTACAAAGGTTGAATATTTCAATTCTATTACTTAGCAGACACTGACAAGATCTTGTCCAATATATATTTTCTTATTTTTGGTTACATTCAACATTCTATTTTATATTGCATTAATTGACTTTAATATATGATAAGTGTACGCAAATCAGTAATACGTATGTTGATTATTATCAGATGAAACAGAAGATGCAATAGGGTGTCTCATAAGCTGTCTAAATTATATTTTCTATTCCACAGTTTAGTATTTAAAATAGAAGTTTATTTTTCAGATTAAAAACTTTTTATCTAATAAGTTGTTAACATTTCGCGTTAGATTTTTTCTATGCAGTAGACGTATTTTTTGTCATATGATACTTTTCTCTGGGAAGTTGGGGCCCATATTGGGAGCACTTGGATCAGATACACTTTGACTTATAATTTTGATTACGATCCAAATTCTAGAAGCTTGGTGTAATATTTCAATGGATCGATCCGAGTAGGTAATATTAACGTATTAATGCTTACAGACTTGTACAGAAATAAATAAGTGTACACTACACATTAATGTAGTAATATTGAATTAGGGTATGAAATCAATCATGCATATGCATATATTGTGATAATCTATCTATTGTGAACAAATTTTAGTTAACTCGTACTGTTGATATATGAATATCAATTTTTTGTGATTGTATGATTAATGTATAACACGTTAACAATGAATATATAAAAATATGGGTCTAATAGAGACGTGTATAAGATTTACAATATGTATTAAGGCTGGCCAATTATAAAATTAAATAAAAATGCAAGGAAGAATCCAAACCGCTCCAAATTCCAATTAAGGTCGTACCAATTATAAAATTAAATAAAATTGCAAGGAAGAATTCAAACTTCTCCAAATTTCAATAGGACAATATATTTCCAAGAAATTAGTAAGAGTACAAAATCTATGTCGGCCCATTAAAACTGGGCGGTGAACCTGTCCACTTAGCTAGCCGGGCCCAATAGGCAGCTTTAAGTCAAGTCAGGAAAATGCAAAAATATGTCAGTAACCCAACTAATCTTTATGTAAGCTAAAGTTTGTTCAATGATATTCGTTTTGTTCAAATTTGATCGTATTCGTTTTATCAACTCTTAAATATGATACTAATAATTTGGTATTTAAATTTAAAATTTTACACTTTTACCTATAGGAAATATCTAACTTTGTTACATTTTACATAAAGCTGTCAATATTGGTCGTCAAGAATGATAAATAGACTCACAACTCACCATAACCTATCATTTGGTGGGACGGGACAAGCTATTTATAAGCAGGCTCAAATCTCGACCAAACTCAATCTATTAGTGGGTCACGGATTAGGTGAGCCAATCCACCGATTTTTTATTTTTATTTTTTAAGGAAAAGAGTATATATGTAATATATATACATTTATTATGCTATATATGCATTCAATTACATATAATATACAAAAATAATTTTTTAAAAATAGTATTTTCACTAAAAAAATTTAATTCTTATAAATAAATGACTCGTACCAATATTTTTATAAATCAATATTTACATTAGGAAAAAATTTCATCATTATTATTTTTTGGCATTTATAATTTCAATGAAAAAACAATAGAGGCAACCAACCCATGGACTAATTAATCCATCAAAAATTCAGTCCATCACGATCCAAACCGACTCAAATTTGCTTTCTTGTTAGACTATAATTACTCAACTCAACCCATTACCCATTATTTTAGTGTGTGATAAAATGAGCCAGCCTAACAAACTTAACTTGAAAGCTCTATTGTTTATATTTTATAATATATATATATATATATATATGTATATTTCAAATAATATGTCACCATATTTTATTCAATACAACACAAAAATTATAAGAAAAATACAATAAAATCATATCCCTTCATCCCAAAATAAATGCCGTTAAAGCAAACAAAAATTTATCTCGAAATAAATGTTGTTTTAGAATTTCAAAACACATTTATCAAAAATACATTTATTTGCTCATATCAAATTAAAGAATAAAAAAAAATTGTTAAGATGAAGATAAAAAGCTCTTATAATAATTATACTTAAATATAAAAAAATCAATTTTTATATCATTTTTCTTAATTTAAGTGAGGACACCTATAACAACATTTGTTATGTATCGAAAGTAGTATCAAGTTTGAATGTTGGTACTCAATCGTAAAACATGTGAAAAGGGAGAGTTGACATAAAAAATCACCATAAATTTCTTTTAACCAACCCACTAACTTGGGAAATGGGAAATAATGATGTTCATAAATTGGTGATTAAAAGTTAATTAAGGCAGTGAATGAGTAATGTAAACACATAGGGGCGAATAGAAAGAGAAGATTAAAAATCCTTACAAGCAAGCAAGAAACAGGACATAAACTTAATCAATCCTTAGGAAAAGGACTAAACCCACTGAGAGCCATGGCTTCCAAGGGTCCAAACAGAGGTCGTGGCAGATCATCCCAGTCGTACCAATCCCAACCCTCACACTTGTCGGGCTCAGGATTCTGAGGAAGCTGCCCGGGGTCAGCCAGAACTGCCCGCATAAATACGGCCACAACATGCAGAGGTTTATCCACCCTCGAAACAACGTTGTTGCTCACTGTTACATACTCTATCTTATCAATCTCCAACCCTGTCTCCTCCTTCACCTCTCTCATCGCACACTCCTCAAAGCTTTCCCCTGAAATCATCATCTATTTAATTACACCACACTTTTTTTTAAATCAAGATATACAGTTAGTAATAAGCCTCACCGAATTCCAGGTGGCCGCCGGGCAGGGCGAAGGTGTCGCGCCCCACGGCGGAGCGCCGCCGCCCCAAAAGCACTTTGTTTGCTTTGAGAAGAAAAACCACCACCGCTACTTTTGGCCTTGCTTTCTCCATTTCCGACCTTTTTCCTTGTTCTTCTAAAAGTAATAATAACATTCACCACTTTATAGTATTAATAAATAGCCAAATTGTTATTTGTTTATATATTTGGGTATGACTTTACTATTGAAAGTTTAATTAATGTTCTGTAATAATTAATGATCATTGTGTCAGTATATATCTTCTCTGTTGGTGACTGACCTGGTGCAAGTGATAATTTTAAAGAATACTATCCTTTTATAAATTATAGTATTTTTTTGCGACAGGTATGTAAAATGAGTTGTTATTGTATTGTAACTAGGAAGAATTCCCGCCAAAAAGTAGGATTTTTTTCCCCGCTGTCGTTTGTGGATTAAATAAAATTAAAATATATATCATTTATTAATTCGTTCAATTAAAAGTATCTACTTTCCTTGTTGCATAGTACTATATATCCTTTATCAAGAATATTAGAATATAATACAATTATCCTTAATTTGTTCCCTTCTTTTTTCCAAAATTAGGTGCCTTGTGTTCATAAATTATTGATTTTTTTAAATTTGAATAAAGTATGTATATAAAAAAGGGCCGTTTTTGATAAATTAATTAGTCTTCATTGTGAATTATATTACAATAATACAGAGTCAAAGTGAATATTTTTGACATGAATAACAATTATTATAACTAGATCCAGAAACCAGAAATGTAACTTTTTGTTGATTAAGTCGAATTGGATGAAATAATCACGATTACCATCAAGATAATATCGTAGCAAAATCCATTTTTCCTAAAATAAAATAGAATCCATCCATATATATAATTTCAATTTTCAAGTGATGTACGTGTGAATGTATCTCTCAGCAAAAAACCTACCCTCCAATTTAACTGATTCAAAATCCTAAGAAGATTTTGTCATTATATCTTGCATAGAATTTTTTTTAATTTCTTATGTAGTAAGTTTAAATTGTTTTCGTACTTCTCTTTCAATAAAAAAAATTATTATTGTTTCACAAAAATTTATAAGAAATTCTCTCACAAATATATAAACAAAGCTCTACGTCTACCGCCCGCAACTTATACTCATGTTTTTTTGACAAATCAATAATTGTGAGTTGACCACCGGTTCCATTCCAAAGATTGATTACGTGAGAATATATTTCAAAAGTCATATTCTCTTAATTTGTTTATTTTTATAAAAATAAGTTGTACTGATGCATGCATTTTCCAAATCATGGTAATTATATTATGAATGACAATATATATACTCTTCTCACTTGTTATGCAATAAATGGACAGCCACTTCATCTAAGTTCAGAAAATAGATACTTTGAAAATGAAAATGAAGGATTCTCCAAAAAATAAAGAATTTTGCTTCTCCAACAATACTTTAGATGAAGGATGGAGGATAGAGGATGAATTGTGATCCTTCAAATTTGAAGGATGAAGATGGAGGATGGAGGATGGATTTTTGATTTATTTTTAATTGTTAAATCATTTCTCCTCATTTATAAAAATACCAAAGTGAATAATATAATTTCATTTCATTAGTTAATTTTCTTTGTCTTTTTTTTTTTTTTTGTAATTTTATTTTATTAGT
This sequence comes from Scutellaria galericulata, assembly GCA_946896805.1. Lineage (NCBI taxonomy): Eukaryota > Viridiplantae > Streptophyta > Magnoliopsida > Lamiales > Lamiaceae > Scutellaria > Scutellaria galericulata. Next base: position 26,674,193 of record OX335784.1, on the reverse strand, counting down.
TAATTTTGAATGCCTTTTTTTTCATGTTGATTTTTTTAAATTAGTATTTGGACCTTAAATTACGAGATAATGACCCACACAAAATAAATATTACATAATTTGAAAATGAAAGATTACAATAAAACCAAACATCCAACACATTACAACATAGATGAAAACATAAATAAAATACCCCTACAGGCTACAATTAAAACAAGTTAAATGAAATTAAGTAAAACGAGAAATATAAATTGACAATTGAAACATGTTAGTACGGAGGAAAGTCGGAACCAGATGGGGAAGTTCCATTGAAGAACCGACCAAATTCACCGGAACTCCCATCAGCTTCATCTCTTGCTGCTCGTTTCTGGAAAATCTTTCGTTGCTCCTCAATCAAATTAAAGATAAGTCGGCTCACTATGCGCTTTGAGATGCTCTTATCGACCATCTCTGGGAAGAGTTTTCCAACTTGGAGTATTAGATTTCTTAATTCATTATGTTATTGTTTTTTAGATTTTTTGTAATTGTTGTGGTTGTTCTAATTTATCCGTACGCGTATCTTAAAATATTTTGTATGTCTCGCAATTTAATTTCAAATAAATAAAATTACTTTGAAAAAAATATCTTAGTATCAATTAATTGATTCGTGTATACTAATTTTATAATTTAATAATATATTACATAAATCTTTAATTATTTAAATTCTTTAATTTCACAAAAACAATTAAAAATAAATATTTTAATGATATAGAGTATTTATTGTTGGAGAAGATTTGTGATATAGAGTACTCCATACTCTATAATGGAGGATAGAGTACTCTATAATAAAGAATGTTGTTGGAGATGCCCTAATTGGACCCCCAAAACATTTATAGCTTGTTTTTTTTTTTTTTTTTTTTTTAAATTCAGGAACCCTAACTAGCTAGACACATAGCTATCCTTGAAGGCATTGCCTACCACGTGGTCTTCATTTACAATTCTTTCTTGTCAATCATTTCTTACTTTATATAGCATATATCATCTTCAAAAGTTGTGTAGATCTCACTCTCTCTCATATGCTCTCTCTCTAGTCTTGATCCTTGAGCATAATAATAGTTTCGTTATCTATACTTTAAATGAATCGGGAATAACATATTTTATGCATCTATAATTTCGTTAATATTATAATTGGAGTTATTTTGAGAAAAAAGCAAACAAGTGTTTTATTTATTTATTTATTTAGAGTTACGATAAATGTATGAAACGAAGAATAAATTATGTGTGCATATTAATAATGTCTACGGCATGATCACGAGAGTCTCTATCAAATAAAAGTATCCTTTTGAAATTCGACAATAGACAAAATCCAATTGGCCACTCATAGTAGTGGAAGATTTGAACACGAGACTACAAATTTATCGATAAAATTAAGGTAAGCACGAAGAACATGCCTTGAAATAATTCATATGCAATACGTAAAATATCAAAAATTTGGAGGCTAATTAATTAAGTGGAAAAGGCAATTACGACCATAAATGTTCGTGTGCTTTTACCAAAGTTTTAACCCCACATGTTTCCTTAAATAGTGCTACCTCAACTATTTTGGTTTCGTGTACGTTCCATTTTATTTAATTTGTTCGATCAATTCGATGTTGCTATGTTGTTTCCGGATTAGAGTTTGCTAATATATCATGGATCATTCAAATATATTTCTCAATTTACATTCCATCTGATTAATTAGGGGATTGAGGAATTTTCCATCTATTCCTAACTTTTCAAAAATATTTGCTAACTTGAGCCCATATATATTGGAGAGGTGGTGCATTTCACCACCATTTCGATATTTTAATTAATATTTTAGGGTAAAATCGATCATTAATTAAATCGAATTTGGGACAAAATGTGACTTATCCTTTTTCTAATCACAAAAACTTCTGTGCACCAGTTGTACAGAAGTGAAATTCGTACAATTCATATATTTGTGCTATAAATGTAGTACCTTTATGTACAAATATCCGTATCTTTTAAAATGGACATGCATAAATGTATTATATTTATAACATAAAAGTACTACATTTATAACATAAATATATGGATTGCACGGTGCAACTGATGCACAGAAATGTTACTCTTTTCTAATATTTAAACCCCCCACCCTCGATTTTTGAGTTGGATTGGCTCAGTTTGTCTCATTAGTTGATACTACCGATTTATTATTCTATTACTTTAGTGGAACCTAGATTTACGACACTAGATATGAAATTAAATATACATATATCTTATAAAATAAGTCAACGTTTTGAATTTTAATTAGTTAAGTAGTTATTGTTTACTTGTTTAGTTTAACTATGTGCAATATAAGTTAAATAGTTGATAATATTTCGAGGTTATCAACTGACACATGCTATTATTTAGCTATTAATTATTTTGCAGACTACTATCCACTCGTAACCATGTCACTAGTATTATATACAAAATCTCTACTTTATAGAGAGAAGTGTGTGTATATATATATCCACTACTTATTTATTTAATTGAAAGTTCTGTACCTGAAGATCCATTAATGAGTTCTTTCGGTTAATTTTTTTTAAAGTCAAATTACCTTTAAATGTTTGATATATATATATATATATATATATATATATATATATATGTATGTATAAGAATAAACTTTACCGAATTGAATTTAATTACCACCATATATTTATGAAACAAGAGTAGAAAATCTGAATTGATAAACAATGAAGATAAAAAATGGTGACTGTAGTTATGATATAAAGCAAATTGTCCATACAAAGCAAAAAAAAAAAGTGATAAAAAGTTGCGACTCTAAAATATAAAGAAAATAATTGTACACACAAAAAACAGAAGAAAAATGATGATGATAAAGGTAAAATGAAAAGGATGAATTACTCATAAGGGAGAAAATGAAAGATCCGGATAAAGATATACAAAAATTTATATAAACTCGTTTTATGATTGTAGTTCTTAAGTATACTATCCACAAATTAAATCTATTTTACAAAGATAATATGAGTTATGAATTGTTGGTCAATATAACTAAATTAAAATTTTGAAAAGGTTTTATTGATAAACATTTTTGAACAATAATTTCTTGATTATAACTACCTTTAATTCTAACACCAATTTCATTATTTTTACTTTCCCATAGAAATATTGCATTAAGAACGTTTCCAAGTTCCAACAATGTGCTGAAATTTTAACATGGATTTCCATTAAATAGGTGCCGAGTACTTTTAATTTATTATAGTATATTTATTAGTACTTTTTTTATATTAATTATAACAAATTATATAATATGCAAACATTTAATTACAAAATAAATATAGGACTCAAATACAATATCTTTTTTTATGTATTTAATCTTCTAAAAAACAAAAAAAAAACAAAATCAAAAACATTAATCTACATGGTGACACGACTTGTCAGGTGAAAGTGAAACTTATCCCAATTTATTCAAAATCTTTTATTTCGTCAACAGCTTACGTTGTATCTGTGGCTAAATCTTAACTACATAAAGAAGTGAACTGTTCTAGGATGCCCATGCATAAACTTTGATCACTTTATTTAGATATTTTTAGTTTGAATTTTATTTATTATAAAAATTATACTCCATCCGCCCCAGCTGAACTTGCCTACTTGTCATTTCGATTTGTCTCAACTGAACTTGTCAGCCCATAAATGACAAATTTTTTTTTACATTAATATCCTTATATTTCAACATTATTACAAAAATGTCATCCAAAAGTGCATATGATTTGATTTGATGTGCATATTATCACAAAAATGTCATCAAAAAATACATATCCACTTGAGTCAACTGCATTTTCTTAACATTCGTGTCCGGTCATCATAGACAAGTTGAGCCGGGACGGAGGGATTATTATATATGACATTACAAGCAGTGCAACAGAAGCCTAGTACTCTATTGAAACTTATATTTTACTTTAAGAACATTGTCTTATAATTGTCAAATTAGTACTGACAAATATTAAAAGTTATAACAGTAGTTTAATTTAGCACTACAAAAATATGATAATTAAAGACAACACTCAAAATACCACATTTCTATGTTTAATGCTAATGCCACGTGATGCCCAAAGTTCATTTAATTAGAACCATTTTTTGGGCCAGTATAAAGTTTTTTAGGTCGTTTGTAATTTGATATTAATTCGTCTTACTCTCCCATGACTCTCTAAGGTCTTATTTTGATTTGTCGAACAACCATTTAATGAAAGAATCTGAATTTAATAAAAAGTATTATAAAAGTAATAAAATTCAATGTATATAATTAATATAATCATGAAATGTCATTCATATTCAAATGATAACGCATCTAATGGCAGAATTTAAATTAAGGATATTCTTTAAACCACTATTTCTTAATAGACACTCTTTTAAAAACGGGTGGCAGAATCTCAATATTTAAAAAATTCGAACATTAATGATTCATTTTGATTTAATAATAAAATGTAATGAATTTGAGTGTATGACAATTTTATTTTAAGTTAACATTCTTAAATTCATTGTACACATATATAGGGAACATCGATCGAACTAGCTAGTTATTTCCACCTAAATAATTTTGAAAGAAATAACTCAAAAAATTCCAAAAATTTGACATCCACCTGACTAGTATCTATTTGATAAGGTTGATCCGGTATACGTCAATCACCAACCAGGAGTAACCTCATGATCCCATTAACAAAATAAATAATTTTTTAAATAAATATAGAATCAAACTTAAATAATAACAATAATAAAAGACACTTTAATTTGATTTTGACACCACCTTCATCAATATAGCCTCTTTTATATATTACACGTTACGATGTATGGCACTAACTTTTCCCTTTGGAATGAGAATTTGCCACATATAAAGGCTATTTGGAATCAGCACTTGAACTTTATTGACGAGACAATATTTAGATATAGCCCCCTTTATTTTATTTTATTTATACAAAATTCTCACTTTTTTCTTTTTATTTTTCTTAATTGGTCGATGTTAAATAATATTTGTACATAAATAGAGAAAAGAAATATATTCCAGCACATACTAAAAACAGAAGGAATAAATTAAAGACAGATATAATATTAGAAAATAAATATTGTCCTGAAAAAATTGGATCATGTTCGAATTCTGCATTCGTAATTGTAACAAGTGGTCGATCCTGGATTGTTTTAATTTGCATTATTATTGGTTTTAATTAATGGGAATCTTTTTAGTGTTATCACTATTTAGAACAATTAAGTTCACGTATATTGGACTCTTCATGCTTCACCACGTAATAAAAGTGTCGGATTATTACATTTTACTCCAATAATTTCGTGGAAATTAATGTCAATTTGCAATTTGTAACACAGTTCTTCACTTTTGACCTTTTCCTAATTAATTGCAGCTAGCACCCTCATTTCGCCACGTTAGATAAGATAGGTCATTTTGCATGTTTATTGCAATATTGTAGACATGGAAACAATTTAACTTGGTACTGAATATTCGATCAAAAGGAGACGGGTCCCTTTAATTTTAAAACACATATATCATTCACTAGCTATAGAACCTTTTTTTATAAATATAATTGATAAAATTCATCCCATAAAAAAGAAAATTAATGGAAATTTTTTTTCAAGTAAACTAAGTTACTAAATTATAGCAATTTTGAAGGGTCTGAAATGTGATTCTCGAATCAATGAGACGTAGGTTTCCAACTGGATATATATATATATATATATATATATATATATATATATATATATATATATATATAAAGGGTGAAAAAATACTTTAAGGTTTAATGACTTCATGAACAATTAATAATGGCTTGTGGTTTGCACCTATTTCATATATGTCACTGCACAATCTATTTCCCGTGCATTATTTTTCACTTTAAAGCTCAGACAATCCTTTTTTCTTACATGTGATCTTTAATACCTTTATATAAACCACAATCTCATTCAGCTTCTCCATCACTTCCATTTCTCCACTATTTTCTCTCTTTTAATTTCCAACTACTTCATCTTGTCTTCTTTCTTTCTTTCTGTTATATCCACAAGAATGATGCCTCCTGAGCAAGAAAACAGCAGTGTTCATAACCATGGATCTGATCAGAAACCTAATTCTGTCCAAATTGAACTTCCTGTTTCAACCAGCAATGTCAGCCCATGTCCTGATCATCAACAGCCTCAAACCGATCATTCCACTCTTGTCCGATTCTCCGTTCTTCACCAATCCTTGCACCCTGTCACTCTCCAGGTAATCAAAGCATTGGAACTGTTTAAGTTTCTATCTGTTACAGAGTTTAGGTTCATTTCAATTTTGGTACTGTATGTAAGACATTTTCTATTTTTCGACAATCAAGTATTTGCTTTTCAATTTTCGTCCTCTATGTTATAATTTTTCCAATTTCAATCAAATTTTAGTTGAAATTTTCAAAATAGCTGACGTGATAGATTCCCACGACAACGTCAGTGATTTTGAAAATTCCGATCAAAATTAGAGTAAAATTGGAAAAAATTAAAATATAAATGAAAATTGTCTTACATATGGAACTAAGTTAAATTGAAATTACCTCTAGAGTTTATATATTTTGACATTAATTTAATTATATTTTTTCAGTTTGAGGATGTTTCATACACAATCAAGTTACAAAACAGTGGAGGTGGAAACTGTTGTTGTTCATCGTCTAAACCTAAGCTATCACGAACCATAGTCAACAGTGTGAGTGGAACTGTCCGGCCCGGAGAGCTTCTGGCGATGCTCGGCCCGTCAGGCAGCGGAAAGACGACTCTTCTGACAGCTCTCGCCGGAAGGCTGCCGGGAAAAATCTCCGGCACGATCAGGTACAATGGACAGGCCTTTTCGGGCCCCATGAAGCGAAAAACGGGCTTCGTGACCCAAGACGACGTGCTCTACCCCCACCTAACCGTGCTCGAAACCCTAACCTACGCCGCCTTGCTGAAACTGCCGAGCTCACTGACAAAGACCGAGAAAGCGGAGCAAGCAGAGCTGATTATAATGGAGCTCGGGCTGACGAGGTGCAGGAACAGCGTAATCGGGGGCCCGTTATTAAGGGGAATATCAGGCGGGGAGAGAAAACGGGTGAGTATTGGACAGGAAATGCTGGTGAATCCCAGCGTTTTGCTGGTGGATGAGCCCACGTCGGGGCTCGACTCGACCACCGCGCAGAGGATCGTGTCGACACTCCGGTGGCTGGCGCGTGGCGGCAGGACGGTGGTGACGACGATTCATCAGCCGTCGAGTAGGTTGTTCTGGATGTTTGATAAGGTGATAGTGTTGTCTGATGGTTGCCCTATATATGGTGGGACTGCAAATGGAGTCATGGATTATTTTGCTTCTATTGGTTATGAGCCTGGCTTTAACTTCGAGAATCCTGCTGATTTTCTTCTTGATCTTGCAAATGGTATGTATGATCAGTTTGATTTCTTGCACAATATTATTGCCTGTTTCCAATTTGCATTTTATGTTATACTTGATTTATTCATTTTGTTTATCAGTTTATGCATACGTTTTTCTTCAATTATTGATTATATCCAAGGGATAATAAGTTGGTTTGAATACATGAGATAAACTATCCACTCATCCCGATAGATAGCCATATAGTAATACAACAACGGTCCTTTGTATATTATGGGCTCACATTTTTCATGCAAACAAATTAATCTTGTTGATATGGTATATTATCAAGCCTAATAAGAGCAGAGAATTGGATTTTTATTTATTTATTATGGATTTCTATGTATACGATACAATATATATATATATATATATATATATATATATATGTAACCTGACCTGATTAATTCTTTTACCCATATATCATAAGGTAGTAAAGTTTTGAAGAAGTGGAATGACAAATTATTGATTTAAATTAATTTTTTTTGTATATAGTTAACACTGATATCCCTTGCTTTTGGTTTTTCTCGTGTAATTAATTCTTCGAACTTATGATATAATGTGGAGGTCTGAAATTTATATGATTACGTTGGTACATGATAGGGTGGTGTGACTTAATTTTCAATTATAAGGATTAGTTGTAAACTGTAAGTTGATTGATTCTGGTTGTACATAATGAGATGCCAAGGTTTAAATTATGGCTTGGATAGGAAAGGTAAAAATGTTAAAATTTGGTTAAAAGAGTGAAATATTATGTTATGTGTCAACAAAACTTTTTTCCACAAATGTAGTGGGCAGAAATGAGAGTGACTCCAAAAGAAAAGATATTGTTTTTCTAAATCAAGAAAAAAAAAGTTGAAATTATATATGATTTATACTTTTGGTTGGGGCAAGGATAACCTTTAATTTGATTCTATCCTTACATTCATAATAATGATTGATATGACATGAAATATATTCCTTCAATATTTTCATCATTAATTTTTCATAACAAATTAAATCCCCCCTGTTTTCCTTGTCTACCTTTTGACCAAATTAAGGCTTTATTTCTTTAATTATCAAGCTTACTTTTTATTGGCCCCATCACAAGAGTAAAGAAGCTAAAACAAGTCATTGACATTAACATAATAATTAAACAATTAGCACTAACTAATCCTGATTTAATTACTATCCATGCAGGTGTCACTCCAGATTCAAGAAATGAGGATGATCAACTAGATCACTTCCATGGAAGTCAAGACCACCATGATGACATTCAGTCAACCAAACAATTCCTCATTTATTCCTATAAAAAAAATCTACACCCTCTTCTCAAGGAAGAAATTCACCGGGATAATATTCAACCCCACCATTTTGCAGGAAAATCATCATCATCAAGAAGTATGTTGTAAATCTAAATTAAATGTTCAATAATCACATGATCTATATCTATGCCTGGATTAATTAATTGTTCAATAATTATATAACATGTAGGTTCAGACAATCAATGGAGCAACAGTTGGTGGTTGCAATTCAAAGTGCTACTAACAAGAGGCCTTAAAGAACGAAAACACGAATCCTATTCGGGTCTAAGGTTATTCCAAGTTATGTCTGTTTCAATTCTCTCAGGACTTCTATGGTGGCATTGTGATCCAAATCATATTCAAGATCAGGTAATTAATAATTAACCATGCAATACATAGTTAGTTGCAAAAATAATAATTAATTAACTAAATCTTGCACATTATTTTCAACAGGTTGGACTACTATTCTTCTTCTCAATTTTCTGGAGTTTTTTCCCACTATTCAATGCCATATTCGTTTTCCCACTAGAAAGGCCAATTCTTACAAAAGAAAGATCCTCAGGAATGTATCGACTCTCCTCGTACTACTTTGCAAGAATGGCTGGTGACTTACCAATGGAGCTTGTTCTTCCCACAATATTTGTGACAATAACATATTGGATGGGTGGCCTAAAGCCCTCCTTCATCACATTCCTCCTAACCCTATCCATCATCTTTCTCAACGTGCTCGCGGCTCAGGGGCTTGGCCTAGCCCTTGGCGCCGTCCTAATGGATGTCAAGAAGGCAACCACCTTGTCCTCAGTCTTGATGCTCCTCTTCTTGCTAGCCAGTGGCTACTACATTCAGCACATCCCACCATTTATTGACTGGTTGAGATACATATCCTTTAGCCAGTATTGCTATAGGCTTCTTGTGGGGGTGCAATACTCTGAGAGTGAGCTGTATGATTGTGGGATGGGCTCTATCCATGGCTGCAGGGTCTATGATTTTCCTGCCATTAAGTACCTTGGCATTCATAATCTGCCTCTCGATGTAGCTGCTTTGATGCTCATGTTGGTAGGGTATAGGGTTTTGGCTTACGTGGCTTTGAGGTCCTGCCAATTGCATCACTAACATTCGAAACACTATAAAGATTGGTCTCCATCTTGTATTTATTTTATTTCGTCTTTCAATTACATTTTTATACAGATTATTATTATTACTTCAACGATATAACTTAATGTACATGGTCATTGAATTTATGGAGGTCTTATTTCTTTAAATAATATACATCCTTTTTTTTTTTTTTGGGATTTGATAATTTTTGTTTATGATATATTGAGAAATCATGTATAATTAGTCTCTGATGAATTAATTTCATAAGAACGGTTTTTGGGAAATTAAGTGAGAATTAGGGATTTAAGATTTGTTCAGTGTAAAATTGTTAGCCTAATTTAGTTGGGGCTCAAATTAGGACTGAAATGGTGCCCATTATCCAAGTCATGGGCTGTGCATCACCAGTCTTGGGCTTCTATAGTTTTTCTTTTTTAACTTTTCCTAATCCACAGATCAAAGCGTGTTGGTTTAACTTGCAATATTCTCAAACTCATTTCAATGTAATTAACATTCTCAGTATACAATGAAAAGAACAAAAAGAAGAAGAATTATAATTTCACTTCATTCCCACTTGGAACAATATATGTGGGAACAAGTTGCAATAACACTAAGATATAATAATGTAATAGTTGCACTCAATCTTGTTGATCCACTTCATGGAATGGAAGTGGCACTGTCTTCACAGCTCTAAACTTCCCTGCATTATTCAGATGCTCATTCTCCAATCTGTTCAGACAAACACAGCACAATCAGTCAAAACATTATCACCAATAATGGATACCAATATTCACACTTTAACTCCACCTCACCTGTAATAATTCCACTGCCCTCTTCTCACAACCTCAAGTGCTGCTAAAAACAGCATCGTCACTCTATAGTCAACCTGTCCGAATCTGTAATGAAACACCGTTTGCAACCAAGCTAGCCGGAGAAGAAGGTTCAGTGCCATGGAGACATAGTATATGAACTTTTTTCGAAGAATTAGCTCATCTCTTAGCCATGGATTCTTGGAGTTAAACTGAAGCAATCCCCAGTCCTTCACAAAGTCCCAGTATAGTTGGTACAAAGTTGCACAACTTGACATGATCACAACCAGACAAAGCCATCCCATGTTCCGTTCCTTCTCGTACGCCACTTTAGCCCCAGCTGCTAGCATGGCTGACACATATTTTCCGAGGTTCACTAGGTGGCTCGTGTGTCCTTCATCAAACCAACGACGAGCACACTGAAATAGATACTTGGTGATAAGAACTCTGCCAAATCTTGGATTAAGAAGGAACGTAGAAGAATTGTGTAGATGTGATTGATTATACTAAACCTGCATAGCTCTCCAATAGTATGGTAAAAAGGAAACAGCATAGGCAAGGTCTCTGTAATAAGTGGTTCTCATGCAGTATCCATAATCCTGTGTTTTGTAGCTTCCTGTTATGTAATAGCATGCTATGTTTTCTAGGTCTCTAAGCATTGGGACCTGTTTTAAAAATGGGGACATGTTAGTTGTGTATGAAAGTGTTTTTAAGTAGTTTAACTGTCATATTATGTGTTTAGCCAACTTACTTGGCTACAAAGCTGATCAGCCATGAAGAAGTCCAGCATTACAACCTTGTACAGAGGTGATAAGATGATGTTTCTTATTACAGAAAGGAATCTATAGCGACTTGACTTGTATATGATGTTGAAAGGGCAGACCAAGACAAGTATGAAAGCCTGCAAAAGAAGTGATTAAATTCTTTAAGAAATTTAGTGTGTATTATTCGCTAGATTTCTCTTTGTGTTTGTGGAAATTACCAAGAGAAGAAGCCCGGGAATGGCTTGAACTTGAGCGTAAGAATACCCTTTTGCAACGAGCGAGAGATGGACGAACAAGACTCCGATTATAGCAGCCAGTGATGTGGTACAAATCAAGAAAACATCATTGTACTTGATTTCTTTGGTTGGTGATAGTTCAAAGATGAAGCTATAGTTGATTCGCGTCTTTCTCCACATGACTATGTTGCATCCGTAGAGGAACATGTGTAGGAACAATAGGCTAAACATGCTGCAAGAATTAGACTACAAATTTTAGTTACATGTATATATAAGCTTTATGATCTAAGATGAAGTGTTAATTAAGTTTTGGTTGATAATGTTGAGTACTTGCCTAAGGACCGGGTAGACCGTTTCCATGTACATTGTATTGGATCTAGATCTGTACATTCCTGTGATATGTGCCATGATAATGTAGCCAATGAATAGTGCAAGGAAACAACCAGTGAATAGGCCTAGTTTATTACCAAAAAAAAAAAACAGAGAAAGAATCAGTTAAATTGTTAAGTTAGATAGAAATTCTTGCAATGAAACAAATATGAGGATCATTACAATTGTTACAGTATTTTTGGATCCCTTTTACAGTTTCAATCTTATAGTCAATAAAACAATAGTGGATTCAAAATGGCCTTTCTTTATAGTCCACTGGCAAAGAGTGGACCTGACCTCTTTTGATACTTTTTTGTATTATCTAGAATGAGAAAGAAGTTATTGTGCATATAAAAAGGCACTCAAAAATGGAAACAAATTTTGTAATAACTCTCACCAATGAAAAATGTGACAGAATGTGATTCTTTTCTGAGAGTTGGTTTAAGGTATTTCATGGCCTTTCTTCTATCATCCTCAGCAAAATTCTTCACAAAAATTTCCTCAACTTCATCTGCTAACTTCAAAACCTGTCAAATCTACTGAATCAGATTTTTATGTATATAGTGTGGGACAAACATATCTGGAGACACATGAATGGAAATCTAGGCAAAAAGTAGCACTTATTAGTGCCCTAGAATAATAATCTGATGATGGGATTTATAATATAAGCAACCCCACATCCAATCATCTTCCAATTCAAAAACAATTGTTGATCTTCTTGTTCACCAGTTATTTTACCTTGTCTGAACTATTGAAGTATGAGCTCTCAACCACTCTTAAGTAAACAGGAAGAACTTGTTTGTTAGTCACCTGAAAATACATAAGCATGACTTAGAAAAAAATCGATAATGCATGCTAAAGATTCATGGTGGCATATACTTACTTTGTCAAATTTCTTCAAAATCTTTACAAAAGCAAGCATGTTCAAGTTTCTGAAATAGTACAAACACAATATTTATTTTCATTAACTATTTTTGTGATAAAAGTTCAAGTGGTAACAACATTTAGACAGACCATGATTGTACCTATAAGTTTTAAGGTATCCTAATCCTTTGTAGAGCTCAAGCAAAGCATTCTTGATCATTTTTTCTGCATGATGCAGCTTTTTCTTGTTTATGTGAAACTTATTTCCATCTGGGCCACATTTCTTGGAGGATTGATTCACTAAATCATCCCAAAGCAAATACGAGATTGCTGATAATGTTCTTGTTGGATTTGTAAGAGGAATGTGAATTCTTAAGTTCTTTCCTTTGCAGCTAACTACTCGACCCGAAAGAGGCCCAAGTTTCCTCTCTTCCTTCTTTGATTTTCCCACTTCACCTGATATTGGAGAGTCTGAGAATTCAATGTCGCGTTTATCAATTTCATCGGTTGAGTTATGATCCCTGATAGACTCTTCATCTTCTGCATGAGAAGTTGGTTGATTAGTCATGTTGTAATGGTGAAAAAACAGAGGAGTTATTGTCTGATAATTACCACATGATATAGTGCCTGATATTGAATCATCCTCCTTTGATTCTTGTTTCTGCTTTAGCGCGATTTTAAGATCAATGAGAATCTCCATTTGTTTCTTCAAAGAGTCACCCCTTTCAAGAAACTCTTTCTCCTTTGTTCTGAAAAATTGGTTCACTTTGTTGAGTTGAAGATCCAAGCATGCAAAGAACTCTATAGCTGCATCACTATCTGCAGACTGTTCGAGCAGTTCTGTCTCGTATAAGTCCCCCTTACTAGCTGATCCTGCAAGCTTCCTATGAACCTAAAGAAAAAAAAAAAAAAAAAAAAACAGAAAACTGTTAATGCATAAATCAAGATGATTTTGACAGAATGTGATCATTTTGACAAAGATAGAGATAACTAATATACTTGAATGACCCCATGTTCTCTTTTCTTATGTTCAAGAAACATGTATTTTCTCAAAGATGAGACAAATGTGGCCTTGTTGCTATTCATGCTTTGATTGTTGAGAAGATGGATTTTCTTGAGGTCTTTCTTCAATCTGTAATAATCGACGAAGGCCTCTTTCCATTCAGGGACTAACTGTCCCTCAAACTGCTTGGAAAATTTCACCATTTTTTGCTCAAAAAAATGCAAAGAAAAAGGAAAAAACGTATACGAGTATGGAGCAGAGAAATCAGATTATTTATGGAGATGGAAAGAATTTATGGTTGATGGGAAGTATTGATGCTCAGACAGCACATTCTATTTATATCCTCTGCATCTTTATCCTATGCTCATTCCACTATGAAAATTTTGTAAGAATTAGAAAAAATTGCTTCTGTTATTTTAGACAGTATGTCATCTGCATGAAAGCTTTAGGTAAAGGTATGAATTTAAGCTTGTCCCTTGATCAAGGTTAATTTACTATGGTACCCCTGTGGCTGTGCATGAGGGTTGCATGAAATGGAGGGCAAGATGGGGATTAGCATGTTTGATAAGTGAAGAAATCCTCATTTGGTAATGAAAGCTTATTGGCTATATCATTTGCAATCACACAAAGCATGTCTGTAATTAGACCAGCCTACAATCCACTAGAATGAAGATAACATAAAAAGCTTTGCAATTATTTCCTTTCTCCCACTTTCATGAACAAAAGATTTGCCTTTCGTATGTAAGAAAAAAGATAACATGAATTGCATTATTGCCTAAATAATACATACCACTATAAGCCAATTTTAGTGCTTTTTTTTTTTTTTTTCTTTTTTTCATACCTTAACATTTAAACTTCTACATAGCTCTATTCCTCATAGTAATACATCCACCTTCCCACCAACTTGTCCCCATGATACATTCCACTACAAATGAGAGAGAAAATTGTACTCATTTTCTTGCATTTCTTCTCTCTGTTGAGAAGGATAGCAATATCAATGATGTTACGGATGTGGAGAATCGAAAGCGCCATCTTTGAAAGCTGACTCAAAGATACGCACAATTTGTTCTCTTGTTTGTTTGTTTGTTTGTTTTTTTGTTATATACAAGTTTATTTTTCTATATATTCTGCATTGTGTTTGAGCAACTGATCAAATGATTGTTGTTTAATTTATTCCTTATGCATTCAAATAGGGGGAATATATATGTTACGTATCTGCAAAATGAGAATAATTATCTTGAAGCATGTCCATGTTGTATGAATTAATGCAATGATTCTATGAGTGTGCAGGCAATGCATATGGAGAAGCAAATTATAGTTTAATGATTCATAATATTATTTATTGATAGGGACAAAAGCTAGAAAAAATCTAACATGTACCAATTATAAACCATCATATTTAGGCCAAGAAAATAGTGGGAAAATGGGCCTCTCGCTCATTAAATTTTACACATTATATACTGTGAATATAACAAGTGAATAAAAATGAGATGCAATACAAAAATGAGAAAAACAAAACGTGTGCAGTTTAAATTTGGTAGACTGCCATTTACGAGAAAAAAAGAAAAAAAGTGGAAAAAAGGAGTTAGAAAAAGACCACGAGATTTAAGGCTTTTGTCTATTTTAGTCCAAGGAAGCAATGACAAG